>OY734954.1:10405485-11005485 GCA_963457585.1 Spergularia bocconei | reverse complement strand
TAAATAGTAAATTACAAGAAGTTGGTTGAGAGCCGCGAAACAAGCTGGACCCTCACACCCTTGGCTACTTTATATGAAACTAATAAGTAATTTCCCTCAAGTTACCTTAAAACCGTTGTAAAGTTATTCAGACGTGATATTCATGACCTATGGACAATATATGTATCGATCAACATCTCTAATTTTTGGATGGACGGAAGATGCTCCTCTTTATGTTCATTGACGCATAATATATATAAACGTTGTCACCAACTCACCATACAGCGCCGACTCTCTATAAATAGCGCCAAGCACGCAATGGGTACAAATTAAAGTTCACGCGCGTCGTAATCTTGCTCGTAAAGTGGTTAAATGTCGACTAGACCAAGAACAGCATTGTCTGTCCAACATAGCAGCTTGTCAAACTTATATACTTTGCGCTACTCTTTTTATTACTTTGGAGACAACAGTTTAAACTTTAAACACATTTGACTTGCTATATAATTAATTAAGTACGACTATTACGGTATTACGTGTTTGTTTGGTGGAGAAAATTGTGTTTGCTTGACCAAAAAATCAACAATGCGCATGGACCATCACTATATATGAAGATTTATCAAATCACTATATATGAAATCGTGGCGAAATCGGGGTTTTTATTGACGTGTTTGTTTTTCATTACCACAAACGTGTGCTAGCTTAGTTCGAGTGCTTGACTAAGAAAAGCTTAATTATGGACCTTGAAGAATTACGAGGTGACGAATAATTCTGCCTCATTTTTTTTTTCAGAAATCTAACTTTTTGTTTTGAATTGGCGTCATGCCCGTGTCAAATTGACTAATACGGAGTACTAGTTTTTCACCCGTGTAAAATTATACGGGCAATCCGATTACATTACGCTTCTTCTTATTCAATTTAAACTAAATTTTATAGGTAATATAATACCTAAATATTTATTTTATCACTAAAAATCAATAATAATTTACAACTAATTGGTGGGGAGCCGAGAGACGATCTGAGCCCCCACACCATTTGTTATGGAAAAACCAATCCTGGTAACTATATGAGCTGCAGCCTGCGCACCGATATCCTGCGTCCGGGAGAACTGCTGGAACCTCTTAAGCAGAGCAACAACTGAGGGTTCCAACTCCCCCAAAGAGGAAAAAGGAAGGGAAGGAAGCTATAACCCAAAGCAGCGCACCTAGCCTCATACTTAGCACGCTTACGATGGGCCGCTTCCCGCACCACCTTACCTGGTTCGAAATCAGTCAATCCGGTCTGAGTCAAAGGCGACGATCCGGTCAAATCGACGCAAACGTCGCGCCCTCTGTCCCAAGAATAAAGTAGCATGTCCGCTGGGCGAAGAGGTCGGCCATCAGCACCAACCATACAAATGTCGACCTCCTTTCCAGCTGAGATCCCCGACCGATAACAGATGTCAACCAGCGTGTCACGAACAGCATTATGCCGATGATTGACGCCAACTAAACCTGTACACGAAACAACATGATCCCCAAATATATCACCCACAAAGACCCGCGAGTAGGGATGGCAATGGGTCGGGTCTGGGTCGGGTCCGATAGGATCCAGACCCGGATCCGTGTCTTTACAAGAAGACCCAGATCCGACCCGGATCCATCGGGTCCAAAATTTACAGATCCAGACCAGACCCGCCAGGATGCAGTGGGTCTGGACCGGGTCTGGGTCCAAGATGGGTCTATTATAAAATCAAGTTTTTCATGTTTTGAACTTGAGGAACTTATGATATTTCTGTCTCGATGTGATTTACGATCGTTAATGCGTCAGTGTGCTTTGCGATTGTCACTATGGTGGACATTCCTCATCCATCTTGTTTTACTTAGAACTTCAGAATACTAAGGGAGAGCGGCATTGAGGGGTTTTGAGGCAGTGGCGAAGGTTTTTGAGGCCGTGGAGAAAAATTGGGCATGAGTGCATGACTCGTGAGAAGACTAAGAAATGAAAATGAAAGCGGAAGGCTATGATCGTGATAAATTAGGTTTTTTTTTTTCTATATTTTTGGCCGGGTCCGCGGGTCCATGGGTCGGGTCTGGGTCTCACATCAAAGACCCATATCCGACCCACACATTTATCACCGGGTCCGGACCCGACCCAGATCCATTGGGTCTCCAAAAACTGGACCCAGATCCGACCCAAGTGGGTCGGGTCCGCCGGGTCTGGATCGGGTCTTAGGTCCATTGCCATCCCTACCCGCGAGCAAGCAGAGCACATGTAATCTATGGTGAATAAAGGCACCCCCAAACGGTATCAAATCACGCAACGATAAGTATGACCATTCATAGTCTGACCCAAACCTGAAATAGGGACAACCCTAAGCCAATCCGAACTGTGCGCACCCTGCTGAGAACTCCACAAAGCCAACTGACGCGGTGTCAACGAATAAACAGAAGCGGCATCCCTGGCGGCCCGAGCGAAATACATATCTTCCAATCTTTTCATAAGTCCGCGGAGCCGGCGTGTTGGTGTGTTCCCCCCTAATATCTATTTTGGGACATATTTCTCTCTCCTACTTTTATTAAATTATTATATCTTCTCTCAGATTATCTCTCCTACTTTTATTAATCTTCAAATTCTCTCTCCTCCTTTTACCTAATATTACTCCATTCAACTTACTATATCAATTATCTTATTCTACTACAAAAACGCCTTGGGGCGTTTGAGCTGGGACGGAGGGAGTAGGGGACAAAATTAGGGAGAGCCAACCAGGGTTCTCAAGAGAGCAGATCTTGAGAATCCAGATCATCTTTTGTATTTGTAATCTCCTATCATCATAGTGAGATTGATTTTAAACCCCGGAGGACGTAGCTATCATGTTGATTGTAAACCTCGTTAAATTCTTGTGTTCTTTATTGTTGTTTTTGCCATCGATTATTTTAGCGCATACACGCTTCCGCACAATAATATAAATTACGGTGCAAGTTTCATTGAATATAATGGAACATATCAATTGTGCATATCCGTTATGAATGTTAGCAAATCAAATTATATTCACCTCGACCGTATTTGTCCTTACAATCAATCAATCAATAATCAATCAATCAATCAATCATCAATACATAATCCTTCTATAGTATTAAAGGAGGATTTTTTGTAGCTCTCACATCGATCGGAGGTTTTAGAGAGTTTTGAGAATTTTTTAATATTAAAAGTATTTAATCTCCATCTAAACACAAAAAACTGTATTTCGATCTAATCATACGTACATATTAATACTAACTAATGTACCTATGTTTCATCTGACAATATCTAGACGGATCTGAATTGGAGTTGTATATATGCTGACACAAAGACCAGGTTCATTGCTTCTGAATTTATAATGTTGATTGCAATATATATTTTATAATACGTTAACTTACTTAAACTCCTCTTATGATTCCACCTAAATATAAACTTTTTAAAATTTATCATAAGTAATGAGATTATCTATAAAACATATATTATTTTTTGGATGTTGAAGTGTTTAACCGTACATTATACCCATGTGAAAATTAGTTTTCATTTTATATATAATGTTTAATGTCATGTGACCCGTGCAATGCACGGGCCTTCATCCTAGTCCTTCTATACTATTAAAATAGGTTTTTTAGAGCTCTCACAATAACCAGAGGTTATTAGAGAGTTTTGACAATTTTATAATATTATTTAGTCATCACTTTTATGTGAAACTCTTCTAATTAGATAATCTTCTAATAATAAATATTAGACAATCCTACTAATAATACTACTAATACGTAGTTTTCAAATTCCTATGTCATAGAATTGCTATAGTACAATAATACACATCCTAATTAGGACTTAGGAGTTACTGTTAATTATATTCATCTGAACACCAAGTAAAGGTTGCTAAATGTGATTGGTGGGTTTTCATCTGCAAACTTTGTGATGATCTTGAATTTGTCAATTTTCATGTCTCTTGATAATAAATGGTTCCAATTTGATTTTCATCTCAAGAAGTATCTATTAGAACCCCTATATAACTTACATTGTTAGTTAATACTCCCTCCTACCCAAAAAGATTTTCCCCTTTGGGTAGGACACAACAACCAACACACCCCATTAAACTAACCTTAATCTATTCCTAAGCAAATAATTAATGACCAAACCAAAATAATTAACCTCTAATCTCACATTCACATGCCTCCCCTCACCACCGTACTTCACCATCTTAACCACCTAAGCCGCCGGTGACACATCACCTCCAACCTCACCGGCGTAATCACCCCCCGGCGCGACACCCATCGACTCATTTTTGGAGATCGATCTCCCTTCCCCAGTTGATTTGTCTATCACAAAGAGTATCAACGACATGTAAATTACACGAAAAGATCTCCGACCCGTCGATCCTTGCCGATGATCTCCCTTCCCCGTCGATCCCTGCCGCTGATCTCTGTCCCTGAGTTGGCCACATCCAGCCCCCTCTCTTCTTCTCCAGCCAATCTCTCTCCTCATTCGATGGTCTCTGCCCTTAGCAGTTTTGGCTCTTATATCTCCGTAGTTGGGATTTGTCTTGGGTCGACCATGTCTCGCCGTCGTCCTCGATCTAGCAACAATGGTGAGGTGGTGATGGTGAGCAATGATGGTGATCATTGGTTGACAGGGGAAGTGGGTTGGGGTGGCCGGAGCTCAGTTGAATGGGGGTGCCGGAGCTCAGTTGAATGAGGGTGCCGGAGCTCAGTTGAATGGGGGTGACCTGAGCTTAGATGAATGGCGGAGAAATTCTGGGGCAAGGAAGTTAATTATATTATGATTGATTAAGCCCCAAAACAGAAAATAAAAAAAGGTATTTTAGTCCACAAAATTTGCCAAATAGGGTAAGTTTAGAAAGAGGAAAATCACAGTGAATCGTTCCAAAAGGGAATACAGGAAAATGTCTTTGGGTAGGAGGGAGTATGTATTATTAGATTGTAATTAGCCTTCTTCATTTGTTAGGATTAGCGTACGATAAGCGTTAGTGTAGAAGGTATTTTCAATCACAATTACACTACTAAACGCAAGACATACACTAAGTACTTATCCTAGCTACGTGCACATATAACTCAGCATGCTAGAACTAAACGAAATACGTTATAATCCTACGTACTTCGTGCATGAGTTTTTAATATGTGTGTCCAATATCTAGCCATTAGGTGGTATAAATATAATTGTATAAGGTTTGCTTCTTCTCTTTCTTTATTTGTTTTTTCAAAAGAATTAGTTGATATATTTATCATGCGAAAGAACATTTCGAAGAGACTTACAAAAGTATAGCTAACCACTAACAACCTATTGGTTGTATAATTTTAATTTAATTGTCTAATATAACCTATAATGTCTGTCTAAACTCAAACTATCATTCATTTATTAAAAAAAAAGAGCTTAAACTATTATACTCATAGTTCTTCCTAAACTTTGACAAACCAGCAATTATTTTTGAAGAAAGTTGCTTCAAGTCTAGATTTTTGCTACAGTTTATGAATAAGAAACAACAAATAAATGAGAATTATTGCGATATTTGAGATTAATGGACGCAATGAATGTGAAAAGAACTTTTGAAGGGAATTGAATACAAATTTGAAAAAAATGACGCAAATGAAAAGAAATTATGAGAATAAAAAAGAGGATTTTTTCCCCAGACATCTTCTTAATCATTACTATGAAAACGTAATTTATCAGACTTACCCGATAATTTATAGTGTTACACTGATTTTACCACACAATATCTATATCCAAACATAAATTACAAATTTCAGTTTTAACAAGTCTAATAAAAATTATTATTAAGAAACCGTGCAGCGCACGGCCTTTCATCCTATTAATATATAAAGGAGAGATTTTTCAGGGGCCTACGTCGAAAGTTAAGGGTTTCAAGCTCATAGAGAGAGTCCAATCAATCAATCAATCAATCAATACATAATAATAAAGGACAGATTTTTTAGGGGCCTACGTCGAAAGTTAGGGTTTTCGAGCTCATAGAGAGAGTCCAATTATTATACGATTGTAGAAGTTTAGGAGAGATTATATGTATTATTATTAATCCTAATCGAGGTGAGATCAGTTTTTTCCATTGTGCGTCAAAATCCTATTACGTCTAAAAGTAGCTATGTGTAACTAGCCTACCTATATATAATCGCAAATCAATCAATACATCAATACGCAAAGACTCTCTTAGTAGCATGCAAAACAAAAGTAGGTTCTGTACATACCTATATAAATAATGTCTCTTACATTTAGAGAAACCTTACATGAGTTACCTATTAAATTTCTTTCTTTTGTTTTGCACTTTGCAAGGGCGCATACATAAGTTCAACGTTGGATTTACGGTTTGTGATTTGTGAGAGAAAAGTTTTAATACTACTAATTATCAAGTTTTTGTGAGTTCATGAATGTTCCACATAATTACTACCTCCGTCTAAGCTCAAGCATCCTATTAAAAAAAGTAAAAAAACGATCTCATAATGGAGAGGGTGTACATACTACTCAGCTAATCAAAGTGCCAAAAAAATGCGTGCAAGTTAGAAAAATTTTTAATCTAATTCGCTATATAAATATATAATAAGTTTCTTAGAACTTTGATAAACCAATTAGTGCACACACCTTTCTCAATACAGGGTTATTTCGGACAAGGGGTATTTGAGGTGGAACGGAGGGTTTACATACTTTTGAGCACACTTGAATCAAAATAAAAAATACAGAAGGTTAGGAGAGATTCAAATTTGATTTTTCAGGATCCAACGTCGAAAGTTGAGTTTTCGAATTAATCACAAAATTTCATTTAATTTTCTTGCGTCGTGAGACAGTCCATGTTCGGAAGGAAATGAGAGTGAATTTTTTCTTAATATGTGTTATTATTGATCCTAATTGAGGTGAGATTAGTTTTTACATTGTGCGTCAAAATCCTATTACGTCTAAAAGTAGCTATGTGTACCTAGCCTACCTATATATAATCGCAAATCAATCAATACATCAATACGCAAAGACTTTCTTAGTAGCATGCAAATCAAAAGTAGGTTGTGTACATGCCTATATAAATAATGTCCTCTTACGTTTAACAAAACCTTACATGAATTACCTATTTAATTTCTTTCTTTTGTTTTGCACGATATTGCGAAGGGTGTACACACTATTCGGTTAATCAAAGTTCCAAAAAAAAAATCGGATGACAAGTTAGAGAAAACTCTAATCTAATTCGCTATATAAATTTTTTGAAACTTTGATAAATCGATTGGTGTGTACACCCTTCTTAACACGGGGATATTATGGGGATGAGGCGTTTGAGTTGAGATGGAGAGTGTACGTCCTACAAAGCATATGTGGTTACAAAGTCAATATTCATTTTTAATTTTTTTTTAATTTGTACAAAAGATACGTGAAGAAGTCTCATATAAATTCGAAACTAATAGGATGAAAGTCCGTGCATTGCACGGGTTTCTTAATAATGATTACTATTAAGCTTATAAAAACTGAAATTTGTAATTTATATTTGGATATAGATATTGTGTGGTAAAATCTCTATTTAATAAACGTTTTTTTCATATTAATCTGTATAGTTTTTTATACATTTTATAACGCGTATTTGTTTTTCGAGTTAGGGGTTTGATGGTCAGGGCTGACGAAAAAATATTTCAAAATAATTATTAAACTTCTCGTTAGATTCTTGGTGAAAATTAATTTCATAAGTGTATAATATTATAATCCAACCATTGTATTTTGAAAGATATTAACGTTAAAAGAGTGTCACGAAAGTTAAGCTTTTTTTTTTTTTTTTTTTTTTTTTTACAATGAATGATACTCCCTACATTCATTTCCAAGCTTCCTATTTTTCTTCTAGGGGAATTCACTACCAAGCTTCATTTTTCAAGTTTTTATAACTTCTGAGCCAATGAGAGGCCTCCTGAGTGCTGGATGTTCCTTTCCCGATTGCTTTTAATACTTTTTAATCAATTCTTAAAACTTTGTGCAAAAGGCAACAAGAAGCTTGGAAATGAATAGAGGGAGTAGTTTGAGTTTAGACAGACGCTACAGGTTATATTAGACAATTAGATCAAAATTATACAACCAATAGGTTGTTAGTGGCTAGCTATACTTTTGTAAGTCTCTTCGAAATGTTCTTTCGGATGATAAATATATCAACTAATTGTTTTGAAAAAAACAAACAAAGAAGGAGAAGAAGCAAAGCTTATCTATATATCTATATATTCTACTAAAGACATCCCCATTGACACATGTCCCGATTCTAGGCCTTATCGCCACGTGTCGATGCAGATTTCCACATGGCAAGCTCACAGGAAACGTCGCCACATAAGCGTACCACGTGTCAACTCGGTTTTCCACATGGCGATCTCACAAGCAATGTTGCCACATAAGCTTGCCATGCATCAAAGTGTGACCGTCAATAATTAGCACCAAGCAGAATACCAAATTAAAAAGACAATAATAAGGTTTGAACCCACGACCTCTTGGTATTTGTAAATATAAGTCTACAATTGTGCCACAACAACTTAGTTGATACTACTTACTTTTTTTTAAATCATAAAGGGGGAGGCAAAAATCTTTACAAATATGTACAGAATGTTAATTATGGATAATCATTTATTATATCTTTTTTTTTTTTAATGTAAAAGATATGGTCATTTCTTATATTTCACCTAAGTTACGTTTTCAAAATGTGAAACTGATCAAAATATTTATTTGAGTTAATCTATTTTTCTAAGCGCAATTTATTCAATATCTTTCATCAACTGAAAAACACGATACTCATGGATGAGAACAGAATATCAATAATACGACTACTCAATTTCTAAGGATTAATATATTAGTAGCTATCTTTTTTTCTAACCAAGATTGGGTCGATGTTTAGAAATGATGATGGGTATCGCCTAGGGTAATGTTGGGTATTCAGGCCGTGTAAGGGAGTCAAGAAGACCTTAAATGAGGTTGGTTATAGAAATGGACAAGGGTTAGACTGGTGGGGTATAGGAATCGATCGGTTTAGGGGGTCGGGTGGAGAAGTTGACTTAGAGTGAGTCATCTTCACAAAAACTGATAAGTGCGCAGTTGAGAGTGATTAGAGACTACAACACTGCAATGATATCAATTTTTAAGACATGATTCACCGGAAAGTTTTTTGTTTTTTTGTTTTAATTCAAATGCCTTAAAAGAAGTGTTCAGTACAAAATACAATTTAATATTAAATGTTAACTTTACATGTAACCAACAAGCTCAAAAACAGAAGATATTTGGTGTAACCGTAACACCACATTATCTCATTGGTTCACCGCGCGGCGTAGGTAACATCGCATAACAGTGAAGGTAACACCAAATCGATAATGTTACCGTGACATAGGAAATTTTATACTAAAAAAACACAAATATATTATAATAGAATTATAAGTTTATTTTCTTTACATTCATAAGTAGAGTTATGTAGAATAAGAGACTTTTGATTTCATAAAGTAATTTGTATATTAGCGTGATGCATCAATTTGAGATGTTTTTATTGACTACCAAAATCAGACCACTCATTTCAGTTATGAAATTAATATAATATACTCACGGATTTAGAGTCTAGATATAAATAAGGTTAGAGAAATTAGAGTTTAACAATTAAACGAGTTGAGGGCGTTAGGTAGACGAGTTCACGTGCAGAAAGCTGAGTAAAAAATTAGAGGGGATGTCACTTGAAAAATTTAACGGGTCTAGGGGTATTAGTTAGCGAGGGAGGTCAGGTAAAGGAGTGGCAGGGGATTGAGCGGTTAACTTGAACATTTGATCAACAACGATGAGTATAACCAAAACAATTGTTGGTTGGTAATAGACTTAGTTAGAAAAGAGGTGGGAGTAGTGTAATAATAATGTTGATGAAGGAATGATTGTTTTCTATTGGAGGTGCGTGTAGAAGAAGAGGGGCTTTGGATGGGTAACATCGCATAACAGTGAAGGTAACACCAAGTCGGTGGGTAATTGTGGCGGTGGAATTTGGGATAGTTAGGTTAGTGGGTCGAGCAATTCAAGTAAGTTAAAGGGGGACGGGGCTTTGGATGAGCATTGTTCCAACTACGATTTAATTTGGCAACCACGCAGCCTCTGTGTGGTTTCCAAATTTTAACATGACACCTACTTTTTTCGGTACAGTCGATCAATTCTTAATTTCTGTATTAGTTTTAAAAAATGTTTGTTTGTTACTTTCAATTATCATATACGCAGTATGTTATAACCACTACAAATTTTCAATTTATGTTTTTTAATATTAGGGTAGACGATCCTTAAAATAAGTTTTTTTTTTCAATATATGCAAAGTAATAACATGTTACGTGGTTGATATAAACATTTTAATTCCGTACATTTGCACGGGCCAAAATAAACCTATAGGCTAGATATTGGACACACTTATTAAAAACTCATGCACAAAGTACGTAGGATTATAACGTATTTCGTTGAGCTAGGATAAGTACGTAGTGTATGTCTTGCGTTTAGTACTGCAATTGTGATTGGAAACACCTTCTACACTAACGCATATCGTACGCTAATCCTAACAAATGAAGAAGGCTAACTACAATCTAATACAACATATTAACTGACAATAATGGAAGTTATATAGGGGTTCTAAATACTTCTTGAGATGAAAATCATATTGGAACCATTTATTATCAAAAGACATGAAAATTGACGAATTCAAGATCATCACAAAGTTTGCAGATGAAAACCCACCAATCTTTTACAATAAAATTTATATTTCAGCAAAAAAAAAAAAAAAAACCCACCAATCACATTTAGCTACCTTCACTTGATTTTTAGATGAATATAGTTAACATTAACTCCTATTAGAATGTGTATTATCGTACTATAGCAATTCTATGATATAAGACTTTGAAAACTACGTATTAGTAGGATTATTAGTAGGATTGCCTAGTTTAAAGATTATTATTATAATATTATTATTATTAGAAGATTGTCTAATTAAAAGAGTTTCACATAAACTTGATAACTAAATAATATTAAAAAATTGCCAAAACTCTCTAATAACGTCCGGTCATTGTGAGAGCTCTAAAAAAGCCTCCTTTAATCGACATAAACTTGATAACTAAATAATATTAAAAAATTGTCAAAACTCTCTAATAACCTCTGGTCATTGTGAGAGGTCTAAAAAAGCCTCCTTTAATAGTGTAGAAGGATTAGAACATCAATTCTGTAAAAGTTATGTTGGTAAGTTACTTTTGTCTCCCAAGCGAATCATGAGTGTAATTCTAATCCAATCGGTCATTAACCATAGCAATTTGCTTGAACTTTTTTTGTGAAATAATGGAGTATAATATTAGGAGATTAAATAAATACAGTAGGTCTTAACTAAAGTTTAAATATGAACTGATGTCCCAAACTTACTATAATAATAATGTGAAATAGTCTCACATCATTTACAATTGTTTATATATTTTAATTAGACTGCGTGCATGGTCTTTGCTAATCCTACTGAGAATAGGCTAATCCAAAAACTACACCATAACTTCATTATGTTTTTCTTAATTTTCTAAAAAATACAATTCATTATCTAGCTATTCTAATCCTAATCAATAAAATAGTTCATTATTTATTTTGATCCTATTACTTAAAATGAATGAAGTATAAATTATCTATTCTAATCTTTCTCAAATTACTGTCAATCCAAGAAATATGATGGTCACTACTCATTACAAAACCAAAATAGGTCATTATCCAAACAAATAAAATGGCCACACACAAGACTTGATAATGTTTTTTCTTTGACTTTTTGTTGAAGTAATCCTACTAAACAAGTGAGTCCATTAATACAAAGCATACAAGCTACACGTATACGTATACTAATAAATTTAGAACTTTACTAATTCGAATTTGTTTTCACTCGAATTAGGAACCCACCTGAACTGATTGTCCTCAGACTTAAGCTTGACTTATCTGAAGGAGTATGAGTAAGAATTACAATAGTAGGAGTAAGAGTAGGAGTAGTAGGAGTCGGAGTAGGAGGAGCATTAGGAGTAGGAGTAGAAGCAAGAGTATAATAGTAGGAGTAGGAATAAACGAATAGTAGTAGTATAGTTGGAGTAGGAGTAGTAATACATAGTAGTAAGACTAAGAGCAGTAGTACGTAGTACATAGTAGTAGGAGTAGTAGTAGTATAGCAGTATTATGAGTAAAAGTAGTATGTAGTAGTCGTCCGAAAGATCAATCCTACTACATTTAAAAGTTGGAGAATTATAGTAGTAGTAGTAGTATGTAGTAGTAGAAGAAGAAGAAGAAGAGGAGTAGAAGGTCCAGGAATGCCAAGCCAGTCACGGTGATTAGAATAGGCATTCTAATCACCGATTTTGGCCAAATCTTAGCCGTCCATCTCTTATGCCCATCTTGGTTCCTTTTTATTTACTTTTTTCACTTTCTTCTTCACTCCCTGTCCCCAAAACCCACGACCCGATTTAACCACACCCCTCTTCATTCTAACACCACCACCACTGCATTCTCCGCCGGAATCACCCTACGCCGGTGCCCCACCCACCCCGCCATGTCCCATTTAAATCTCTCATATTCTCTCTCCCATCTCTAATCCAAATCTCCACCTACCACCATAACCAACTTAAATAAAAAACCACAATCACATTAACCACCACTCCACCAGACTTCTCATCCCAATTTCTTATCAATATCAAATTCGACATTGTTATATACGAGGGTGGAGTAATGGAAGTATGAGGAGTACAAATGGTATATGAGTATAGGGGAATGGAAAATGACAAGTTCAAATGGTATATGAAATTAGGGAATAGTATATGACAAGTTCAAATGGTATTTTATGGATAGGAGTAGTGTTTATTTTTTTATCTCCAATGCTCGCCGGAGGTGGTGTGGGATTGGTCTGTGGGCGGTGTGAGGGTTGTTTAGGGTGATGAGGATTATGATTTTGATGGTGGGCTGCTGATCATTGTCGATTTTCTAGTCTTCGTCGGCGGATCATATATGGTACACGGATTTTGAATTGGTATATTGGAAAGTTGGAATGGTATATAGCATTTTAAAAATGGTATATGAAACTTGCGGAATGGTGGTCGCCGGTATTGTATGCTCTGTGTCGTCGGTGTTGTATGTCGCCGGAGAAGGTGCATGAGGGTGGTCTCCGATTAAATATACATAGTCGTCACTCGTCGGCTATCGGTTGTGGCTGGTTTGGTGTTTGATTGTGATGGTGGTGGTAACTATTTGATGCTTGGATATTAAATTTCAGGTTACTTTTTTTGGTTAGAGAAATGAGGATATGTTTCAATAATTACTAGTTTCAATGGATACAGAACAATGATGAGATGGAAAAAACACCAATGACTTAAATTGGGATATAAGATGTGTGAGAACTTGTTCAACGGCTGTACTTCAATTATATAAAATGCAAAAGATTTTGAATCGATTACGTATATAAAGCTTTATTGATTAGTTTTGTCGAACTTGTAACTTCTGTAATTGGTGGGATTTTGATGTACGTTATTGTAGTGTCGAAATATTTTAGTTCGAATTTCTCTACTTGTATACTTTACTAGTATCAATGACTCTTTTTAGTATCCTCTTACCTCCTTTTATTTTCGGTTAGGAAGTTGAGACTTGACATGTACTGTGACGGTAGACAGGTGACGCATTGACATCTGTCCTATGTTTAATCGACATTTTCCTCCTTCAAATGTGTGTTGCTGGCGTTAACATCATCTTAATTTGAACCTTAAATTTCGCCTTTGCATTCTTAAATTTTGCCGTGTTGTTAAACTAGTTGATCCAAAGCCTGTTTGCACTTTGAAAAGGAAAAGGTTGTTGGGTTGTTTTGTTTGTTATTTATGGGTAATGTTGAATCCACGGTCAAAATGCGCTTGTGATGCACGCTCACGTGTATTACTCGTCACATAGAAAGCTTGACGTGGAGGGTCCATATTTGGACAGTGTATATAAGCTTCCCATATTTATTTTGCCTCTAGCTATGTGGTGCTAAGCATGCGCATGGTGATGATGTTTCATGTTTTATGTTTTTCCTTGGATTCAATTTGTAAAATTAAGAAGCACAATGTTGGACACTATTATGTACTTTTTGTCCAAGCTTGTCTTGTGTTTTGAGCAACTGACTATGACGCCCTCTTTTAATCATTTGAAACTATCGGAATTTTCGAAAAGATTGATTTGGTATTTTGGTTAGTAATTTTTAGATATGCCCTACACTTGATTTCTATAATATGGTGGAGACGATACAGGTTGTTTGCTTGTTTGTCTGGTACTGTCAGCATACAACAACAACCATAACAACAACAACAGTACAACAACATCAACAAGCAAGTCTTATTCCCAAAATAATTTAGGGTCGATTAACATGAATCGTCATCTTGGAACTGTCTTGCGTAGGCTGTAAAAGTTAAATACTGTTGCGAACAAGTTCAAAAAGAATTGTAACCCGTGTAACGGGAAGTTTAAAAAGCCATCTAAAGAAAAGGAAAGCCAATAAATTTAAAACAATATAATTGTAAAACAAGTGAAAAATGTATGAACTTTTAATACGAATGAATAGAAGAAATGTTTGCGAGAAGAAGAAAATGTTTGAGAGAAGACGAAAAGGGAAAATAATTAGAAAACCAATCAATAAAACGATATGTAACTTCCTTAAACTATTGTTTATTTAAGTTTCCACATAAATATCTTGTATGTAAATATGATAATTCTATATTAATTCTACCACTTCACTTTGAGTAAGATTATTGTTTTAGGGTAATTGTAAAATTCTTGAAAGGGTTTAACAACTTGAAGGTGAGTTCAAGGAAGGAGAGGTAAGAAAGAGAAAGAAATCACAAAACGCATGTTAAATCGAAGGATGATTATGGTGGTTAGCAGATGAATGTGTTGTAGAATGTGTAGAAGGGTAATGTGAAACCTGAAGAGGAAATGCTTGATCGGCAGAGACAAGGAAGTGGGAGATATACTTCGACTTATTGTACATGTGTGTTAGACATCTACTTGCTGATTCAAGTACTTTTAGGAAGTTATTAATTATTAACCTTTTCTATACAGAAAGGATGGTTATCTAATGACGACCTTATCCATAATTTTATTATTAGGTTTCTTTCTATGTTTTATAAATTCTTCAGAAAACGACATTGTTATTATTTACACAATTCTAGATCCACATTCTATGTAGTTTCTTTGAAACAATATTATGTCCGATATCTATGGTTATGTACTAATCCTTCTTAAAGCAAGATTTCCATATCCTCCCAAAATCCATGTATTATTTATGAATTGGCGTCCAACCCTCTTGTAATTTCATATTGTTTATGTGTATAAGTTTTTAATTTTTTTTTTGAAAATTAAAAATGAAAAGAGAAAAAAAAAAATGAAAGTTGGGATTATTGTGGTTAAATTTTCGTTTTTATTTTTTATTTTTTATGTGAGTGGTAGTTTGAAAAAATTATGCGACTTGGATTTTCCTTGGCCTTTTACGATAAAAAACACAAAATGTAACACCCCACAATTTTTGGGACTTTAATTAATTAGGGTGTTACATTTATTAATCATTTTGAGGGAATTAATAAGAGTTATTTTGAAAATTTGGTGAATTATGCACTATTTTACCAATTGGGTAGTTCTATTTTGGGAAGTTCTATAATTGAGTTATTGGACTTGGATCACTATTCACACTCCTCTAGTAAAACCCAAACCCGATTCCTTTTTATATCTTATACGTACAACACAAAATTAAGAAACCCTTCCTTCCCCTCAATTTATTTGGCCTCCCTTCGTCTCCTCTACATGTCTCTTTCGTTTTTCCTCCACCCGCAGAACATCTCAGAAGGACAACATCAACTTCGAACACACACAATTTTCTCATATGATCTCTGATTAGAATGTGGTTGGTGGCATTAGAACCGAGCTTTTGATACGAATCCAGGAACATGTATATCATGCCAAGATTCCATCGGATGCTAATTGTGGAGGTGTTTTAGTGGAGCTGTGTCTATCTACTCGAGAACTATTCCGCCCCTCGGTATTTTGATGATTTTTGTTGACTCATAAGGTCTTTTAGGACGATATTTTATGAATATCTTCCTAACTTTAGTATTGACAACATATCCGAAATTGATAAGGTCTAGATCTGTGAATCAAAAGTTATATTGGTATTCGTGGGTAAACCCTAATTCGTGTTTTTGGTTCAGTGTGAGATTGATTCCCGTTGGTCCGCTTTGAGTTTGAGAGCGAAATTTGGAGGACACATTCCTGACACAACCTTTTACGACATAATAAATTTTGGTAATCATCTAGTTTCTGAAACTCAAGTTATGCTTCTTTCTTTACTACTGCCCTAGTTTGAAATCGTGCTCAGCTAGTATCGTTTGTGGTTGTGAAGTTTGTAATTAGGCTTTGTTTTTGGTTGTGAAGTTTGTAATTAGGCTTTGATAGGGTAAAGGATTGTAATTGTTGGCTTGATGATTTGAGTGTGGTTAGCCTTGTGACAAGATAATATTGGAGTAAAGTGAAGAAAGGGCCGGATTGGCGCTTAAGGTAAGAACGTTGTTCATCCAATTCTTGGACTATACTATCCTCTCAATTGATTCGTATATTCACTTGCTCATTCTTCCTACGTTTGATTCATAACCATATACCTATTCAATTTGCCTACGCTTGTTTCAATATATATATATATAGAAATAAGATCAAATGAGTCCTTTAGGCATAGATGAGTCCATGAGTCCTCAACTCAGCCATTCATCGCTCTAGATCCTACGCTCCAAACTTCGCCGCGCCTATAGGGGTAAAATAGTCAATTAATTCAGAAATATAAAAACACATATCCAACTCTTTCCCCTCATTTTTTCAGTTTTAATTTCTCTCTCCTCAATTTCCGTTTCCCCCAAATTTGCTGCAACCCGATTCTTCTTTCTCTCACCTCCGCTTCGTTGCCGATCTCCACCTCTCCACCGCCTCTATCCACCGCTCTCTGCTCGTCTCCGGCGTCCATATTTTCCTCATTTGTGGCGCATCTATAATCAAGGTATGATTTGTTGAATTTAACGACAAATCCCTCGATTTTTAGGGTTAGATTTGAATAAATTGATTATTTTGAATTTCTAATGAATTTTTATTATAAGTTGATGCTGATATGTTTGTTTTTGGTTGAATTTAGGGTTTATGGCGGCATTTCAGAAATCGGAGCAAATACGGCGGCGGTTCGACTTGAGAGAAACTACGGCGACCAAATCCGGCGGCGCTTTCGAAGTTTCGCCAGATTTTATCGCCAGGTCTCCGGCGATATTAACGGCGACGAAATCCGGTAAATATCTCCGGCAATCTATTCATTTTCTTTCGAAATTCAGATTTAGGTTTTATTGTGGCAGATTTATCGACGACAGATTCATTTTTCGTTTAACTGTGTGATTATTCGTCGATTAGATTTGTTCGGAAATGTCACCGGTCTCGATTCACGCTGCCGCCGTGATTCTCATATTGCAATTTTCTTTTGATTTAGTTTGATTCAATCTGTTGGTGTGTGATTTTATTTGATATTGTGTGTGATACGATTTGGTATGGTGTGTGATTTGATCTTCTAGTGTGTGATTCAATCTGTTAGTGTGTGATTGTATTAGTTATCATGTACAAAGCACATGTTATTGTTTGTAATTCTATTTTTTGATCCAATTTGTATCATTCTATGTGTTACTCTATATTTGTGTGATTTTTATGTCTGCTTCTTGGATAGAATTTCAGGTTGTGGTACTAGTGTAAGGACTATTGTTGCTGTTCTAAAACTATAGTTTTAACTTATAGACACGGGAGTGAGCTTGAGTCTCGTCTTTCCTGGAAATGTTGTTCTCTTAAAACTCGAAAAAAGGGAGAGCATATGTGCTAGCCTTGAGGTTTTTTAGATAGTTCACCACTAGTTCTTCCTGATGAATGTTTAGTTCTATTCTGTATTGTGTTTCCTTTCCTTCGAGTTTGGAGATAATTTTAAGTCGATCTGCCTTTTCGCTTTCCTGGCGCATCTGTTTATTGAGTTCTCTGACATCCTTGGGTGGTATTTACCTTGTCTTTCTGAAGTAATTAGTTATGTTTGTCAATCTGTGCTAAAGTTTTGATGAAATTTCTTGCCAAGGTTTCTTAGTGCGTGAGCATCTTCTGCATTCATAAGGTCTGGTGGCATTTCCTTGGTAAAGATTAACTATTCCATTGACACTACGGTCTTTTCTCCTGCTTTTGCAAATCCACTCATAAGTGTAACATTGTCCATCAAAAAAGCAGTCAAGTTTATTCCTAAGAGTCAAGGAGCATACATAATCGATACCGAATATTTGCATATGATGATAAGAATCTGAAGCTTTTTTTTTTTTTTTTTTTGGTTTTGAGATATTGCTTCAGGTTAGAACTTGAAGGTTGAAGGATGTTAAATTTTGCAGCCAACAGAAGTAAAGAGTTAATCTTTAGAACTTACTTTTATTCTAATGTGTGGATGGATGGTCTGTGTTCGTGTTTTCTTCTCGGCAATTCCATCTCCTTTGTGAAGTCCTATTTCCCAATGATAGTTTATGTAATTGTGAATTGACATTATCGCTTGAATTTGATAAGAACTATTGTGCTTCAACATTTTCATTTGTATAATTGTATTGCACTACTCTGCATTTTCTTGTTAAGGTTTAAAAGCCTTCCTAAACCTGTATGCCTTTCTCTCTTCCAGATCTCAGATTTTCTGATTAACATCACCAAGCATGCCTTGTCACCAAAACATGAGATGCTGACTCTGGAGGAGAAACAAAGTCTGCTACAGAAGCATGAGTTGAAGGATCAACAGGTAAATTTTGTGCTTTTGATTTCGCCATGATGGGTGTAACTTGTCTGGCAGTGATTATACAAGTGATTTCCATCTATATGCAGCAGTGCTACTTTATTGATGAACTTTGTCATGAACAAGCTACGTATGCCCTTATGAACCGAGAATTTGAGAGAGTAAATTTAAGATCAGAACTTAGTATGAAGTGAGACATTTTTATAGCTTAGTACTTGGTAGGCAATTGATTGAACACTAACCCGAGCACCATTGTTTATCTGTTTTCCCTTACTCTGTGTAGCTGTTGGGGTGGTTTCATGAGAGGATAAAATAGAAGTTGAAAGCTTTTCTGTCCTACGTTGCATTCCTCTGTATCTTTTATGAGCAGTGGGCATTAATGTATCTGGAGTTCTGGACGAAGTTCTACATGTTAGCAAACCATAGGGTATAACTCGTTTGAAGTGGAGAATTGTAAATTGTTTGTGCTTCCTTAGTCGTATGTCGCCTGATGTTTGTGCTTAAGAGGGGATCAGTCTAAAAGAATTTTAGACGTTATCCTGGGTTGTGTGAATTTTGTGACGTTAATTTCCATGTCATATGAAATACTAGCTCAATTGGTATAACACTTGTGCAAATATGCATATTTGTTGTAGGTCCAATTCCTACATGAGCTCACTAGTCTTAACATTGATTGTGGCTTCTGTGACATGATTCTTCCCAGTTCTGCCCAATTTCACCATTTTGTAGGTTCAATTACATTAGAGCAATAAGAATCGGATTAAGAGTTTCTGGAATTTTGTAGCCGACGTGGGAGTCGAACCCACACCTCGTGCATTACACGATGCTCTTCCAGTCGAGCTAGTCAGCTTATAAGAGGAACTAGGAGTATTAAACGACACTGAAAGTCTAGAGTTCTCTGAAAAAAATCAAAACTGAATGAACAACCTCAAGAATAAGAGACAAAATTAGAACTCAGGGCAAAATATGATTTCATTAATCATCCCCGAGACTTATCAGCCACTCATTCAATCAGATGGGGCACAATTTCAAATAGATTTGCATCACCATCATTGCTGAACCTAGCAAAAATTTATAAAACAGCTAATGCTCCAATGTTCAGGTTCCATATTTAATAGGTCAGATAGATATGTGCATATCCGATGGTTCGAAATGAAGCTGACGACAAGTTAAGATTGAGAAAAAAAAACTCCAATCCTTTCTCTTTTTAGTAGGCACAATGCCCCCCGTAACATTAAAACAATAATGGAAAGAGAGCAAGATCGCGCGAAAACAATGCACGCCAAACACCATACAAAGACACTAAACTACCATAGAATGACACAGACCCAAAATCTATGTATCACTATGAACCAAACACTATTAAGATTAATGAAAATCATAGCAACAAGTGAAACTAATACAATCACTTTAGATCCTAACTAACCGTCATCAGCTCATTCAAAGACCACCAACTATACAATCACTTTAGAAATCACATATTCTCACATGTTCTCGGCAATAACAATCAGCTTCCTGCGTTAAACATAGAACGACACTCGTTTGTCCATAGAATGACACAAGATTGTTCATAGAATTACACAACCATAGAGTGACACAGGTTTGTCCATAGAGTGACACACCAACCCACCCCACCCACCCCAAAACACGAAAGCACCCTCCCACCCACCCCAAAAGAACCGATTCCACTCACGATCAAAGACTCGAAACACTAACAAATAGAATCACACACATAAACTTATAGAATCACATACGATCTCAAATAAAATCATACATAAACAGATTGAATGACATAATAACAAACAATAACACTAACTAACATATGAATCGATGATTTCATATGAATCACACACACTAACTAATACAATCACACACACGATCAAATAGAATCACACATAAACTCATGGAATCACACACACAAACTTATAGAATCACACACTTAGAAATTGAATCACTCACGCCTACAAATAGAATCACACCCTAACATATTGAATCATAGTAACCAATGCATAGAATCACACTTACAAATAGAATCGCACACACTAAACACACTTACTAATCAATAAAATCATACACACTCGAGAAATACAATCACACGCGCTAAAAGAAAGAATCACACACACTTCAAATAAAATCACACACACTAACTTATTAAATCATACACACGAACTAACAGAATCACACACACTAACCTAAAGAATCATACACACAAACTAATAGAATCACACAGTGACAAAATTGAATCACATGATAACCAATTGAATCACACTCACGAACACATTAAATCACACACGATAATAAATTGAATCACACATACTTTCACTATGAGAATTGAATCACACACGATAAGATCTTTACCATAAATTCAGAGCTTGACAATAAGGTTTTTTCATTCAGTACTTCAGAAGAGCCAAAACTTTCATCCGAGTGCTGAACAGAAACTATATGCTTCGTATGATTAAGTTCCTCCAGCCACATCAAACTAGGTACTGAATTCAATTGAGTGTGATTGCAAATTCCACTATAAAATCGAAATCGAAAAAAAAAGAGTTGTGTGATTTAATATACAATACACTGTGATTGTAAATTCATTATAAAATCGAAATCATACCGAAATTGAAAAACGAACGAATTTGGGGGTTTGGAAAAAAATTATTCTACAAACACAAATCAATAAAGTATAATTGAAGCTGCTACAAACACAAATCAGATATAAATTGAGAAAGGAACAAATTTGGGGATTCGATTATCCTAAATTAGATCGTATAACTAGTAAAAACGAAAATTAAACTAGAGAAATCGCATAAAAATATCACGAGATTACCTGATTTGCAGTTGTGTTCATTTTCGATCATTTTAAACTATAATCGAAACAATTTTCTAGGGTTTTGATTTGGGGAAAAACTTCACCGTAGAAGACAGAGTAAAAGAGCACGACAACGACGATGGCGGCGGCGACGAAGAACATAAGCGGTGGTGGCGCGAGGAGAGAGAATGGCGTAATTTGGGTTATAATCGAATCAAAATTTTCTAGGGTTTTCATTTGGGGATTTTTTTTTTCTGAAGAGAGAGAGAAGACGCATAGAGTGGTAGCTAGGAAGTAGAGAGAGAAATAGAATTGGTAAGAATGACTGATGATCTCATGACCCCCTCCTTTGTTTTTTCAAAGCTGGTTTTAGGACGCATCTTAGCCTTTAATCTCATTAGATCCAACGGCCTAGATGAGGACTCATGGACTCATCTAAATAGGCGGACTCATCTGAAACCATATATATATATATATATATATATATATATATATAGGAAATATATCAGGTTAGAAGTGATAATTTTGTCAGAAGTCAGAAGTAATCTCAACCATCCATTAAACTCGACCTAATGGCTCATATTAAAGATGAGATAAAAGAAAAGCAAAATTAAAAATTACACCCAATCTCCCAAACCCTCACATTTTCTCTCTCCTCCTCCCCGTGCCACCGACGACCACCGCCTGCAACCCCCGTCGTACGCCGACAACAACGACCGCCAGATCGGGCACCACCAGCCGACTCCACGGACGAGAATGAACTCCGTCGACCACCGTCGACCTTTACCCTCCATCATTTCAACGCGCACGACACCTTCTCTCTACCTCTTTTGCTCTCTTTTTCGTCAAATTCGGCCGCCGCGGTTGCGCTTCGCCATCGATCTACACTTCCAGCGATCTTATCGCACGTTCACCATCGTCGATCTACACAACTCCGACGCCGCACTCTCGTTTTCGCCGTGGTAAGGTGAATCGAAATGATGGTGATGCGACGAAAGAGAGTGGAAATGAGAGTGCGGAGATGGTGGTGGAGGACGGCCCTAGGTTTTTCGGCGACTGAGGTGGGGGCGAGGGTGGCCGCAGTAGTGGCCGTGATGGTGGAGAGTGGACGGGTTTAGGTGGGGTGGGAGGAGAGAGAAAATGGGGAAAGGTAGGTGTTTTTTTTTTCGTTTTTGGAGTAAAGATTTTTAATTTGTGGAGTAAATGAGAGTTACGTGTTTTAGTTATTGGAGTTATTTAGAGTTACGATTTTGATTTTTGGAGTTAAGTTGAAGTTACGTAATTTAGCTGATGGAGTTAAGTTGGAGTTACGAGTTTTAGTTATTAGAGTTAAGTTGGAGTTGTTGGAGTTACGGGTTTTAGTTATTAGAGTTAAGTTGGAGTTACGTATTTTACCAGATGGAGTTAAGTTGGAGTTCTTGGAGTTACAAGTTTTAGTTAGTGGAGTTATATTACAGTTACGAGAATTAAGTTAAAGTTGGTGGAATTTTGATATTATTGGAGTTATATAATTTAATCACTGGAGTTAGGCGTCTGGAGTTACGCGTTTTAGTTGGTGTAGTTAAGTGGCTGGAGTTACTGGTTTTAGTTGTTGGAGTTATGCGGCTGGAGTTATGCAGTGCAGGTTGTGGAATTCTGCGAAATCAATGGCTGAGATTACTTCTGACTTCTGACAAAAATTATACTTCTGACCGGATATGCCCCCCATATATATATATATATATATATATATATATATATATATATATATATATAGAGTGAGGATCATAAGAGTACCCATCCTTAGGTGAGTACTGCGCACCAAATAATAGCCGTCAGATTTGTTGGTACCACTTTGTGAATGGGCCATAGCCCTTAAAATAGTGCACCTTAGTAAAGGCCCATGTGATACAATAAAGCGTCATTAAGGGCAGCCCTTGGATGGAAGGGGAATAAAGGGTCATGATTGAGTGGGGAAACCTAGGATTATTCCTAGGACCTCCCTCTTTTAGTATAAATACCCCATTTATGACCGATCAAAACTCAGGTTCTGAAAGAATTCTGACATTCTTTATTCTCTGATTATTCTCCTTGATTTACGCATAAAAGGCATCTCTTGTCTTTATTTGCAACCCCTTCTCAAGCCGTCATACTGACTTGAGCGTCGGAGGGGCGACGCCTGGTGAAAACCGGGCTCCCTTTGTGCAGGTATTCGGCGAGGCCTTCCCGAGCAACTGTCCTTCGAAGAACTCACAACAACAAGTGGCGCCGTCTGTGGTGGCGGTCAGGCAGGAAATGGAGCCAGAGCTCGAAGCCCTGGCGTAATAAATACCATATCAGGAGGCCTCGCGAGTGGAGGACCGAGTCATCGAGGTCGAAAGACCAACATGAGGCTTTTTGTCAACTCGGTCGCGACAACGCTCCCCGAGATCAAAATTCCCATCCTGGTGATACAGCAATCAGACATTAAAAACGTTCGGACACCCCATGACGATCCAGTGGTGATCACCATGCAGGTGGCCAACAAACAAGTGAGAAGATCTTTGGTTGACACAGGCTCGTCCGTGGATATAATGACATTTGAGTGCCTCCAACAATTGAAGTATACACCAAAGGACATCACGCCAGTTCGTGAGCCGATAGTAGCCTTCGGAGGGCAAACGATCTACCCAATGGGAATTATACGCCTCCCGGGAGCCGTCGGCCGAGGAGCCGATATGAGACGAGCCAATGTCGAGTTTGTAATTATCGACATACCGTGCGCATATAACATTGTCATTGGAAGGCCATTGATGAACGATATTGTGGGGCTAGTTTTTCCCTGGGACTGCTGATGTTGTACGTCACAGATGACGGCCGAACCGCGATTGTCCGAGCCGACCAAAAGGTCGCTCGCGAATGCTATCACGCTGGACTCAAGCCTCCCATGGTGAACCCTAGCGAAACACCGACCGAAGAGTCACCCTCGAAAAAGAGAAAGAAGGAAGCAAGCCAAGCGAAGGGCGCGACTGAAACTTTTTGTATTGAAAGTATTGATGCCAGGCACGGCCTCGAAGGGCCCACCCAGCCCTTCGAAGAAACTGAAGAAATAGCTCCAGAAGAGGACAGAGCCGACCGAACGGTTCGAGTGGGCAAGACCCTCGAACCAGAGGTTAAGGCCCCTCTGATAGCATTGCTGAGAGAATATAAGGATATGTTTGCATTCGCTGTCGAGGAAATGCCGGGTCTCGACCCCTCGGTCATTACTCACAAGCTGAACGCGGATCCCTCAAAGAAGCCCGTTCATCAAAAGCAGCGACATTTTGGGACGGAACGAGCCCAAGCCATCAAGGAAGAGGTCGACCGATTACTCGGAGCTCGATATATCGAGAAGTGCACATACCCGGTTTGGCTGTCCAATGTGGTGTTAGTAAAGAAGCCAAACGGGACGTGGAGAATGTGCGTCGACTTCACCAACTTGAACAAAGCTTGTCCAAAGGATAGTCAGCCGCTACCTCGAATGGATCGGTTGGTAGACTCCACTTCGGGGCACGAGCTGCTGAGCTTTATGGATGCATATGCTGGATACCACCAAGTTCCGATGGATGAAGAGGATCGACCAAAAACTGCTTTTATCACACCACTGGGGGTGTATATGTATCGGGTAATGCCGTTCGGCTTGAAGAATGCCGGTGCCACGTTCCAAAGGCTGGTGAACCAACTGTTCAAGGCGCAGATTGGGATGAACATGGAGGCATATGTGGACGACCTGATTGTCAAAAGTGTCCGAGCCGGCGACCACCAAAAAGATCTGAGAGAAACCTTCGAAACACTAAGAAAATATGGGATGAAGCTGAACCCGAAGAAGTGTGCATTCGGGGTGACTACCGGGAAATGCCTCGGATTCCTTGTAAGCCAGAGGGGGATCGATGCGAACCCAGAAAAAATCAAAGCTATCTTAGACATGCCTTCTCCTAAGAACGTTAAAAGTGTGCAAAGGTTAACAGGGTGCGTGGCCGCCCTTGGACGCTTCATTGCGAAGTCGGCCGACCGCTGCCTACCTTTTTTCGCCGCTCTTAAGAAGAAGAAGAATTTTGAATGGGATGAGCAGGCAGAAAAGTCATTCCAAGAGCTGAAGCAATACCTAGCCAACATCCCAAAGATATTCGTACCTCGTGAGAAAGAGGAGCTATATCTATACTTGTCAGCGAATGAACAAGCGGTCGGAGCCGTCCTGGTAGTCGAACGAGAGAAAGTCCAGAGCCCCGTGTATTACGTGAGCCACGCCCTCGCAGGGGCTCAGCTGCGATACCCTCCGCTCGAAAAGCTCGCTCTAGCATTACTTATCTCGAGCCGACGCCTCCGACCCTATTTTCAAAGTCACAAGATTGTTGTGCGAACTAATTACCCTTTAGAGAAAATACTGAACAATTTGGATGGAAAAGGAAGACTGCCTCGATGGGCTTGTGAGCTGAAAAGCCACGGCATCGAATACGAGCCGAGACGCCGCCTCGCGGGGCAGGCCTTGTCCGACTTCGTAGTCGAGGCAGCCTTCAGCGAGCCAGAGGGGCCGATGAAGGAACAGTGGACGCTGTATGTTGATGGTTCGTCCAACTCCGCTGGAAGCGAAGCAGGCATGATCGTCATTCTCCCTGGAGGGGAGAGGATGGAATATGCGCTCCGCTTCGGCTTTGAGGTAACCAACAACGAGGCTGAATATGAAGCCCTTGTCGCGGGAATTCATATGTGCCTGGCGGCGGAGTCAAGTGGGAACTGCTGCTGTTCCGAAGCATTGATCAAACGGCTCGCATCTTGGTCCTCGATCGGAGCCCTGAATGGATGGGGCCATTAATTGCATATCTGAAGGAGGGAGAACTCCCGACCGACCCTAAGCAGGCCAAGAAGGTAGAAAAGAGAGCAGAATGGTTCACCCTGGTCAACGGCGAGCTGTATAAGAAAGGGTATTCACAGCCATTTCTGAAATGCGTCGACCCGGCGAAAGGAAATTACATCTTGAAGGAAATCCACTTTGGAGATTGTGGGGGACACATAGGGGCTCGAGCATCGGCTTTGAAGGCTTTGAGAGCCGGTTTTTTCTGGCCGACAATGCAAGGTGATGTGGCCGAACTAACTAAACACTGTGATAAGTGCCAACGGTTCGGACCGATCAGTAAAAGGCCTCCCACCCAGCTTAAGCCAATCTCCACCCCTTTACTGTTTGCAAGATGGGGTTTGGACATTCTCGGACCGTTCTCAAAGAGCTTCTCGCGCAAAAAGTTCATAATAGTGCCCGTCGACTACTTCACCAAGTGGGTTGAGGCCGAACCACTGGAGAGGATCACTGACCGAGACATGACCAACTTCATCTGAAGGAATATCCTTACCAAGTTCGGAGTCCCTCGAATATTCACATTCGACAACGGGACACAATTTGACAGCAAGTACTTCAAAGGATATAGTGCTCAATATGGTGTTAAGACCTGCTACACCTCGGTAGCCTACCCTCAGGCGAACGGACAAGTCGAGTCTTCAAACAAGATAATCTAGCATGGGCTGCAAACCATGGTAGAAGAAGCGAAGGGAAAGTGGGTCGAGGAGCTGCCAGGAATCCTATGGGCCCTTCGAACGATAACGAAGCGAGCCACAGGAGAAACCCCTTTCCAACTGGTGTATGGTTCGGACGCTATATTACCAATCGAATGTGAGGCCAAATCTGCTCGTATAAGTACCTACGAGCCCGAGGAGAACGAAGTTGAGCTGCGAACCGCGCTCGACCTTCTCCCCGAGTGCCGTGGAAATGCACTTCTGAGGGCCGAAAAGCAAAAGCAGCAGATGGCCAAAGCAGTCAACCGAATGGTTCGCCCAAGGAAGTTGGAAGTAGGGGACATGGTACTCCGAAACACCAAGGCAACCGGAAAAAAGCTCCGAGGAGGAAAATTGAAGGAAAAATGGGAAGGACCATACTTGGTGGTCGAACAAGTAAAAGAAGGAACTTTCCGACTTAGCACCCTGGAAGGTGAGATGGTGAAGAGGCCGTGAAACCTTTACAACCTCAAAAAATACTATGCCTACTTATAACCCAGTCAGTTAGTCTTATTTTTGTTATCTAGAAATCAAGTAACGCTCATGCAACCAGTTTGTGGCCACGAGCTGTAGTATGTAATCTTTAATTTTAAGCAATGAAAGGCCGAGGGCCATGATGTCATACATTACTTAGTGCCAACCCTCCCCCTCCTTAAATCGGCAAAAAAGTCGACAAATCAAGCGCAATGGCGATCCAAGCGCCCCAATATTCCTCGAAAAGGAACCGAGGCAATCGCCCAAAGGGGAAGCCACTCTGTATAAAACGAGACGAGCGCAATCACCCACATGGGAAGTCACTCGAAGGGTACAAAAGTACACCTTAAAGCCCATCGGCGCGACGAGAGCCGAGTGCAATCGCCCATGCGGGGAGTCGCACGAGGCATTTCGCCAAAGTGTAAATTGCACTACCAAGGTCGAAGGCTTTGTTAAAAATAACAATCGCTCGGAGTGGGTTAGAAGTTCTCCCACCTTGGTAGCGACACGCTTTCCCAGCTAGGGCTCGCGTTGAATAAAAAGTTCAGCTGAGAACATTCACTCTACGAAGGATGAAATCCCGTAGCTCCCTAAACTTCAGCTTGGAAAAGGAGGCCAGTGGGAAGCCTCCCCTCGAATGGCTCCATCACCAGATGGGCTTCGACCAAGTATTTAGTGGAACCCCTCGATAGTATACCACAACCCATGGTAAAACGGAGGCACCTCGAACTATAGTTCGTCGTCGAAATGGCACTGGGTTGAAATCCCTGTTTTATACGTCATCCATGTGAAGAGCCGAATAACTTCGCGACTAAGGGCAGCGAGCCCTTCACCCCAAGGCATTATTCGCCTCGAGGCCGAGACTACGCATGGATGACCAGAACAAGCAAAAGAAACAAGTTGTGCACGTAACGGCTAGAACACTCGAAGACACACCGCAACGATTAAAATTAAAAGGTCGGAGCCAAAACACCCCGAATAGTGGGCGGCCCCGACCAAAACTGTTTACAACTACCAATAAAACCTCGAAAGGGCGGTCAGCGAACAAAAGTAAAAATTATACGGTTACATGGAAAAAAGCCAAATTATGATCATTTGTCAGCGTTAAGTGCAGGATCTTCTGCAGGTTTAGTGAAGTCGAACGCCTCAGGCAGGACGAACAACTCCTCTCTCGCCACTGCCTCCTCCGCCGCAGCTGCCGCTTCGAGCGCCTCAATGTCGTCCTCGACCTTTCCCTCCTCAGGGGCTTCACCAGACTCGGCCTGGTTGTGTATATCCAGTTCAGCACGGAAGGCAGACTCAAACTGCTCTTCGTCCAGCTCGAAGTGGGCTCGGCCTTCAGTACACTTCGCGAGAGCTTGCCATCTCAGTCAAAGACCCAACTCGATTCCAACTTGTTTGGCAGCAGCCTCGGCAAGGTCATTCAAGTAGGCATAACCTTTGGAAGCAAGGAAGGTTGAAACCGCCGAGCAAGCGCGCTTCGCCCAAAGGGTCGCATGGCTCGAAGCATTAACCAGTTTGAGACTTAACTGGTCAGCATCGGCCTTAGCCCTCGTGAGTTCGGCAGCGAGCGAAGAAGCTTTCGCGTCCGCCGCGGACATGGCAGCAACCGCCTTTTCGTTTTGCGCATGGCAGTCAGCGACGTTCCGTTTCGCCTCCACCAGCTCTTGCTCAAGCGCCTCCTTGGCGGTCTCAACCTCTTTCAGCCTTGACTCAGCAGCGAGACACTTCTCTTTCCAGACCCCTCCTTCGGCCCGTTCCGCCTCCCGTATCTCGCCCTGACATACCAGCGCAGCAACCTGCGAGAGAAGCGTTGAGTCAAACAGGGTTGAAGGGAAATGGAGCGTTAGAAAGAAACGAAAGGGTACGAGCATACCTGGAGAATCTGAGCCACCGCCTGTCGAGCCCAGTCGTTGGAGCAAGGCATTTCGCGAGCGAGATCATACAGCGCCTCGGCTGCTTTTGAAGTAGTTGGAATAGAAGGCATGGCCATGGCCTGGAGCTGCTCGACTGAACGATTGAAGAACGATTAGAAAAAGCTACTCAGGCAACAAGCGAAAAGATACGTTGAAAAGGTTACCTGTTGGAAGAATCGAAGCACCAACATCCAACCTCTTAGCAGCCGATGTCTCGCCCTCCACGAGCGGCCTCTTCTCGCGACGTCGGTGGTTGAGAGCCTGAAAGCGAGTCGTTACCATCAGGAATTAATAGCAAGTATCAACAATCAAAGTACGGCGATATTGATGAGGATGAGTCCGAGCCGATCCCGATGGAGGGGGACGAGTCGAAGAGGAGGGCAGCTCACCATCTGAGCGGCCTGCACTCGCTCGAGCCCCATCTCCTTCAGGAGGCGGTCGAGCCGTGTCGCGACGAGCGCTCGAACTCTCCTTCTTTGCTCGCTGAGCCATCAGTCGGCTAAGGTTCGGCATCGTCTTGCGCCACTCGTGGAACTGAGCCCTCACCTCAGATTGAGCGACACCTACAAAAGGATGATCAGCCAAGGATAAACATACAAAAGGAACAGTGCGAGACACATCCCGAAACATACTTCGCTCCTCCTCGGTCTCGGGAGGAATTAGGCCCGAGTACATAAGCCACAGTGGCTCATTCAGCAGATTTATTGAAGGGACCCATGACACCTCCTCCGTGTCGGGATTATGCCGTTGAAGGAAGTAGTCTGCACAGCGATCCTCAACGCTGTTGAGCCTGGGCAGAGAGTCATGGACTTGTCGAGCGCCAGGAGATCGAAGTAACACCTTAAGGTGATCGCCAAACCGCGAGCCGTCGTTGGTAGTTAACCAATAGAACATGCTTTTCCATTCTGGACCTCGCCTAGGTTTCGGAGGATGAGTAACGATGGTATACGTCGTAGTTTTGCCTCGGACGGCAAAATTTTTAAACCCCCACTGATCGCTTGAAGCGTTGTGGAGGTAGCGGAAGAGGTTGACAGACAGCGATATCCGAGCCGCTCAACACGTCATAATAAAACCCGTCAAGGTGATGTGGGCATTGACGGTAAGCTCGGAGGGACAAATACCGTAGTGATTAAGAAGGCTCGTCACAAAATTGCATAGGGGTACCCGAAACCCATATGCGAACGCCTGCGGGTAGACTCCGAGACAATTCTCCGGAGGGTTCGAGTAGAGAGACCCCGCGGCAGGGACGACCAGGGCAAGCGGGTTGTAGATCTGGTTAGCATCCCTGAACGCCTGGACCATTTGAGGCGTTTGGGATCTACGCCAACCTTCGTCTATCACCGCCGTGGTAAATGTATTGGCACTAACTCGCACTGGAGCTCGGGGCGCCATCGCGTCGGGTGGTTCCTGCGAGGGGTGAACAACCGAGTTAGGAGGGGCATGAACAGCTCGGGCCATTCTCGGATTTGTTGAACCCCCCGCCCGCTCGCGAGCAGTTTGTTTGGTTCTCGCCATCTGAAAGAAAATAAGAAAGGCAGTTACGGCCTCGCCTCGTGCGAGCCGTTACCTTTCGTTTTCCCCTCCGATGACGGGTCTGAAACACCCAACACTCGATGAGTCGACTAAAGGTCGAAAAAATCGAAGGGTCGATGCGAAAAAAGCGAGTCGGCACAAAGGCAGATGACTCCTCTTCGCCGACCTCGAAATCGAGCAATAAATCGGGTGTTATCTGGGTTCCCAATCCCAGCACACTCGGCCGACATCTTCTTGCCGCCGGAGTGGGACCGACAACCCGGGATCGTCACTGGGTAAACGAAGACTCGGCAACGACAATGAAGGTAACCAAAGAGGTAGTCAAAAAGTACAATAAAAGCGTGCAAAAAACGACGAGAAAAGGGTAAGAGAGCATACCGTGATCGGAGAAGAAAGAGAGGACAAGCGGAGAAGAAACAACGCCGGAGTCTGAAACCTAGCCGGAGAAAATAAAACCGCAGCAGAAAAAAGAGAGGAAAGCGAGAAAAAGGAGGAAAGTGAGAAAAATGAGGAAAATGAGGAAAATGAGGAAAACCTCCCCTATTTATAAGGGTGAGAAGGTAAAGGGCAAAAGGGTAAAAACCGACTTTACACAACTACCCATGCGCCCCTATCATCATTACGGTGCGGGAAACGAAAAGTTTCCTACACAACTTCCCACGCGCTCCTGTCATCATTACGACGCGGGAAACGAAAAGTTTTTCGCTTATTTTCGAGGTCACCTCGCGCGGGAATCAAAGGGCGGCTGACGTGAAAAACTGTTCAAATCCTAGCACGTTCCCGGAACATTCATGGACTGCAAACGTTAAATTTTCAAATTAAAAATTGTTGAAATTGAGTTGTTAAATTTCAAAATTTAATTTCAAAATTTTTGAAATTGTTAAATTTCAAAATTTTCGAGCTCTCCCAAGCGAGGGATCGAGGACTCGAAAAGGGTGAAATTTTCGAGCCGTTGTTGGTTCGAGTCATCCATCTCTCGACAGAGGGGTGAAATTTTCGAGCTCTCCCAAGCGAGGGATCGAGGACTCGAAAAGGGTGAAATTTTCGAGCCGTTATTGGTTCGAGTCATCCCTCCCTCGACTGAGGGGTGAAATTTTCGAGCTCTCCCAAGCGAGGGATCGAAGATTCGAAAAGGGTGAACTTTTCGAGCCGTTATTGGTTCTAGTCATCCCTCCCTCGATTGAGGGGTGAAATTTTCGAGCTCTCCCAAGCGAGGGATCGAGGACTCGAAAAGGGTGAAATTTTCGAGCCGTTGTTGGTTCGAGTCATCCCTCCCTCGACTGAGGGGTGAAATTTTTGAGCTCTCCTAAGCGAGGGATCGAGGACTCGAAAAGGGTGAAATTTTCGAGTCGTTGTTGGTTCGAGTCATCCCTCCCTCGACTGAGGGGTGAAATTTTCGAGATCTCCCAAGCGAGGGATCGAGGACTCGAAAAGGGTGAAATTTTCGAGCCGTTATTGGTTCGAATCATCCCTCCCTCGACTGAGGGGTGAAATTTTCGAGCTCTCCCAAGCGAGGGATCGAGGACTCGAAAAGGGTAAAATTTTCGAGTCGTTATTGGTTCGAGTCATCCCTCCCTCGACTGAGGGGGGAAATTTTCGAGCTCTCCCAAGCGAGGGATCGAGGACTCGAAAAGGGTGAAATTTTTGAGCCGTCATTTGCTCGACACATAGGAAATCGCTCATACAAGTTCGGCACAAAAGCCTCGGAAGGGTCCGTTGCATCGCATGGTTTTACCAATGTCCACAGAGTACACCTCGATAAAGGGCGGCCAGGGGTCGTACCCTAGTCGCTACTATTGAGTCCGCCCTCGCCGACAACGAAGGGCGCGACCAGGCTCCGAGGGGCTCTGTTGGTACCACTTTGTGAATGGGCCATAGCCCTTAAAATAGTGCACCTTAGTAAAGGCCCATGTGATACAATAAAGCCTCATTAAGGGCAGCCCTTGGATGGAAGGGGAATAAAGGGTCATGATTGAGTGGGGAAACCTAGGATTATTCCTAGGACCTCCCTCTTTTAGTATAAATACCCCTTTTATGACCCATCAAAACTCAGGTTCTGAAACAATTCTGACATTCTTTATTCTCTAATTATTCTCCTTGATTTACGCATAAAAGGCATCTCTTGTCCTTATTTGCAACCCCTTCTCGAGCCGTCATACTGACTTGAGCGTCGGAGGGGCGACGCCTAGTGAAAACCGGGCTCCCTTTGTGCAGGTATTCGGCGAGGCCTTCCCGAGCAAGTGTCCTTCGAAGAACTCACAACAACAAGATTCATTATTTTCGACGCTCCGGATTAAGCCACCTGTCTTCAACTAGAAAGAAACTGGTTTCCTAATCTTTCCCCAATTCCCCATCATTTCCAATTTTTTCATTTCTCTCTCCTCCAACTCTCCATCTCCTTGACATCTTCTCTGTCCTCCCCTGCGCTCTCATCTCACCTACCTCCTCGCGTTGACGCCGCCACCGCCACCTTTGTTGCGTCTGGTACACGCCGCTATGGTCTCTCTCCTCGCTACTCTCCTTCGGCGGCGCCTTCGCCACCTTCTTCAAATATGTTCGACATTTTCTCTCTCCTGCAACTCAAATAACATAGGTCCATCGCTGTCAATCAACGCACTTCTGCCGCCGTCCTCTTCGTCATCGCCAGAAAATTGTTGCTTCAGAGGAGTGCGACAACGACGGCGATTTGGTGCTGCTTGTCACTTTCATTTGCATCTGTTCTCTCTCCTAAAGTCCAGCGACGGCATCGAATTCCGACATATTCGCGAACTCTGGCGGCGAAATCCAGTGGTAAATTCTTTTTTTCACTCCTTAATTACAGATTCAACTTTTAATTCTTTTAATTTCAATTATTACAGATTTCGATTATTGAATTACATATGAATTGAATTTTTGTCAGATAATTTGATTCGATTGAATAATCAGATTATTTGATTCGATTGAATAATCAGATTATTTGATTCGATTGAATAATCAGATTATTTGATTCGGTTGAATAATCAGATTATTTGATACGATTGAATAATTTGCAGAGGAAGTGCTAGAAATGAGTAGCAAGTGTTTGATGAAATGCCTTAAAGAAACTTTCATTGCTGCGTAAATTTGTTTTATGTGTGCTACATTGAACTTTTTGCTAGAAGCAAAAGCTGTCATTCTATGGGCTATATTTGTGATTGTATGGATAATCGGTGTCATTGTATGGATAATCGGTGCATTGGATGAACACTAGTTGTCGTGGTATGGATAGTCGGTGTCATTGTATGGACACTCTTGTGTCATTCTATTGACACTCTTGTGTCATTGTATGGACAATTGGCATCATTGGATGGAGGTGTCATTGTATTGACACTCTTGTGTCATTGTATTGACAGTCTTGTGTCATTGGATGAAGGTGTCACTGTATGGACACTCTTGTGATATTGTTTGGCAACTCGGTGTCACTGGATGGACACTCTTGTGTATTGTATGTATAGTCCACATTTCGGTAGATTACTTGTGAGAGTTCTTTGAGCATTACTTGTGACATAGATATCATGTAATTGTCGTTGTAGTTGTGGTGGTGGTGGTTGTTTTAGTTGTGGTTGTTGTGGTGTGGTCGCATTGTTGGAGATATAGCAAATTGGGGTGGTGGTGGAGATACTTTTATGATCTCTGATTTCTAGTTTGTGAGTAGTAGCGTCGTGCCTTTTGTTTTCTCCTTGAAAGCTGGCTAGCTTAATAGGAAGAGCATCGTGCAAGGCACGAGGTGTGGGTTCAACTCCTACGTCAGCTAGAAATTCCTAGAAATCTTTTAATCTATTGTAGATCCTCGAACAAGGTTGACAGTTTGGAGAGAATCTGTTCTCATTGTTTTTGATAAGCATTGTTGAGCAGGCTCAAGTTTTCATTTATGAATTTCCGAGTATGAATGGCAGGAAGATTGAATGTATGGTATCGTTGCGATGTGTCCAGATAGCACTGAAGGAGCACAGAGATGTTGTCGTGAGGTTAAAGATGTTTGTTGTTGTTGTTTTACATTCAGCTCTCATTTATTTAGTCCTCCAGTCCCATAAAGCGTAAAAACATTATGTATATGTGGATCTTCTTGAATGAATTTTTGGAAAGCAAACCTAGCTTGGACCCTTCTATTTTCACCAACACAATAACTAGCTCAATACAACATTCCCATCTCAGACAACACAAGTAAGAAAGCCCGTACCACAGCAGCCTGAAGTCAAACGAGAACACATGCACATAGAAAGAAAAGATGAGGATGTGTTTCACCTTGAGACCATATAGATTCAACAGGAATTGCAGCACTGATGTTATAGCAGACGATGTAGTCGCTTTTGCAGCTATCCTATAAAAGCGAGGCACAAAGTCACAATTTACTACGTAGGAGAAGTGACTACTTTGATCAGGATCGCAAGAACTTGATGTTGGAGTAGGTGTCCTCCGACAATAATGTGTTGACTAATTAAATCTAATTAGGAATAAACCTGGGATATATTATATATATTAAGTCAGTTGATTAACGTAAATCGATAACGGTTGGCTGGCTAGAGTTTGACGTTATTGTCGTTTAACGGCGGTAATCAACTGATCCCTCTCGGTCACACCGGTAAAGATAGTTTCTCCAAAGGATATTATATTTTTATTTAATACAATATAATATAACCCCTAATATATAAGTTAAAGAGTTAACTGATTATGTCGGATAGTGTTTTACGAGTTATAAACTCTGGTCGTATAAATTACGATTTTTGTGTGAATTGTCAATATAGACAATTAACTAATTAAATTACAAATAGTTGTAATTTATCTAAAATGATGTAATTAGTAATTATTATATAATGATATAATAATTAACTAACACTTAAAGAAATAAGTGTACAAATTATACCCAAATTGTAACATAAGATGTTAAGGGGTATATTTAGTAAGGGCAAAATAGTCATTTGCCACCACCACTATATATAATGTGTTTTTATGGTCAAAACACATAACTTACATCATTTTTTCACAAATACAACTTGTTTTAGAGAGAGGATTTGAGAGAAAAACCTTCATTTTCTCTAAAAAAAATTAGCCAACTTACTCTTCCCTTAAAATCAAGTTTTCTACATTGCATGTCAATGAAAACTTGATCAAAACACTTTACTAAGCCTAGAATAACATTAATTAAAGTGTTAGTTAAAATTAGTCTTTTAGTGAGATTTTTGGAGAGATTCTTTGGTGGATCAAGAGAGAAGGTTTCCTAACTTGGAAACTCAAGATTAAGGAGGAGGATCCCCATAAATTAGCAGCTCAAGATCCTTCATTTGAAGGAAGGTCAAAATTCCTCTTGATTAAGGTATAAAAACATGTTTTATTACCTTATTTATGCTTTATTCTTACATGCAACTAAAGATCTTAACTAAACTTAATTAGGGATAATTAAGTACTAATTAGAGGAGTCTAATTAAGGGCTAAATAATCAGTCATGCTCAATAGTATGCTCAAGTGCTCAAACACATGGCCTATGTGGGAGTTGAACCCACACATACATGCAACCGCATGATGCTCTACCAATTTGAGCTAATAGGCTGCTATTCATACCAATCGCATTATATAGATTAAATTCAGAACCTCGATCACATTCTCACAGTCAATCAGTCATGCTCAATAGTATTCGACAAACATACATTAAACTTTTGAAAATTCATATACAATTGAATCTGAAGCACACAAAAGGTACAGCTACACAGGCACCTCCATCATCAGGACATGATCAGTTTGTGAATAGCTCACTCCGAACACACCATAAATCACCGGAAACTAGGTTCATCCACTCTGTTTGTTATTGATTGACACATGTTTGTTCATAGAGTGACATATGTTCCTCCATAGAGTGACACTGACATAGAATGACACAGCCATAAAGTGACACAGGGTTGTCCATAGAGTGACATACAATTGTTCATAGAATTACACAACCATACAATGACACACGTTTGTACATAGAGTGACACGAGTTTGTACATCAAGTGACACACGTTTGTCCATAGAGTGACACAAGTTTGTCGATAAAGTGACACAACCATAGAATGACACAATTAGTATCCTGCGTTTAACATAGAATGACACACGTTTGTTCATACAGTGACACAAGTTTGTCGATAGAGTGACACAACCATAGAATAACATAATTAGTTTCCTGCTTTTAACATATAATGACACAAGTTTGTCCATAGGATGACACAATTAGTTTCCTGCGTGTAACATCGAATGGTTTGTCCATAGAGTGACACAGGTTTGTCCTTAGAGTGACACAGGTTTGTCCATAGAGTGACACAAATTTGTCCATACAGTGACACAAATTTGTCCATACAGTGACACAAGTTTGTCCATACAGTGACACATGAGACATAAAATTAAACCTAGTGTCATTTTATTCTTCAGTAATTGTCATTGTATTTTCCACGAAATCTAAAAATCTCAACACTACAAATTTAATACTAAAATTAGATCGTTCAACTCATATTCGAAACATAGTGTCATTATACTGTTAGGTTGGTGTCATTGTATTTTCCATGAAATTACAAATCCAAAAATCTAGAATCACACGAACAAACAATTCAAGAACAAATGAATGAACAAATCAAAAAACAAAATAGGTCACGTATATAGATTAACAAAATCAAAATTCCGCAAAGATTACATAAAATCGAAAAAAGTAATATCAAAATGTAAAGAATACTTACCTAGAATTTTGACTTCAACAGCACGCAAATTAATTGAATCAAAATTTCGTGATGCATAATCTCGTCTCAATCTTTACACAATAGCCGTTACTAAATCTGATCGAATCGAACAAATCGAGATCGCGATTTCGCCTGATTTTACCATCATCTTCTCGATTCAAGAACCTGATTTTAGGCGTTCTTCATCATTGATCTAAATTCGCAGTGATTTTACGTAAACTCGAAACCCAGATTTGAGAAATTTGATGAATTTTTGTAAGTTTTTTGGGGATTTTGGAAGAGAGAGAAAGAGGAGGAGATGAGAGGAAGAGGAGAGAGAAAGTGAGTGAAGAGAGGGACGAGAATGAAGAGGGAAGGCTGCTATCTCTTTTTTTTTCTTTTTTCTTTTTAATTTTTGCGTATAATACGCACGTGTGTCATTGTACGTGACATTTTGTGTCACTCTATGGCGGTGCGCAGTTCTCACGCGAGCAGAAGTTCGCACCTGATCTCGCCTGTGTGTGTGTGTGTGTATATATAAATAGGATCAAATGAGTCCTTGTTAATTAGATGAGTCCATGAGTCCTCATCTCAGCCATTCATCGCTCTAGATCCTACGCTCCAAATTTCGCCGCGCCTATAGGGGTAAAATGGTCAATTAATTCAGAAATATAAAACCACGAATCAAACGCTGGCTCCTCATTTTTACAGTTTCAATTTCTCTCTCCTCAACCTTCGTTTCCCCAAATTCTCTGCATTTCACGATTCTTCTTTCTCTCACCTCCGCTTCGCCGCCACTCTCCACCGCTCCGCCGCCTCTATCCACCGCTATCTACTCGTGTCCGGCTAACAATGTTTTCATCATCTCTGTCGCATCTATAATCGAGGTATGAATTGATGATTTTAGGGTTTGGTTTATACGCGATTAGATGAATTCATTTTTAATTTTGCATTTTTCGATCTGATTTTGTGCGTTTGTATACTAACAATGTTTCATTTTGATTGATTTTATCGTTGCTTTTTGATTTCATCTACATTTTTGGCGATTTATTACTTTGTAGGCGAATCCTGACAGCAGCGGACGGCGGTGTCGTGCGACATCGCGTACTCTAGATAGTTCGGCGACTGTTCAAATCGATTTAGGTTTGATTTATAATTCGTTTTCTGTGTACAAATTATAATTTAGGTTGTTGTGTAGTGATTTTTGGTTGTATTGTTGAAGATTTGTTCGGAAATGTTACCGGTCTCGATTCTCGCCGCCGCTGTGATTCTCATATTGCAATTTTCGTTTGATTTAATTTGATTTAATATGTTGGTGTGTGATTTTGTTTGATATTGTTTGTGATTTGATTTGGTATGATGTGTGATTTAATCTGTTAGTGTGTGATTGTATTAGTTATCGTCTATGATTCAATCTCCTAGTATGTGATTGTATTTGGCATCGTGTGTGATTGTATTTGATTGATTTATTTTCGACAAAATTTGAATGGCTATGGCACTTCTGAGTTCGTGAGCATTGAGCGCATATCGGAAAGCTTAGCTATTGAGCATTGAGCGCATACACAAGATGTTACAATCTGCCTCTTAAGTGTAGACCGATCCCTCCCTGTACCCTACCTGTATATGGCCCTTGGACATCACATTTTCTAAGTGGCCTTTATGATGAAAAGGTTATGAAGTGCCATTATGCTTCATGAATAGGTCCTTATAAGTACTCCCATTGATCACTTGGTTGTATGAAGTCTCCCATTATATTCTCACGTCTGTCTTTTCCTCTCAATCAAACTTTCAGATTTCAGAATTGTTGGGATTTGTTTTTGTTGGGAGGAGGTGTTGTTTCATGTGCCATCATTTTGGAAGTTTCTCCCATTATATTCTCAGGTCTGTCTTTTCCTCTCATCTTTGATTTTTTTTTTTTTTACTTTTTAGGGCAGATTTAACTTGTTTACTGCGTAGTTGTAGTTGCAGTTTGCGGAAATGAACTAGTTTAGTTGGTAAAATCATTAGATATTGCTATTGTACATGAGTTTCGCAAGTCAGACTTGGATCACTGGCAAAATAAAACTTGATAATATAAAAGGCAGACTCGATTCCCCTGCAGTGGCCTAGTCTGGGATTGATATGCTCTTAATCCTTAATTGTGTTAGTATCAGGGAAAAGAGAACTTGAGACAATTTATATCCTGGCTACTGAAATCAGTAACTTGTTGGGCATATACATGTTGAAGGCAATGCTCCTTTCACAAACAGTGGTGAGACAGTCAGACAACAAAAACTCAATCTCCTAATCTGAACTGATGAATTTGAATATTCTCAACATTTAGTTTCTTGTAGTCACTGACTTTTCGTGTACCATAAAACTTTCCATAGTTGTGTTCCTGGTACTTGACTGTTTACTGCTTGTCAAGCAACTCGTCAAATGGCTTTACCATCACATGTAGGTGATCGATTAAGTATAATTTACCCTCATGGCTATTAGGTCAACGGTAGAGCAGTGTGTAAGATGCACAAATGTGTGGCTTCGATTCCCACATAGCCAAGATAATGGTTTTTTTATTGTTGCCTCATATCAGTCATATGATCAGCTCACTTAAAGGTGCTAAACATATGACCATAAGAAACCAAGCTCACTTAAAGGTGCTAGACAGTGATAGAGTCACAATTCTATAATTGATCCTTGAAAATCATTGCCTATGCTGTGCAGTGTGTTATATTGTCTCGTTATTTGCCTGTGTTACAGTGTAGGTAAGCCAGAGGGTGACTTTAAATAAGTGGAGATTTGGATAAATTAATGACCTGAGAGAGGTGACCTGAAGTCCTTGGGTGATACCAATTTTATGTCGGACTTGCTCTTATCATTTTAGCTAAATCTTGATAAAGTATGATACCAATTTTATTGTATTTCATAGCCGATATGGGAGTCGAACCCACATCTTGTGCGCTGCACAATGCTCTTCCAAATTGAGCTGACCGGCTTTAAGAACATTATCACACAAATTCATCAAATATGAACCTGTCCAACCCAGCCAAATATTAACAAACAACAACTAGAGAATCGAAGCATGTAGATTCAACTAAAAGTGAATACTTCCCTTTAAGAATTCTAAGACTTACCATTAAGTGCTAACAGGTTACAGACGGCTTCAAACTAAACAGTATTGCGTTCTGCAGCTTCAAACAGTATTGTGTTTTGCAGCTATTACTCAGATTGCTGCACCTATACTATGGTTGTTCTGGAACATAATTTTTGCGCTGCATTGATGTTAGAGTCAGGAAGCTGTTTGGATACCATGAGACTGGGTGATACAGATCCTAAGAATGTTTTTACTGCTGGGTGCTGATCTAATAGGAACTGGTGAAGTAGCTTGTGATTTGTTTTGCCTAGTTGTAGCATTTTGCTGCAACCAGCTAGTTTTCTTAGGCCAGACTGTTTACCTTTCTGCTTTTGGAAAAGCAGAACAACTGGTTCTTAAAAAGTGTTTCTCTTGTAGTGTTGAACTAGATTGCAGCACCAGCATCAGAAAGGATTTCCAATCTTCTGTCAAAGCCTTCCAACCATAGACCTTGAGGTTCTGATACTTTTATAGTTTTACGTCAAATTTGCCTCGAATGAACAAAGAAAACAAGAGCAGAATGTCGTTACATACAATTGAAAACACCAAAAAGCAGACTTAAGAAAACACTGGTGAAGATTTTCATTCCATATGGACACAGTTACAGTTACAAAGATATTAATGTCCTAGAATGCAATATATCTCAAATCCATGAAGCAAAATCGTTAATGTAAACTTGAATAAACTCAGCTATTACTCAAAACTGACCTTCTACAGTCTTGATGCTAATCGAATCACACACTAACTATTAAAATCACACACGCTTACAATAAAATTACACACACTAAGTAATAAACTAACACACGCTTACAATAGAATCACACACGTTTACAAAGAGAATCATACACGCTTACAAATAGAATCACACACTAACACATAAAATCACACACGCTTACAAATAGCATCACACACTAACACATAGAATCACACACGCTTACCCTCTAATAGAATCACATGAGACTTACTAATAGAATCACATACAACAACGGAAAGAATCACATACCATTGAACCATTATAATAGAATCACACTTACCTATCTAATAGAATCACACTTACTATATAATAAAATCACACTTATTATCTAATAGAATCACATAAGACTTATGAATGGAATCACATACAAGTATACAAGAACGGATAGAATCACATACAACAACGGATGGAATCACATACCATTGAACCATTATAATAAAATCACACTTACCATCTAATAGAATCACACTTACTATAGAATTAAGGAATTTGCTAAAAAATGGATGAAATTTTTGATCCATTCTTCGTTGAATCAGTAAAAGATGTGTGATTCAATAACCAATACCGTGAGATTGCAGATTCTATCAAAAATCAAAATAGCTAGAACATGTGTGATTGCAAAATCCATCTAAAAATCAAAATCATACAGATATTTAAAAAACGATCGAAATTGAGAATTGATGTCCTAATGTTCATACTTATCAACAAACACAGCAGCAGAAACAACTGGTTCACAACAAAAATTGAACGCCATTTCGAAAAAAAAGAAGATCGAATTAACTACACGATTTATTCGAAATTACCTTGTTCATCGTTGTTATAGGATCTATAGAAAAATTAAGCCGTCAATTGCTGCAGTTGTTGTCATTTTTCGATCGTTTGAGCTTGATTTGGGGATTTAATCGAACTTTTTAGGGTTTGATTTGGGATGATTTGGGGATTTTAGAGGAGAGAGGGAAGGATGAGAGAAAGCGCAGACGAAGAGAGAGAAATTTAGAGAGAGGGGCAACTTGGAAACAAATGACGTTACCCTTGCTGACCCCTAGCTCTATTTGTCTGCGCGTTTATTTGGCTGCATCTCGGCCGTTCATTGGCTTTACATCGAACGGTCCAGATGAGGACTCATGGACTCACCAGAGTAGGCGGACTCATCTGAACCCGCCTATATATATATATATATATATATATATATATATATATATATATATATATATATATATATATATATATATATATATATATATATATATATATATATATATATATATATATATATATATATATATATATATATATATATATATATTCATACGTAACCCGTTTGAGTTCGCTCGCCTCTCGGCTTTCTTACTCGGCCTCGGTCTTTTTGAGATCCGGGCTTCTCGGCCATCCAGCCACTTAGCTTCTCGGCCGAGTGGTATGCCTTTGTTGATCTTGGCTTGTGTTTTTTATTGTGTTGAATTACTGAATCCGGCTGTGGCCGTTTATAAATTGTATTATCAAATAACGTACCATCGAATAATGAATGTAAAACGGATGTGATACGTTTGTTAGTAGTGAAACAAACAAACTATGAGTTATGCAGCGGAAATTTAACTCTAAAACAATCAAAGATCACAAATCTCTCCTACTATGTAACTAAACTCGAATTTGGCTCAAAACGCAACAACAACACCTCACAATTAAGCCTAGAACGAATTCTGAAACAATAAGAAAGATATGATCAACTTCTAAAGTTACCAATTCTAGAATTGAAATACAATATCAAAGCTTGATCCTAAGTTACCAACTTGTATGAATCTCGCCTATCTATTGGTTGTTCAACACCTTAAGTTACCAACTTGAATGTAGAACGAATTGTATGTGAAAACTCACAAAGAAACTTGGTCGCAACCGTGTGTTTATTACTTGTCTGAAATCTGAAACTCTACTACAATCTATGTCTCCTTTATATAGGAAACTCTATGGAAACTTTTACCATACGAAAACTCTCTAAAACTTACCTAAATTCCACTACTTTCCTTATATGACTCCTATTGAGTTAAGGAAACTTATTAACTGAAAGCTATAAATTCTAATTAGGAAAATAACATTATAAGACTCTCCTAAAGTCTCTTAGACACTTCACACGGCTGTGCTAAGGACTATGCACAAAATTGGACTTCTCCTTAGCCCATGAGATCATAGTCACGTCCCTTGGAGCGGAATTGAGCCCAATGACAATGTACTTGGACTTTCACTCTCAACCGGGCTTAGAACGACTTCCTCATGTGCTCCTGCATCAATCCCCTCCTCTTGAAAAGGAATTGCCCTCAATTCCTCAACTTCCTCATCATCGAGATATGGAGAAAGATCACCAATGTTGAATGTAGCCGAGACACTATAATCTTCCGGAAGATCAAGCTTGTAAGCACTCTCTCCAATGCGTTCAACCACTCGGAAAGGACCTTCAGAACGTGGCATGAGCTTGTTCTTCCTTTTGTTTGGAAACCTTGCCTTCCTTAAATGCAACCATACAAGATCACCTTCCTTGAATTCGTGTTGCTTTCGGTGCTTGTTTGCCCGAGCTTTGTATAGCTCATTAGCCTTTTCAATCCGAGCTCGTTCCTGATTATGTAGCTTCCTCATTTGAATCACCCTCTCCTTGGCATCATAGTTAATGATCTCTTGCTTAGGAATAGAAACGAGTTCCAATGGTAAATAAGGATTTGTACCATAAACTGTCTCAAATGGTGAATGGTCGGTAGCATAGGTTGGAGATCGATTATAAGCAAACTCGGCATGAGGTAATTTCACATCCCAATCTTTAGTAGTCTTACTAACCAAACCCCTTAGTAATGTACCAAGAGTTCTATTAGTAACCTCTGTTTGCCCATCAGTTTGTGGATGGTGTGAAGTACTAAATAAGAGCTTAGTACCAAGTAGTCTCCACAACGTCTTCCAAAAGTAGCTCAAAAACTTTGTGTCTCGATCACTCACAATCGTCTTTGGCACTCCATGTAACCTAACCACATCTTTGAAGTACAAATTAGCCACATTAGAAGCATCATCAGTCTTGTGACATGCTATGAAATGCGCCATCTTCGAGAATCCATCCACCACAACCATGATTGAATCCTTACCCCTTTGAGTACGAGGCAAACCCACAATAAAATCCATACTTACATCATCCCAAGGATGTGTAGGAACAGGTAGAGGTGTGTACAAGCCTTGATGAAAGGTGCTCTTAGCTTTATGACAACTTGCACACCTACTTATAACAGTTTGCACATCACTCACCATCTTAGGCCAAAAGAAATGTTCTTGTAAGACCTCCAATGTTTTGTTGATGCCAAAGTGTCCAGCAAGCCCACCACCATGAGCTTCTCTAACCAGCAGCTCTCTAGTTGAGCACTTAGGCACACACAATTTATTTCCTTTAAAAAGAAACCCATCTTGTACCACGCATACTCCCTTAGCTCCTCCCTTGCAATCTGCATATACTTGACTAAAATCATCATCATTAGAGTAATCAGACTTGAGTATTTGAAACCCTAGAACTCGCGGACCAAGTGTAGACAACAAAGACCACCGTTTAGATAAGGCATCGGCAACTACATTACTTTTACCATCCTTATATTTGGACGAGAATGTTAAAGATTGTAAGAATTCAACCCACTTAGCATGCCTTGAATTAAGCTTGTGTTGTCCATGTATGTATTTGAGAGCTTCATGATCCGAATGTAGCACAAACGGCTTAGGTCTCAAATAATGACTCCAATGGTCCAATGCTCGAACCATAGCATAGAATTCTTTGTCATAAGTTGAGTAATTCAGCCTAGCTCCACCCAATTTCCCACTAAAGTAAGCTATGGGACGCTTACCTTGAATAAGAACAGCTCCAATACCCGTACCACATGCATCACATTCAACCTCAAAGACTTCATCAAAATCCGGTAATGCTAGTATAGGGGCTTCAGACATTCGCTTCTTAATCAAGTCAAAAGCTTCTTGGGCAGCTTCACTCCACTCAAACGCACCTTTCTTCATACATTCAGTACTAGGAGCCAAAATAGCACTAAATTTCTTAATAAACCTCCTATAGAAAGAAGCTAAGCCATGGAAACTCCGAACTTCAGTCAAATTCTTTGGAATAGGCCAAGAGCGAATAACATCAACCTTAGACTCATCCATGCTTATTCCCTTGTTAGACACCACATAACCAAGAAAAGTAATATATGGTAGCATGAAATAACACTTTTCTAACTTACCATATAACTTTTGCTTGCGTAATGTCTCAAATACTTGTTGTAGATGTCGTAGATGCTCCTCATTTGTACGACTATACACAAGTATATCATCTAGGTAAACCACAACGAATTTACCAAGAAAAGGCTTGAGCACTTCATTCATCAATCTCATGAACGTGCTTGGGGCGTTGCAAAGTCCAAACGGCATTACTAACCACTCATAGAGACCATGTTTAGTTTTGAATGTTGTTTTCCACTCATCTCCTTCCCTAATGCGTACTTGATGATAACCACTCCTCAAATCGATTTTAGAAAAGACTTGAGAACCATGTAACTCATCTAGCATGTCATCCAATCGAGGCATATGAAATCTATACTTGATAGTAATGTTATTAACAGCCCTACTATCAATGCACATACGCCACGCACCTTCTTTCTTTGGAACCAATAGAACCGGAACTGCACATGGGCTCATAGACTCACATACATAACTTCGTTGCTTAAGCTCTTCAATTTGGCGCTCCATCTCCTTAGCTCTTCGGGATTACTCCTATAAGCTGGCTTATTAGGTAGTGGTGCTCCCGGAATCAAGTCTATTTGATGTTCAATACCACGCATTGGGGGCAGCCCACGGGGTAGATCATGAGGAAAAACATCCATATAGTTGCTAAGTAATTGCTTGACAAGAGGATTAACGTTCTCTTCAGTCGTACCGACCTCCTTAGCCATTAACATATACACCATCTCACCTTGCTCAATCTCTCGAACCATAGATCCTTCATTAACAAACAATGTAGATCCTCTAAGTTCATCCATCTTTTCACAATCAATCTCGCTAGGCGGTAACGGTTGTAAAGCATACTTCTTTGAACCCTTGGTTACCACATAAACATTCTTTCTTCCCTTATGATCGACATCTCTATCAAATTGCCATGGTCTTCCCAACAATATATGACACAAATCCATGGGAATTACATCACACAAGATCTTATCTTTATAGAGATCACCAATAGAGAATGAAACAAGAGCCTGTTTTGTTACCTTAAGCATATTTCCTTCCTTGAGCCATCGAAGGTTATAAGGCTTAGGGTGCTTTGTTGTAGGGATCTTGAGCTTCTCCACTAAGGTAGTAGCAGCCACATTAGCACACGACCCTCCATCAACAATCAGCCTACAGATTTTGTCTTTAACCTTGCAGTTGGTGTTAAAGATTAGCTCTCTTTGTAGTTCATTTTCCTTTGGAGCAATCTGAGTATGTAAGGCACGAGTACACACAAGATTAACACTCTCATCACTTGCCTTCACATCATGTATCTCCATGTCGTTGCTAGAATCCTCTTCACCGTCCTCCTTATCACCATCATCCTCGGTTTGAGCAAATTCAATCACCTCTTGAATTGTAAGAACACGGCTTGTAGGGCATTAAGCTTGGAAGTGACTATAACCCTTACACTTATGACATTGCTTCTTGAGCTTGGAATCATAAGGAGCAGCCTCCTTATTCTTGTCAAAAGTAGTAAACTTGGTGTAGTCACTCTTAGATGTCCCAACTTTGCTAGCTTCTTTTGACTGATCCGACTTGAAAGGCGTGAACTTGGGAGTGAAAGGCTTAGGCTTTGTTGTCCCTTTCTTCCTTTGTAATTGTTTTTCAATCTTGATAGCTATCTTGCAAGCCTCATCAAAATCAATAACAGCTTGTAGCTCTAACCTATCATGAATTTCAGGATCAAGACCACCCATAAACCTAGCAATTTTCTGTTCTTCATCCTCTTCTATATTACATAGCATCAATAACTTCTCAAACTCAACAATATAATCTTCGACAGTCAAATTATCTTGTTTAAGCGAGGTGAGTCGTTTATACTTATCTTGCTTGTAATCCTTAGGCACAAAACGCTTGGTCATGTGTTTTTTCAGCTTCTCCCAAGACTTGAGCTTGGCTTTGTCTTTTCTTTCTCTTTGATTCTTCAAATTCTCATACCATAACCTCGCATGCTTAGTAAGTTTGATAATAGCAACCTTGAATCTCTTAGCATTATCATAGTCTTTATAATCAAAGACTTTCTCGGCAGCCCTTACCCAATCTAGGAACTCCTCCGGATCATGTTTGCCATTGAATTCTAGAAAATCCAACTTCAATCCACGATCATCATCCTTGGTTGGTCTTGGATGTGGTTCAGCCTCTTCGTCATCAGATTGTACAATTTGATTTAGTCTGATGTGTTTGGAAGCTCTAGCTTTCTTCTCCTCCAAACTGTGGTACATGAGTTCTTGCATCATCTTCTGCATGTTAAGCATACCCTCACGCATCTCTTCCAATTCTGTCTTCTTTTCTCCGTCTTTAGACATACTTGCAATCCTAGGATTAACAAACTAAGAAGCTTGTAAAACCTAGCTCTGAGGCCACTTGATACGTTTGTTAGTAGTGAAACAAACAAACTATGACTTATGCAGCGGAAATTTAAATCTAAAATAATCAAAGATCACAAATCTCTCCAACTATGTAACTAAACTCGAATTTGGCTCAAAACGCAACAACAACACCTCACAATTAAGCCTAGAACGAATTCTGAAACAATAAGAAAGATATGATCAACTTCTAAAGTTACCAACTCTAGAATTGAAATACAATATCAAAGCTTGATCCTAAGTTACCAACTTGTATGAATCTCGCCTATCTATTGGTTGCTCAACACCTTAAGTTACCAACTTGAATGTAGAACAAATTGTATGTGAAAACTCACAAAGAAACTTGGTCGCAACCGTGTGTTTATTACTTGTCTGAAATCTGAAACTCTACTACAATCTATGTCTCCTTTATATAGGAAACTCTATGGAAACTTTTACCATACGAAACTCTCTAAAACTTACCTAAATTCCACTACTTTCCTTATATGACTCCTATTGAGTTAAGGAAACTTATTAACTGAAAGCTGTAAATTCTAATTAGGAAAATAACATTATAAGACTCTCCTAAAGTCTCTTAGACACTTCACACGGCTGTGTTAAGGACTATGCACGAAATTGGACTACTCCTTAGCCCATGAGATCATAGTCACGTCCCTTAGGGCGGAATTGAGCCCAATGAACAATGTACTTGGACTTGCACTCTCAACCGGGCTTAGAACGACTTCCTCATGTGCTCCTGCATCAGGATGAAAGAAAAGAACGATAAATGTCTGTAGACGCAAAGTAGTGTGTTTTAATGTATGGTCTTCTTTGTCTTAGCGATCGCTCTTCCCTCTCGCCTCGCCGGTTCTGAAAATCCCCTTGCTTGGGTGCTTATCTTGGAGCAGGAAGAAAGCGTTCGAACGCAAGCCGGCGAGAAGACTTCTTAGACTCTATGCAAGAGGACTTCCTTCTTTCTCGTTCTAAAAAAAGAATTTAGGAAAACCCTTTGATGTCGGTTCGGTTCAGGAGGTAAGATATAGTAATTCTTCGTCTTTTGGCTTGTCATTGGATTGGAAGCCGCAGGCGATGCCTTCTTGCTTGTGTAGTTGGCCTTCAAAAGATACGTAGATGCCCACTGCAGCACCAACAACGATAGAATACAATGCTCTTAACTCAACAAAGCCACACTGGGACTGAGACACGGCCCGGACTCCCACGGGGGAAATCTATTGGACAGGGTCTTCCTTCTCGGAGAGGGAATTCTTTGACCGGCGGGTGCGAATCGGCAGCTCTTAAACTAGCTCGTTACCACCTAGAGTGAATGTGATGCAGCCCTGACCGACCACCGTTTATATCTCTGATCAAGGTACTGTTTCGGTCGTAGTAGCTACTGACTGCCTATTAGGCTTTCCTCCTACAAGTACGCATTCTACTTGATCTCTAGCGAGGGGTGTGCACATTTTAAGTCTTTAGGAACTGTTTATATGTACTCTAGCTCGCGTCGGTTCCAGATTGTGGTGGCTGTGGGGTAGGAGCCCAGCCTTGTATTAAAGTATATAACGGGACTCTACGATCCCGTTAGCGATATGATGGTTGTCGCACCGATTTACTGACTCTCTGTCTTTACTGATGTAACTATCGTTTGTTATTTGTTAGCTATGCGCCTTGTGATTTTTAATGTCTTACTCAGCCTGTATGCTGACGTTCTTTCTCTGGTTTGTTCCCTACCTTATTTATGGGGCATACGTCATTCTCGATGGCGTAGTTGACAGGTCTTGAAGTGGGTGCTTGCTTGAAGAGTCGTTTGCATGCTGGGGTTTCATAAACAGTTATTGAATTTTATATTTTCATTTGGATTATGTATTTTGGTTTTGGTTTTGAGAACTGTAGTTCGACATTTAAAGACTTCCGCTGTTTTATCTTTCTTTTGGATGATTGTAGTTGAATTTATAGCCTAGCAATTGACTCGGTAGTCAACTGCGGCGTGATAATTCTAAATTATTTTTATATTTATTTAAACGAAATTTTAAGGTTGTTACACAAAACACAAGTCAAGGAGCTCATTTTGGGAGGCTCATTTTTAAGTTTGTGCATACGGTGGTGTCTGGATTCTCTCCATTTCTAAAAAGAACTGGAGGTCAAGTTCCTTTCACAAGATGTTGTCACGTTGTTTCAAAAGGAAATAGAGGGCTGCGATTCATTTGCAAGCACGATGCACGACTATCGATTTCAACACAAAAGCCCACCTCATCCTCTCTTCTCAATGCAAGCCCACAACCACCAACAAATACCACCGCCCACGGACGACGCACCGACAACCCCGGCCACGAAAAGGACCTTCCCAGCAGGACATTATGTTTCTGGAAAAGAGTTCCGAGGGCTTTATTGGGGATTTCGGGAGGGGGGTCGCCTGGTCGGTGTAAGGGGTTGTCGGAGGTGGATGCTGCTAGTTGCTACCGTCGATTTTTGGGGTGGGCTGATTTGGAGTATTGAGTAATAGAGGAGCGAGGACAAGGAGGAGAAAGGAAAGTAATCTCATCCCTTCAAATTTGTTGAACGCATGTGGCAGCTTTTAGGGATAGGAAATGGATTTTCCAAGAGAGGATCCTGATACCATACGCCCATACGGTGACCTTGGTCTATGCCGTTTGTGCACATGATGACCGTATTACTTGACACCGCTATAACGGCGTTTAATTTTGCCATAATTAACTCTAGTGTGTTATTCTAGTGGTCTAACAAACACTAACTCTTGATGTCAAAAAAAAAAAAAAAAAAAAAACACACACACACTAACTCTTAATTTTATTTTTATTAAACTAAGATCTACTACCATTTCCAACCTCCCCTCTCGCTCTCCCTCTCTCTCCTCCCCGTCCCTAGGTCTCCGACCACCACCCTCTCCTCTCCTCTCCTCGACAGTTGACGCCTCCCCAACCACTTATTAGAATCGTCTAACTAATCGATCAGAAAATACAGTCAGGCAGAGGAACTCCGGCTTAGCTTGAAGCTCGTCATCAGCTTGCAAAGTGGGAGGTGTTTTCTCTATTTGTATCAAAGCTACAGGTATTTCGTGTCATTCTTTTTGGATCGTTTGATTTGGATATCAATTTGTAGTGATCCGATTGATACAATCTAGTTAGGGGCAATAGCTTGATACTTAATTTTGCTAAATTGATTAGTGAAAATGGTTGTTGGTTGTCCCCCTTTTTTTATGGATCTGACGAGTGTAAGTCATTTGATGTTTTTTTTTGCAGATGGCAATGCAGGGTGCTGTTACTCCTCCCGCTCAGGTTGTTGGCAATGCCTTTGTGGAGCAGTACTACCACATTCTTCACCAGTCTCCAGAGTTGGTTTACAGATTTTATCAGGATACCAGTGTGCTCAGTCGTCCTGATTCTGGCGGTGTTATGACATCCGCCACCACGATGATAGTAAGTTTACATTAATTAAGCTATAATTGTCTTGATTTTCCAAATGTGTTAGTTACGTTACTTTTAAGCTCATTTATTTCAAGCCCCTCTGTGAAGTCTTATTTCAGTGATTATATGGAAACTGGGAATTTAGCCTGCAGAGTTTAAAATCATCCGTAATTTAGCCTGGAGAGTTTCTTAATATTAAACCTGTTCCGTAGATTTTTTGAATTTATTGCAATCAACACTACTTTTGACTTTCTTAAACTTAGTTACAGTTGTACGGCAATTATTATGGAAGTAAAATGTATAAAATGTCGATTTAGATGGTCGGCTGTATCATATTTTTTACCTCAAACCATTTCTGAATTCATTTGTTACGATTGAACAAGGTATTTCTCTTTGGTGTATTTGTGAAAAGTTACCACCTACCACTTTGTCCCAAATTAAACTTCCCATGGCATTTGAAATTCCATGGGACGTTTAAGTTAGGACGGAGTGGTATGTTCTTATGTGTGGATCTATTCTTTCTGCCTTGATACTTTTTGTTCGGAAGATTGCTTCAAGAATCATAATTGGAAATTTAACGATTCCGGTTGTATATCTGATACACCCGGTTGTCCGTATGGCTAAGTGGTTTAGAACAAGTGGGTTTTTAACCCTTTAGGCTGCGGAAATTGGAAATGACTTCTTCCTTTCCTCTTCACCATACGGATCATATTTTTCAAATCAAGAAGCCCAGAATTTTGGACATTGCACAATAAGGGTACTGATCAATTGCTTTATATGGGGTCAGCTCAAGTCTTAGTTGTTGTAATAGTATTTATGAGATTCTTTTCCTGTATGGCTGTTTTGTAGCAAAATAGTGAAGAACAATCCCTCGATCTGTCGATTCTAGTGATGACCAAAAAATTAAAAGCAGTATGGTCAGAGTCAGACATGTTCTACAACATAAACTTATAAATGAATCAAGCTATTTCTAGTCATAAGTCTCATTAGCAATTTTGTCAAGTTTTTGATTCATACTTGCGTGTCTAACAACAGACACATTTTGACTAGTGTTTCCGTTCAGTGACTTGCTTGAGTTTCAGAGTTTCTATGTCTATAGAGGACCTTTAACGAGCATAATACAGGAAATGATCGGAGTCAAAGTTCTCACTTAGCTTACATATACTATTGGTGACCAGCTTTTTATCGATTGTGCTACAACCTACTAGTGATGAACCCATAGATTGTCTGGTAATGGGACAGCAATACCCTGAATGATTAAAGTGTTCTGAATCAACAGAAAAGACAGTTCTCAAAGGTTTTCCTAGCATTTGGAAGAACTGTTGATTAGTCAACATCCCTTGTATGGAAGTTTATTTTTATAGAATATCCTTATCCTTTCGCTCTATCCTATTGGTGACATGAAAGCATACCAATTTGTCTGATTTCAATTAAGATACGTGAACATTATATGTCAAGAGATATCATGTTTATTTTTCTTGTTATTCTGCTTCTAATTCTCAAATAATTTAAAAAATTAAGCTGATTGTTTGATGCAAAAGCCAGCTCGACATCAGCTTCCTTGTCACTTTTTGGGGGGCGAGGGAGGTATCTGTATTTTATAGCTGCCAGTTGGGGAATAATAAGTGTTAATGCTTTGTTCATTTTAGACTTTACATGACTTGCACTTTCTACTGAACTCCTGCAGGGAATAAATGAGAAAATTTTATCTTTGAATTGCAAAGATTTTATTGCGGAGATAAAGACGGCTGATGCTCAGCCGTCCTTGGGGGATGGAGTTACTGTTCTTGTTACCGGATACTTAACTGGAAAGGACAGCGTAAAAAAGAGATTTGCTCAATCATTCTTCTTAGCTCCACAAGAGAAAGGTTATTATGTCCTGAACGATGTCTTTAGATATGTAGAAGACGAAATCTCGACGGGAGATGTTCCAGCTCCAGTAAGTGGTAATAATGAAAATGTACAAGTTGCCATTCAGACACCAGAGCCAGGTACTAATCATATCTCCTACTTGCTGATAAAATGAGTCCGTCGTTCTAATTCGGCTGTGCATCAAATTCACAGTTATGTTTGGTCTTGTTTTCAGAGCAACCTCCTCAAATCGTGGACCAACCTGAACAAGTTCAAGAACCCTCAAATGAAGAAGAACTTCCTAATGAGCCGGAAGTGTGTGATCCTTCTGATACTGAAGATATATCACCCACTGAAGGGGAAGTTGTTGACTCGTCACCAACTCCTTTAGACCAGAGTGAAAGCGTGACTGCATCTTCTCTGCCACCCGCCTCTCAAGATGATGAACCTAAAAAATCATATGCATCAATTGTAAGTTAATAGTTACCCCGTAACTTGCTTGCTCTGTGCTGAATTCTACGGAACAATTACCTGAGTTGTCAATTACAGTTGAAGGCCATGAAGACCAATGCGTCACCTGCTCCAGTCAGAGCACCTGCAAGAAATGCTAAGGTTAAACGTCCAAGCAGCAATCAGGAACCCAGTGGGTTCACAAAACCTGCCGCGGTCTCTGAGGCTTCAGCTTCAAACAGTGAACCTGGGCCTGAAAAATTAGATGCTCTTGAAGAAGGTGTGTGATTCAGCTCTTTTGGTCCTATCCTGTTAAAAATATAAATGATGAAAATTTTGTCGATGCTAAACGAGTATTTTTTTATCTTGAGAACTGGAATGGAATGAGCTGTAGACTTGGATCGGTGTTGTGCTTAAGTCCTCTTACTCGAGTGGTAAATATAGTAGTTTGTGATTGTGGTTGGAGTTTGCTGAAGAAATCATTAAGACCTGCAATATGTCATAGTAGTATTCATTGTAAAAATATTGCATCAGTCAAGACAGACATAAGTTATAAATGGCCACGTCTGAATAGATCAGGATGCGTTTTCCTAGAATTAACTGAATTCTCACAATTTTCTAATTATCGTTTTTTGTTCCCTTTTTTGGGGGGGGGGGGGCAACGTAAAAAGATTATAGTCTACGATTAGGCGATATAAGTTGACTTAGACAGAGATTGAATGGCGGTTGTTGATGATGACGTCGTGCTTCTCTCCAACTGTCTTGTTGTCTCTTTAGAGTATGAGTAGGTATTAAACAGAATACTTGTGAACTTGTGGCTTGCTGATGACAACTTTCAGATGATCATGCGTTGAACTTCTTTTCAGTTAGGCTCTTCTCATTTTAGCTTCAGTTTATGGTTTTAAGTTGTGTGTTGGTTTTGTTAAGCCGAAGGTTATTCTATATATGTACGAAATCTGCCTCAAAGTGCTACCGCTGCACAAGTAGAGGAAGTTTTCACCAAGTATGGGCCGATTAAGCAAGGAGGTGTACAAGTGAGAAGTAACAAGGTATCTTTTTGAGGCGTTCCTTTGATGACGGTTGCTTGTTTCCTCCTTTTCAGCAGTATTGCGTAACATTGTTGTTTCTTTCTGTCAATCAGCAAGGATTTTGCTTTGGCTTTGTCGAGTTTGAATCACTGAGCGCCATGAAATCAGCAATTGAGGTAATAGCGGTTTTTTTTTTTTTTTTTTTTTTTTTGAGAAGAATGTTATGCTGCAAGTTTCATTTCTGCAATTATGACCATTGATGATACCTGTGTTGACAAGCTCTTCTTTGGGCTCCTCCTCAAAGGTGGGGAAAATGGAGAGAGAAAGTACCTCAGAAATTAAGTGTGATGCTCACGGAGTTGCAGTGATACTTTACAATGTTGCAAAATTGTTGTGCCTCTATAACAGCTAGGCTGCTGTGTGATCATAAAGTATGCAAAGTACAATTGTGCACATGCACTGCTGGTGAATGTACATAATAACTTAGGAGTTTGGTGATTATAGATGCTAGAGACTAGAGAGGTCAGAGGAGGAGCTAGCATTAGTGGTGAGGGCGATTTATGCATCCATGTTTAAGGTTTTAGTGGATATAATATTAGGTTAAAGGAGAGAATGGCGTAATTCGCTTGCTTTTACAAAAAATATTTTCCATTAGAAAAAGGGAGCACAGAGTATATGTTGTAGGATGAAATTGCCATGGTAGTTATTTCTGCCTCCGTAAAGTTCTACTTGATATAGATGTTGTAACTCCATTCTTTTCCGGTGCCTACCGTTGACTGTACTAGAATCCAAGTACTCTTTGAAGAATCTTTCCTATTTTCACTTTCAATACCGTCTTTTTTCATTAGCGTATCCCTATAATACTCCCATAACGCTTGGCTTTTGGTTTTGAGAGCTAGGGTCTGGGAGTATGATTTATGATGATCTGTTAATTAATTGATTCTACTTGAGTTAGCTTTGTTTAAGGTTTACAGCCTGAGGTCAAAGGTCATCTTGAGGTTGGACTGTTCTGTGTAAGGCCTTGTTTGATAGGATTGTATCTTTTGGAACTGAATTGATCTGATCTGAATGATTCTGAACTGATCTGATCTGAATGATTCTGAACTGATCTGAATTGGTGGAAAATTTGATTGGTTCAACGAATTGATATCAATTATGGACAAAATACATAGATAGTTATTTGAACATTTCTGATCTGATTTGATTTGAATGACTCTGATCTGATCTGATTTGAATGATTCTGAATTCATCTGAGAATAAGTCCTATCAAATAGGGCCTAAGTGTTCTATATTGATGTAAAGCCAAATAATGACGAAGAAATGATAGCTGTTTTTTTTTACTCCTTTTGTAGTTGTGCCTGCTAAATTGCTGTGTGTGATTTGAGTGTGACCTAATGAACAGTTGCTCAAAATTTTCTTTTCTTCTTTAATGCCTCCATTATGCCTCAAACTGACCGTAGCTATCACAATTCCCTGATCTCACTTGTAGACTTGTAGCAGTGCTACCTCAAGTGTTCCTGTCGGAAACTATAATTTCTTATTTCTACAATTGTAATTTAAAAATCTAAAGTATCTTAAGGATGAATTGATGGTCAGCAGGTCAAAATATCATGTTCTCTCTGCACTGTTCATCCTCATTTCTCACCAACTACACTTTGATATGAATAATTACTATCCTAAGTCGTTCCATTTTGTTTTTCTATTTATGAGTTATATGTGTCATCCTTCAGGACTCGCCTATTTTAATAGGGACTCGCAAAGCCACTGTCGAAGAGAAGAGAACTACTGCTCGAGGTAAGTCAGAGAAGACATTCTTTTAGGCTCATGATTCTTTTTCCTTGATAGTTGATTGATGAAAAAAACAGCGGGACTAATGTAAGTTTCCTAATCTCAGCTGCAGCAAGCCCTAGCAATGGCAGAGGGAGGTACCCCTCATCGAGGGGTGGATTCCGCAGCGATAGCTTTAGAGGTCGCGGGAACTTCAGTGGAGGTCGTGGTTATGGTCGAAACGATTTCAGAGGCCAGGGCGAGTTTTCAGGTCGACCCCGCGGTGCAGGCGGAAGGGGTTCTGAAGGCTACCAGCGAGTTGATCAGAATGGAACCGGTAATGGTGCTCGTCAAGCAGCACCAAAGTAGAGAGTTTGCAGTTCATGAACTCAATAGGGAGGGTTAAAGAGCAGAATCTGTTTTTTTTCTTGGTACACAATGATGAGCTTTGAACTGTTAAATTTAGGTTTAGTCTCCCCTGGATCCCCTTCATTTTCAAGATTACGGCTTTTCTGTTGCTTCTCGTTTAATGTGCCAAATCTAGGATTATTATTCTTTTTCAGATAATAATGTTTCTATCTTTGTACTACTACGATCAAAACAACAAAATTTTGTGGGTATGTAATTTGAAGCGACTCAGAAGAGTCAGAACACTGGAAATTCTTTTCCTTCTTATTCTAAATAACAAAGAAGGAATTTCACCTACATGTTTGCGTTTCGAAACTCTGCCTCACCTTTAATTCTTCATGAGTTTCACATACTTTGTTAAAACTTCATTCTTGTTGTCAAATGCCACCAACTTTGCTGACTGAATTATATATCCACCGAGCTAACATTGATTCGAAAAAACCGAAAATGTCCGAACTGAAAAATTGTAGTTGTCCTAGAGTTTTTGGGTTGGACATAACAAATAAATATCGGTACTCATCAAACATAAAACGATTAGAAGTGTTCGTGCTTCTTAGGAGCATTGGTGACGAAAAACATAGATCAAATGACGGGCTTGGACGAAGATTTATGGTTTTAGGATTTCGCTTAACCAGGTCCAGTATATCTTCGGACCCAACAAGTTAGAGCCTGAGAGCTTAGCCTTAGGACAAGATACTGGTTCAAAAGATGGAAGTACTAGAAACACCAGACATTTTACAAAGCCAAAAAAAAGGGGGGGGGGGGTTATTAAAGCTTAAAACCCTCCTGCACTTAAGAACTGTGCTTTCTGTTCTAAAACCCTATACGAATTCCTGAACCACCATGGGTTTACAATCTCTTTGCTCCTCATTTCTCTCTCCTAAGATTACCCATCTCTCATGTAGAAGAACTGTAAGTCTTTCATTTGTTACCCTTCTGAGTTTGTGTGTATTTTTCATTTTTTTCATGTGGGTTGAAAGTTAACATTTTGTTGCACATATTCCTGTTTGTGTTTAGAAGGTTTCAACTGGGGCAATTACTGGAGAAACCCAAAGAATTCAGCTTGCTAATGTGAAAAAATGTATGAATTCTCCCCTTTATTTCTTGTTACTGATTGACTGAGCTTGAATTGTAGTTTTACTTGATGTAATTTGTGTGAAATTTCGTCAATTGGTTCAAGTTGACTCAGTAAAACAAGTGTCTTGAGTTAATTTATGGGTTTAGCATTTAGGAAAAACCTCTCAATTGGTTGAATTATCGCATTCTTGCATTACCCTTTTGGCCAAGTTTCATGTGTGTGGAATTTTCGCTTTGCTGGGTGTTAGGACAATCGAAAAGGCGAGAACTTTAATTATTTAAGTAGCAATTATGAAGTTTGAAGGATTCTAACATGGGACTTTATTCAGCATGTTCAGTGTCTGGTTTAAGATGGTCAGTCAGGGAGTCTCAGTTGCGTACGGTGAAGGGTGTGTCTATTGTATGTGCCTCACAATCTGATTCCAAGGCGAATTTGAAAGCACGTTCTGATTCTGATGTGCTAGCTTCTCCAAACGGTTCAACTGGTGTGCCTGAGATGAAATTTGGCGGTGTAGAAGCATTTCGTGGTAAATCGGGTTCAGTTTCATTCTATGGGGTGACTCACCAAGTAATTGAAGAGAGCAAGTTGGTTTCGTCTCCGTTTGAAGATGGTGGTGGTTCTTTGCTTTGGGTTTTGGCTCCTGTGGTGTTGATGCTATCCTTTGCCCTTCCTCAACTTTATGTTGCTAACTTTGTGGCGAACTTTTTCAAAGATGATTTACTTGCAGGTACCTCTTGCGCTAAGTTTTCTCTAATATTTTTTGTTATATATATATATATATACTATTTGTCTACTGGTATATTTGGTAGGTAATACTTGTTGCGAACTTCTTGTTTGCTGCAATACCTTTTTTTTTTAAATGGGTGGCATAGATAGATAAAAGCATAAACAGATACAATTTGCTGCAATACCTACTGTCAACTTTTTACCATTGTTTCTGCATTACACTAATGGATGCTGTTAGTGTTGAAAGATCCTCAACTGGTGCTGTTATATGTAATTTCTATAAATTTCTTGAGATGATTCTGAGTTTGATTTTGCGTGCGTTCCCTTACAATTGATATTTGAGATTTTGCTTATGTCGGAATTAAGGTTTCATGTCAAAGTCATTTCATATATGTATCAGTTCTTTCTTTGGTTTGGTGCTCTATCTGCTCTCCTGCTTTTATTTCATGATACTGCTATCATATCAAAATTTGAAACTGAGATCAAAGAGATTTTGACGGTTTTAAACCTTTTAATTTTCTGGATCCTGTCTCTTGTGTTTGTCGTAAGACAATCAAGCTGCTAATCTGCTATCATATGGAAAATAAAAGGATGATTATCTTTATATTGAAGAGGTACTAACAACATTCCATATCCTAGACCTGTCTTTTCATTTGTCTTAATACTGCCAAGTTGTGCTGTTTTATGCAACTTCTGTGAGTGTCAAGTTTTTGTGTTTTGTTCAAGCATCTGAAAATTGTTCACTTATGCTTGCGGATTAAGACTCAGTTGTGCTGTTTTATCCAAGTTCTTTGAATTACACCAGATGTTTTTGCCTTTATGTACGTCTTATAGAAGATCTGGAGATCTGGGGTATCATATGAATTATCATGGCATAAAAGGTTGCATTAGATAACAATTTCAGATGTGAGCTCGTTTTCTTTTTGGACCCATCTATGTCCTCCTATGTCTTTCATCTTGCCATTAATTTAAGATCAAAAAGAGATTATCCTCACAAGGATGATAACTGACCCAACTTTCTAGCATCTTATCTGTTGAGTATCGTTGATAATGTTTTAAGATCAAAGATTTTGATTGTGATATACAACTTTGTTTGGTTCTCTATCTGCTCTCCTGCTTTTGGTTATGCTCTGCATCACAACAAAGATTTTTATTGTGATATATTTGTATGTTGCAATGCAGAGACCGCTGCGGCACTTACTTCTGAAGCTGTATTCTATGTTGGTGTTGCAAGTTTCATTCTGATAACTGATTGGGTTCAGAAACCATATCTGCAATTTACTGCAAAGCGGTGGAGTCTCATTACGGGTTTAAAGGGGTTCTTAACAACTTCATTTTTCACAATGGGCCTCAAGGTTGTTGCTCCTCTGGTGGTCACCTATGTTACATGGCCAGTCTTAGGCTTCCAAGCATTGACTTTGATTACTCCGCTACTTGTTGGTTATCTTGCTCAACTTGGGGTTGAAACGTTTGCTGACAAGCAAGGATCATCCTGTTGGCCAATCGTTCCAATTATCTTTGAGGTAATTTTGGTTTTTGTCCTCGCCACCAAAAAAAAAAGAAAAAAAAAAGGCACTGAGAGGTGTTTTTCCTAGTACTAAAAGGTCTGAATTGCCTTGCCAGATCTACAGGTTGTATCAACTGGCCAGAGGGGTAAATTTTGTTGACAAACTGATATTTGTCATGGGAGGGGTGGAGGCTACTCCCCAAATTATCGAGAGAGGCCGTGCTTTACTAGCAATGACAGTGACTTTTGAAGCTGTTGCTGTGGTATGCCTCTGGTCATTGCTGACATTTCTGCTACGGCTATTTCCTTCCCGACCTGTTGCAGAGAAGTATTGATCCTTCTAAAGCTATGCATGCTGCAACATTTTCGCCGGAAATTGTAGAGAAGAATGCAGGTAGAGTTCTTTTGGCAGTCTCAGTTGATGTACATTCCTGCTAGAAAATTCATAGTGCAATCTCTGTAATCACAGTCGAATGGTGTAATCTCTGTAATCACAGTGGAAGTGTACAATTTTAGATGAGGTTCTTATCCCAGTAGGCAGTAGCTATGATTTGGCATTTAAACCGGGTGAGAATTACATATGCAAGTACACTCGTATCAGTTGATTATCGTACTATGTGACCCATAAAAGGCATCGTTAGCTCTGATGATCATTGAACTAGAGTCCGAAAAGTTTCTTTTATCACTTCTAGTCATAGCATTCACAGTGGGCTTAATCGTAGACCATATTATTCGTTTTTTACACCCTTAGGAATAGCGGTAGATATGTCAGCGAGTTGGACTGAAAACATTTTCAACGATGCTCAACACAAATTGCGAGTATACTACATCTTTTTGATCATGAAACATGATAAAAACTCATCCCAAAATGCATTCAAATCAGGGACATCACACAGCGCACATCAGACCGGAAAAACTTGAATGATCAAGTGGCGGTACCAGGCTTCTCTATATGTCATGACCGTCATCTAAAATAAAAAGTGGGTAAAACTCTAGGGGTGTAAACGAGCCGAACCAAGCCCGAGCTTCGGGTGTTCGGGCTCGGCTCGGTATTGTCATATCTGAGCTCGAGCTCGGCTCGGAGCTCGGCGAGCTCGCTAGACCCAAACTCGGGTTTGGGCTCGTTTAAGCTCGGGCTCGGTTCGGGCTCGTCCCCATTCTCCCCAAGCTCGTTTTTCCTTCGATGGAATCATCAAAACATTTACCCCTTCCGTCCCAGCTGAAATGCCCCGTTGTAGTGGAATAAGAAAAATTGATATAATAAGTTGAATGGGGTAATATTAGAAAAAAAGGAGGGGAGAGAAGGTGAGGATTAATAAAAATAGGAGACATAATGTGAGAGATAATGTAATAATTTAATAAAAGTAAGAGAGAGAAATATGTGCCAAATAGATGGGGTGTTTGAGCTGGGACGTCCCAAAATGGAATATGGGACGTTTGAGCTGGGACGGTGGGAATACTCGTAAAATATCAACGATATTTATTATGCATTTTAGGGATTACAAAAGAGCAAACAAGATGAAATTACAAGAGATCGTAAATTAGAATGCATTTTACAATTGGTATCACAAAGAGAGAAGAAGTCTAATCTCACATTGGTTACGTTGTATCGTATACTTAATCGCTTTCTTTCCTTTCTTTCCTAAGACAAAATTCAATGTTAATCTTAAATTTTCGGAATTTCATTTACTATAAACCTATAATCTTATATTCCTATAACAATCAAAAATACAAAATCTTACATTTTTTGATGAAAAATGAGCTTGCGAGCTTTAGCGAGCCGAGCACCATGGGGCTCGTGCTCGACTCGTCTGGACTCGAGCTCGGCTCGGGCTCGAGCCTATGCCGCCCCAGGAAGGCGTTCCTATAAACCCTGCGCAGGGTTATAGAGCTACCCACATTCAGCAAGAGCTCGACTTAGTTAATAGGATAAAGCTCGGTCAATCCCGAGCACGAGCCGAGCTTTGACCGAACCGAACCCGAGGGCTTGGCGAGTAAGCTTGGCTTGTTTACACCCCTAGGCAAAACTGTACAAGGTTTGGAGCCTGAAAAGGGAGTTGCAATGGCATTCGATCCATAAGGGAGAACGCAAGCCATCGGGCTCCAAATAAAATGGAGGATTTGCTGCTTAATGGCAACGATCTATGTGCTTTGGCAGGAAAGACACTTCCTTTATCTGTCTTAATTGTAAGGATTAAGCTACTAATAAGTGCTCCTAGCTAAGATCATGAAAGTTTTGCATGAATATGAATAGTGGGATGGGTTCTCCATTCTTTTCATCATTATTAATGTCTAGCAACCCGTAGGTGTTTATAATATAATCATATCTCTTTGTGAAAATACACGAAGTAAGATCAAATCTTAACCATTGATTTAATTAACACACGTGATTACATTAAACATAAGTTAGAGTTATAACAAAAACACAAATAGACATATCAAATTATTACATTTGATAATTATCTTTATTCTACTTGCTAGCATCACAGCCTGTGTGGCGAATTTATAGAGCATTCACCTAGGTTTCAAAGTGAAAATCCACCTCACTTGCTTACATGTCGTGCTTGATCATATTCATCCAATCGATTCGCCAAAATTTATTTCAGCATTGTCATTTCATCTCCTTACTAATGAGTTTTTATCAAACTTTGAATTAGAGGTGACTTGAAAAGTTTTTTAGTTACCAAGGGCATTAAACAATGTGACCTTTGGCTTTTGGTTTTCCAAGTTTGCGTTTACAAGCTGATTCAAAATAGTATACTAGTATAGGTTTGATTGTGATGAGAAATACATACACTTCATATATATTCCGAGCTTGGGAAATGACTCAAATGACATAAAGAGAATGAATTTCTATCAATATTTCAAGAAGTATTAGATACCTATCAGTTTTAGGAATCTCTCGTATTTATGATGTCCCAAGTTATATATCATTCATCTCATATTTATCATTTGTTTTTATATTGGTATTCCAATAAGTAGTTAGATTCTCCTTTGATTTTTTTTATTACATATTGTACCGGGATATGTAACGAATGTTGATATGTTTGTGTATATGCATTTTTAGGAAACTATTGACAATATAGTGTGATCTTGATCTTTGTGGCTTGCATTTTTCAAAATTGCAAGACGTACTACTACATATAACAACCAATACAAGATCACTTGACGCCCAATTCTTTATGTAACATTTGTTATATTTGGAATGCATGAGTGATAATTATACACTTAACACTAAAAGAGAATCTTACAAAGAATTAATTGACTATGAAAAAAGCTACTCCCTCCTACCCATTAAAATATCCCTCTTTCATTTTGCTGTTTTTTCAGGCCATGTTTGAGACTACTTCTACACCAAATGATTCATTCACTTGTCGTAAAAATTAATACATATTTTGTTCTGCAATGCATTCTACAAGACCCACTTGATTTTATGCCAATTGGGTTTTTCATTTAGTCTAGAAATAGCCCCCAACATTGCCAGTTAAAATAGCAACACAAAAGGAGGAGATCATTTTGGGTAGGAGGGAGTATACAATAATTCCACAAAAGTATTTTTGTTCTTTTGAATTTCTAACACTAAACAAAATGTCTTACATATACCTCATTACTATTTCCTGTTACAAGAACTCAAAAAGACTAGATATTTAAATGCAAATCTTGATCATGAATTCCCTTTAATTTTTTTGTCAAGATCACATTAATAATAATAGAATTTAATGTTATTGTCGCAATAGTCTCCATGTTAAATATTCCCCGCTACCTTTTTTTTTAGTCTAAGATAAATATTTGTTGCTATATGGAATCATCGTGTAGTGTTTCAAGGCATTATTCACTTATGAAATATGAAAAATAAATGAATTTTAACAATTCGATTTGTAATATAATAATATCCTAAATTGAAGTTTTATTAATAAAGTTTCAGTAATTGCGTTAATTGGATCATTTAAGGATCCAACAATTGGGGCAAGGTGAGCAATAAGCGGGTCAAGTTCACGTAGGGACTGCATCGGCTTAAGCTTTGTTTGGGTCATGCATGAATCAAGTCAAATCATTTTCGATTTTTGATTAAATCGGGTTGTCAATTTCGGCTTCAGTCCTTAAGTTCGGAATAGAAGACAAGGATAAGGAACTCAAATGCGTAAATAGAAAACATATTTGTAACACCCAAATTAGTTGTGTCAGAATAAGGCTGTCCTCATTGCAAGTATGAGGAACAAGTCTTAGCATAAGACTTTGGTTGTTTGAGCTCAAACTCGGGGATAATAGAAAGCAAATTTTAAGAAATCTGAATATGGGTCTTGGAAATGCAAGACTCATGTTAAGACCCAACATACTATTTTTTTTTATTGTTTCCAAAACATTTGAAGCCTTGAAGCAGAGTTGCAAGAGGACTTCGGGGGTCATATATTATTATATTATTCGTGAGATTTTTAAAGTCCGAGTGATAAACTTGAAATTTTTATGGGTCTTATTTGAGTCTTGAAAAATATAATGGTAATATTTTATTGTTGTCAAGGCTCAAGTAAATCTTACGTATAGAGTGATAATTTTATCAAGGCAAATCACTATCTTTCAAGGCAAATTTGTCCATTATATGGACAGGATTCAATGAAACTGCCGTGGCGATAGTAATTACTGTCTTGACAAAATTCATCACCTTACGAATAAAGATAGCCTAACCTTGCTAGCGAGGAGACTTATAATGGAAATGATGTATCATCATGCATATCATTTTGTTTTATGTATTTTTCAAACGTGTGCCCATAGGGCACATGATAACGCTTCATTTTCTTCTTTAATTAAGTGATATTCTCCTGACTTAATCACAAAGAATCCACAATACTAGTATGTTTTTTCAAGTGAGAATATCACTTAAATAAGGAAGGTTAATGAGTTTTATCATATGCCTTATAGGCACACGTTAGAAACCCCGTTGTTTTATTTATATTAAGAAAAAAGGGTAAATAACAGATGTTAATATAGCCCCATGATTTTTACAGCCACAGAAGCTAGTTTAGTGATTATTAAACCAATTATCTAGTTTAGGGAGTATAATGAGATGTTATTGCCAAATGGAATACGTTAAGTACTTAAGTTTTGGTGTTCGAGAGGATGAATGTTCTACTAAAAGTTTTGGCTAGATGTGGGGATTTAGATATTTTTGTACGGAGTATTTTTTTATTTTTCATGAGGGACATCCAATTGCATGAGTTTGCCCGTATAGGATCCACCATAAATTTGTGTGATACTTAACAAGATCTACATATTCGATATAGGAGGCTCAAGATAGTCCTAGCGGTTAAAAAGTTAATTTGCGTGGGGATTATCACAGGTTCGAATATTCATATCCCCACCCCCGCAACTAATGCTGCTCCTTTATTTGTAAGAAAAAAAAAAACATATTCCACTTGAGGGATTTTGGTATATTGATATCAAATCATATGTCCACTTAAGGGATTTTGGTATATTAATATCAAATCAATTTCCACATATGATTTGAGACGGTCTCACGTGACACCAACATACTTAAATAATAGATAATTATATCTCATACTCCGTATATTAATTATGTGTGTGTTGGACTATGTTTGGTAAAACAAGCTGAAATAGTAGATGAACGCTTAAATAGTAGTTGAATGCTGAAATAGTAGCTGAAAACTGAATTAATAGCGGCAATATGTGTGGCATTTGTATAAAATTTCTATTTATGTGTGACATTTGTATAGACATAAGTTCATTTTACCCTTCATTGAAGATTGGACATACCCATGTAACATATATGACAAATGCCCTTTATGTACAAAAACCAAGGCTACCCCACTATTATTAAACTTTGTGTCAAATTGAAATGGGACAAATCTAAAGAATCGGAGGGAGTATATCTCAATGAAAATTCATGTAGTGAGAATGTTGGATGTTAAAGTATAATACCATTGTGGGTGCTCTAACCATCAGTCTAGACGTTTGGCTCAGTTGGTTATCTAACATGGTATCAGAGTCTCAGCGATCCTGAGGTCTCGAGTTCGAATCGTGGTAACTGCCTCATTTGTCGTGTTGGAGCCTTAATAAAAAGAGCTCATAATAAGACTATTATGGATTGCCAATAGTTAATGTGTGCACTTGGTAAAAAAGTTTCTCTTTTTCTAAAGTTGGATTTTCCTAGATATGGCAACAGTAGTTTCACAGATTTAACTTCTCAATAATGCATGCCTTCCAAGTAAAACAAAGTTACCAACAGAACAAAGATAAGTATTGCGCAGAGTATCGGGAAAATGACTAGATGAGCTGCTTGTTTTCATTGATCTTGTTCTCGGAGTTTGACATTTCACAAGTACTCCTTTGTCATCTTATAGTTGTTTTCTAAATAATGGAGAAACAATACTTAAGCATGTGATAAAAAGATATTACCTTCTGTACGTTCTGCATTGCTGATAGGATATTGAAGCTGAACATTTTTGGAAACTGACGGTTAAATTTTGTGGAGACTTCAGACTTAGCTTATTTTATCATGTCAATATAGGCGAGCTAGAAATGCTATGCATGACACAAAGTCGTCAATAGAATAGGGAAAAATTGTGTAAACTATAAACTTGGGACCTAGAGTATTAAAAAACAATTGGTAAGAACATAAAACGCAATTTCCATCCATCTTTTTATTAGAGGCTTAAAATGTGACTAACTGCCTACTGACTAGCAAACGAGTCAGTCTTTCAAAATCTTTAGGACCTGAACTTGTTCATTCTTCTGTTAGCGGCGTACAACGTCATTAGCAAACGGGTCATTTGGTTCAAAAATGGCTCTGACCCTTTGAATTGGGTTCATGTCGGGTGCGGGTCATTGCTTCGATGGGTCTTATTCAGATAGAATAGGATCAATTTGTGTTCGAGTTTATATAATTTGGGGTAGCTAGAAATTGGGATGATTGAGTCTTTTCGAATTGGTTTGGTGTGAAACTGTGAAAGTCATGTTCCCACTGTTTTCGGCGTTTAGCGTGCCTGTGCACTGTTAATGTGCAATTGTGCAGTATTTAATATTTATGCCTCAGTCTCACAAAATCTTTCACCCCCGAAATTGAGCTTGACTCATGTCATCAATATTCAATAACTGGCCAGACAAGTCTGTCTAGTGTAGCAAATCACAATACTCTGTTCCGTTGCAACTTGCATGGTTGCACTTGGTGGATCATGAATGTTTCTGTTTTTGAAATTTCCCAATTTTGGTTATGCTTATGATGATCACAATTAGCGTATTGAGATCTTGACAAAAGGCTATTTTTGGTATGCTCAATAAGCTACCTTATTTGGTCAAAGTATCTTATTTGACTAGTTTTTTAAGCTCTTTGACCAAATAAGCTGGTTTGGTAACACCACTACCTTAAATAATAAGCTAGCTTATTTAATAAGTTACCCCATGTAACTTATTTAAAATAAGCTAGCGGGTAACTTATTTAAAATAAGCTAGTTTATCATAATTTTATTCCTGATTTACCCTTAATTATTTACTAAAATAAAATAAATTTAAAAATAAATAATGCATTTCTATGTAATTTTATATATATCAACTCTTATATCAGCTAATTCTGCCAAACATTCTTAATACTTTTAACTAAAAACTTTCAGTTATTATTTCAGCTTTCAGCTACTATTTCAGCGTTCAGCTACTATTTCAACTAGTTTTACCAAACATAGCCTGGTGGAATCTGAATATGGGAGCTAGGTTCCACAAGGACGGGCGGCAATTCACATAGTGCCTATAAGTTAAAAATGCATGTGGTGCCCCACTTTCCAAACCATGACATTATGATTATGGTGCCCATTAACTATTTGCCGTAGTGCACATAGTGCCCTTTTGACTAACGGCGTTAAACTTTGATCGTTAAGTGGTGTTGTGACGTGGGTTAGGGTTGGGTGAAAAGTTTAGGGATTAGTGAGTTAGTTTACTCTATTATTAACATAAAAATAAGGGAAATTTTCTAATATACCCCTGAGTTTCCCGAAATTTCCAGGTATACCCCTCAGGTTAACGAGCTATTCCGCGTGCCCCTGAGGTTTGAGAAATGGGGTTTTTTTTTTGTATTTTTCACTAACGGACTCTAACACCGTTAGTCCCTTATTGTGTTTGACTTTTTATTAAACAAATTGACCCTTAATATACCATCAAATTTTCAAATTAAAAAAGCCATCCATCTTCTCTCTCCTCCCTCCTCCCTACCACCTGCACTACCACCTCTAAAACCCCCAACCACCACCACCTCCAACATGAACGACCACCAGCGCTCCGGCGAGCACCACCATACGACCGGCGACCCATGTGGGGTCTCCATTGGGTCTCTTACATTGAAGAATGACATTGAGGAAGGACTGTGGACCCCCCGACCAAATCTCCACCCTAGTCACCGAACTCGCCAATGAACTCGCCGCCGACCTTTCTTCTGACTCAGAGCCGGTGTTCGTCGGTGTCGTAACCGTCGGGTTCGTGTTCTTAGCCGACCTATTACGCCGCATATCGTTCCCCGTCTCCGTCGACATGGTCCGTGTTAGCTCATACGGCTCCGGCACTCAGTCCAATGGGTCCGCCACATGGGTCGCCGGTCGTATGGTGGTCCTCGCCGGAGCGCTGGTGGTGGTTCATGGGGAAGGGGGCTTGATTCTAAGCGCTGTATGTTAAAGTTTTAGGTGTTTGGGGTTTGGAAGTGGTGGTGGGCGGTGGCTTTGAGATAGGGATGGTGTAGTTGGGGGTGTTTAGGGAGAGCTAAGTAGGAGAGATATAAGTATTAATAATTTGATTAACTTTGGGGGAGGGGAGGAGAGAGAGTTGTTTAGTGGGTTTTTTTTTATTATTTTGCTTAAAACATGTGTAAAACAAAAATAGGAAAAATAAAGGGGGACAGAGGGAGTATAAAAACTCAGGGGCAACACGTGCACAATGTTTAGATAAAATTATTATTTTACTTTTTTGCAGAGTTTTTTTGAAATTTTTGAAAAGTTAAATTTAATGTAATTTTTATATAAATAATATAATATAATTAACTAACTAACTATCTAAGGCCTTAATTAAATTTTCACCCAAATCCTAACCCATCACGCCACATCATCACTTAACGGTCAAAGTTGACGCCATTAGTCAAAATTAGTCAAAAGGGCATCATGTGCATTAGATAAAATAGTTCATAAGCACCATGATGTAGTATTTTGGAAAGTGGGGGACCACATGCATTTTTTACATTACTCGGGAGCACCATGTGAATTTGTTGTAAGGACGGGCATGATATGGACACCCAAAGAAACAATGATGGGATACAGAAATCTCAATATCTAGACACAACAAGAATACGAGACGATATAAATTTTTTAATACAAATCATTACAATAAAGTCATGCAATAAGGTATAATAATAATAATAGCAACTAGAATATTGACTTAAAACAAGCTCCAAAACAGAAAATAAAAATGTCATTCGACGAAATGGTGTTTACAAATTCCAATTATTTTTACCTAAAAAATAATAAAGCAACTCAATATTGCATCTTATTTATAGAAAATAATAATTAATTATAAAGAAAATTTATTGTGTAATCTCGGCTCAAGTCAGTATGACGGCTCGAGAAGGGATGGCAAATAAGGACAAGAGATGCCTTTTATGCGTAAATCAAGGAGAATAATCAGAAAAATAAATAATGTCAGAATTGTTTCAGAACCTGTTTTTGGATGGGTCATAAAGGGGGTGTTTATACTAAAAGAGGGGGGTCTTAGGAATAATCCTAGGTTTCCCCACTCAATCGTGACCCTTTATTCCCCTTCCATCCAAGGGCTGCCCTTAGTGAGCCTTTAATTCATCACATGGGCCTTTACTAAGTTGCACTATACTAAGGGTTATGACCCATTCACAAAGTGGTACCAACAGTACTTTAACATAGAGATCATGTACTCTAGCTTATTAATAATGTATTTCAATATATTAGTTATGTTAGTCAGCGTATTATTTATATACATTCATATCTCGAGGGTATTTTGTACAAATTTGCAAAACACTAAGTAGCACGTGCAAATCAACAAAACACGAGGGTATCACATGAATTAACCTTTTAAAATTTATGTCTAGAGTAAAAATAAAGGTACCCGAAGGCGAGAGAAGTGGAGGAGCACCAGAGGTATTTGGGGCTGTCGGGTATATTTGGCCATAATAGACGCTTGGTGTTTAATACAGTTAAGGAACGAGTATGGAAGAAATTGAAGGGATGGAAGCGGAAATCACTTTCCTTTGCAGTTAGAGAGATTTTGATAAAGGTCGTGGCTTAAGCGATCCTTATCTATCACATGGGACTCTTCAAATTTCCATCAAGTCTATCTAATGAAATCAACTCGTTGATTGCTCGGTTTTGGTGGGGAGTTAAAGAGGGGTGAGTAGCTCAAGATCCATTAGGAGGCATGGGAAAAGCTTTGTCGGCCTAAGCTGGAAGGTGGTGTCGGGTTTAGGGATATAGAAGCTTTCAATAAGGCTGTGCTGATGAAGCAAGCGTGGAGAGTCCTTAAGAATCTGAATGCGTTAGTAAGTCCTGTCATCAAAGACAGGTACTTCTCGAGAGGGTCTTTTGGTGAGGCAGGAGCGGGTGTCATCCAAGCTATGCCTGGTGGAGCATTGTAGGTGTTAGAGATATTCTGCTAGACGGGTGTCGCTGGAGGATTGGGGATGAGTGTACGTAGTGTGCGAGCGTGGAGTGATCGTTATTGGACACTTAGGGGTTGTCTTTTAGACGGATCTCGCCTAGAGGTGGGGTCTGGCGACATTCTAGTTGGGGAGGAAAAGGCGGGCCTGGAACGTGGATATGTTGAGGAGTCGTCTGTTATCTTTCGAGGAGGACGAAATTTTGTCTATCCCAATTGCGGAGACGAAGTGGTCAGATAAGTTAGTAAAACAACCAATAAGGGAGAGAAGTGATAATTTGCAAGGAACTAGCCCTTCACAACATGGTAAATTGAAACAACTCCTCGCATGAGTCTAAAATTTACAAATTTTCAATAATTTCTAGTTTTCTACCCACAAATTATTAGTTACCCCTGGGGTAACTAGAGCTACGTACCCCCCGGGTCACTATTCACCCATAAACACTAGTTTATCTTTGAAGCTCAATTTAGGATATCAGGCCCAAGAGTCCAATATCAACTAATAATAAAACAAAAACAAAAATAAACCCAACTGATTGTCTTTCCTCCACTCCCCCCTCCCCGACCCACCACAACCCAGCCACAGCCCACAGCTCCGCCGTCCCTTCGACTCACGCCATCGGAAAAATTTGGCCGACGACTCTACGCCGGCGCCCCCACCAATGGCCGACGACCCTAAGCCGCCCCCCACCCATATTCTCTCTCCTCCCACACTCCCTTCCCCCCATTTACCCTCCCTTCTTTCTCTCTCCTCTCCCATTGCCTTTCCTGACCAACCCATGTCCGATGTCCGGCCACCGCTTTGCCTTCCTATCATCCCGGCCCACCATTATCACTCAGTCAACTCCATCATATGGACGAGCTAGCGCCGTCGACTCTGCCTACACTACTCATTTCCCGCGCCTCCATATCCCACCCCCTCCACGAAGCTCTTCATTTTCGTCCTCCTTGACACGCACAAGCCAGGCCAGCTCCTTTCCCGACCACCACCCAGTCGAAAATGGTAGACGTCACTAATTATTGCTGGTGAGGAAGGAAAAATAGAGAGGGACGGAGAGTTGAGGAGAAATTGAAAGAAAGTTTAAAGGAAGGAGGTGAAGGCGGTGGCGCGAGGATGGAGCGGTTATGGGCCGTCGGAGCGGGGGCATGGTGGTAAAGTGGGGACGGTGACTGCTGGAGCGTGGGCGCGTGGGTGGTGGACTACTGGTGGTCGGGTGTGGAAGGGAAGGGGAGGAGAGAGAAATTATTATTGGCTTTTCTAATTTTCTTTTGTTGTTAATTTTTTATGGACATAATGACCATAAACTGAAAAATAATGACGAATAATGGTTTTGACTAAAACGTGGCAAATAATGACCGAAAATTGTGATATAATGACTATGAATATAAAGTGGAAGATAATGACTAAAAATTGGAAAATAATGACTCAAACGTGCAATAATAATGACTATAATATAAAAACTGATAATGACTAAGATGTTGTAATAGTGACTAGTTAAAATTGTGAATTAATGAGTTGAGTTTGTGAAATAATGACTATAAAGTGAGAATTAATGACTTAAATTTGTGAAATAATGACAAAAAGCGAGAAAGAATAAATTAAATTTGTGAAAATATGACTATAAAGTGATAAATATTGAACAAAATTTGTGAACAAAATTTGTGAATAAGAGTAAGAAATAATAACTTAAATTATTTATTTTTAATCATTATTTTTTAATTTTCACTCATTATTTTTCAATTTTTCACCTATTATATACCACTTTATAGTCATTACTTCCCAATTTCCACTCATTATCTCTGGATTTCCACTCATTAATTCCCAATTTTCACTCATTAATTCTGGATTTTCACTCATTAATTTTCAATTTACACTCATTGTTTCTCAATCTGCACTCATTATTTTTCAATTTTCACTCATTATATACCACTTTATAGTCATTATTTTCCAAATTTCACTCATTATTTCTGGGTCTTCACTCATTAGTTTACAATTTACACTCATTGATTCTCAAATTTCACTCATTATTTTTCAATTTTCCCTCATTATATACCACTTTATAGTCATTACTTCCTAATTTTCACTCATTATTTCTGGATTTTCACTCATTACTTCCCAATTTTCGCTCATTATTTATAGATTTTCACTCATTAGTTTTCATTTTTCACTCATTATTTATGGATTTTTACTCATTGTATAGCACTTTATAGTAATTATTTCCTAATTTTCACTCATTATTTCCTAATTTTCGATCATTATTTTTCAATTTTCGGTCATTATGTACCACCTTATAGTCATTATTATTTTCAATAATTATTTCCAATTTACACTCATTATTTCTCAATTTACACTCATTATTTTTTAATTTTCACTCATTATATACCACTTTATACTCATTAATTCCCAATTTTCACTCATTATTACTGGATTTTCACTCATTAGTTTTCAATTTACACTCATTATTTCTCAATTTATACTCATTATTTCTCAATTTTCACTCATTATATACCACTTTATACTCATTATATACCACTTTATAGTCAATAATTCCCAATTTTCACTCATTATTTCCCAATTTTCACTCATTATTTCTGGATTTTCACTCATTAGTTTTCTATTTACACTCATTGTTTCTCAATTTCACTCATTATTTATCAATTTTCACTCATTATATATATACCACTTTATAGTCATTATTTATTTTCAGTTATTATTTCTGAATTTTCAATCATTATATACAACTTTATTGTCATTATTTATTTTTCAATCAATATTTCCCAAATTTCACTCATTATTTCCCGAATTTCACTCATTAGTTTTCAATTTTCACTCATTATTTCTCAATTTCACTCATTATATACCACTTTATAGTCATTATATAGTTTCACTCATTATTTCCTAATGTTCACTCATTATATATGATTTTATAATAATTATTTATTTTCAGTCATTATTTCCCAAATTTCAGTCATTATTTTTCAATTTACACTCATTATTTTTCATTTTCTAATCATTATATTCAACATTGTAGTCATTATTTATTTTCCAATCATTTATGCCTAAATTTCACTCATTATTTACCGAATTTCACACATTATTTCTCTATGTCACTCATTATATATGATTTTATAATCATTATTTATTTTCAGTCATTATTTCCCAAATATCAGTCATTATTTTTCAATTTACACTCATTATTTTTCAATTTCCAAATCATTATATTCAAAATTATAGTCATTATTTATTTTTCAATCATTTCCTGCCTAAATTTCACTCATTATTTCTCAATGTCACTGTTTATATATACCACTTTATAGTTATAATATATTCTCACCCGTTATTTCCCAATTTTCACTCATTATTTCTCAATTTCAATCATTATTTTTCAAATTTCACTAATTATATACCATTGAATAGTCATTATGACTCCTATAGATATGACCAGAAAATGGTAAATAATGATTGCAAAAAAAGAAATAATAATTATGAATAGAATAAAATTTACGTGGTCCATATTAAACAAAAAAAAAATATGAAAAAAAGAAAAAAATCATCAAAATCAAACTCCATTTCTCTCTCTACTCTCTTCTTAGCAACCCGCCCCACCTGCGCCGTCAGCCCCTGCCGCCGCCCACCCCACACGCTTCCAGCCACCAGGCGCGCCTTCCTCTAGTGAACACATGGAAAGGGGTGGAGAATCAAGGACGTGGGGGAAGGACGCGCCGATGGTGGAAACGTGAGGAGAGAGAAACGAGGAAGGGAAAACAAACGCCGATGGTGGTGGGTTTAGTTGAGGTCGCCGGCGAGACACCGTCGGCATGGTGGCGGGGCTGGTTGTGCGGGGGAAGGGGAAGGAGAGAGAAAATGAGTGTTGGATTAATTTTATGTTTTTTGTTTTGTTTGATGTATGCACATTGACGTTGGGCTACAAATAAACATTGGGCTGCGAAGAAATATTGGGCTTATCTAGTAAAGCATGGATCTGTTTGCTGAAAGAGGGGGGGTACGTAAAGCTACGTACCCCGGTACCATATACCAATTGTTTTCTACATCCTATTCACATCAATCTATAAGCAAAAAAAGAATCTTCGCACACTCCTTTCACCACTTATAAATACTACTACACTTCCACGACATTTTTATTCACTTAGTAGAAACAGCCACACACCCTCTCTTGTTCAATGGCTAATTCACCTTCAAAGAGCTCAACAACACGTACTACAGAAGTCCTAAACAGTCCACCCTTACCAAAATTTGCTTCGGTTAAGGACTCAGGGATTTCGAAACCGAAGTCGGAGTCGAAATCCCATAGAATTTGGTTTTCCGATGTAGTAGTCAAAAGATCAGAGAGTTCGTTCGTAAACAGGAAATGGAGCTCTAGTGATATTAGGCGATTAGGTGTGATGATAGTGTTGCATGGGTTGGCTATGTTTGGGCCATTTACATTCAGTTGGCCCGGATTTTGGGTTGCTTTTGTTCTGTATCAGATTACTGGGTTTGGCATCTCACTCTCATTTCATAGAAATTTAGCCCATTCTAGCTTAAGGCTTCCTAAATGCCTCGAGTACTTGTTTGCTTATTTTGGTTCGTTAGCCCTTCAGGTTCGTGAGCTAGTCTATACTCGTACATCTTTTCTTCTAATCAACATTGCAAGATTAGAAAAACGGGTTAAAAATGTATATCGAAAGACATTAATTCATCATTCTTTACCTTGGAAAGAAAAATAGGCTATTCAATACTCTCCCGTTCCGAGTTTAAAAACCTCATATCAAAAACTCACTCGTACAAAAGAGGGTGTTCACACTGAATGCTTAATCAAATTTTCAAAAAAATTAGATGAAATTTTTGTTAAGGCTCTTATCTAACTTGTTATGTAAATGGTTTTAAAACTTTGATTAATCGATTAGCTTGTATACACTCCTCAATACAGGGGCATTTTGGATATGAGGTGTTTAAACTCGAACGGAGGGAGTAATGCACTGGATTGGTGGTTGGAATGCCGTATTATAACTTATATAGGTCTCATGATCGCATCTCGCTACTAACATTTGATCTCTTAAAAGAGTGGCCAAATTATTCATAGTTAAACTAGTTCGACACCATAACGAAATGAAGAAATTTAAGATTAGAAGTCATTAAATTGAAAGCAGTACTTTTGGTGAGCGAGTGAAACTATACCCGTACTACATTTGTCTGATGCTGTGAAACCTATTTTCTATCAATTTATTTGACATTCATTCTTTTATACTAAACAGGGTGATCCAATTACATGGGTGGGCGCACATAGGCTTCATCACAAGTTTTGTGATTCTAAACAAGATCCACATAGTCCACTTGGAGGAGGATTTTGGTTCAGCCATATAAATTGGATATTTGATACCAATTCTTTCTTTGTAAAGGTAACAGTTTGTTCTGATTATTATTTTTCCAAATTGTTTAAAATACTCCTAATTTAATATGTATACATCATGGATCTAATGAGCACCTAATATGTGATATTGTTGTAAATTAAACACATTCTCCATGTCTGATTGTTATCCCAGCGCGGTGAACTGAGCAATACTGAAGATTTGAAGAAACAACCGTTTTACCGGTTCATGCGGAGAACATATTTGCTACATTCACTTGCTCTTGCACTACTCTTGTATGCCTTGGGAGGATTTTCATACGTTGTTTGGGGGATGGTAAGCACTCGCCCTACATGCTCAAATCTTGTTTTTTTTTTTTTTTCCATTCGATTGGGAATATGTACTCGAGTTTGATCAAAACGTAAATGATTATTTGATCTACAAATTAGGCGTGTCGATGACTTTTCATCATAATTACCATATTTCTCCGCCACTAAGTTCAATTTTAAACATATGTCGTGTTGATCGATAACCAATCAATTATATTACGTACTTAACGTTGTAGTTCGACACTTCTGATGCATCAAGACATGTTATTTAATATTTATGCTCTGATGCAGGGTGTAAGGACTATTTTCCTATTTCACATCACATTTTTCTTAAACTCTGTTTGTCACATATGGGGACATCAAGCTTGGAATACGGGTGATTTATCCAAAAATAATTGGTAAGCTTTTGAATATTCTAAAGTCTAAACTCATTCTTTGAATGATAATTCCCATATTAACTCGGATCATTTGTCATTCAAACACATTTAATTTCCAGGTTGATGGGGATATTGGTAGGAGAAGGTTGGCATAACAACCACCACGCATTCGAATACTCTGCTAGACTTGGGCTGGAGTGGTGGCAGATTGACGCAACTTGGTATATTATCATGCTTCTTGAAGCTCTTGGTTTGGCCAAGGATGTCAAGCTACCAACCGAGGCGCATAAACAACGCTTGTCGTTCAAGAGCGAGAAAGAAAAGGCTTGACACTTGTGTTTGGGGACTTAGGAGCGTGTGTGTGAAGACTGTGAACTCAATAATAAAGTTTTTTCTTAGTACTCCGTGTTTTATTTCGTAAGTAACTAGTCTCTAAAGCCGAGTGTTACTCGTCTTCGCTACGGTAACGTTTGCAATATTTTCTTTCCTTCTGTCCAAAAAATCCTCTGCATTTAAAATTTGGTGTTTCAAGTTTTAGTATAAGTAATCTCAACTGCATGTGTCTTTGAATTGGGTCGCCTTTCTTGTCTGTATGTACTAGTGCTACATTGATGACTGCCGACGAGGGTTGATCTTTATGAATCACCACTAAGTTGTTGTTATGGATCATGTACTTACATCTTTATTGCTGGTGCAAAAATTTTCTCATTTTCGCGTTTCATCCCCTATACGGCTATACCCCTTCAAACAACGCGCAAATTGAGACACTTAGACATGTTTTTATAACACGGAAAAAAATTAAATTAAGACAACACAGCCGAATTTTAAATTGACATGTCTTTGTTTCGCCAAATATTTGAATAGCATCTTGACTATTCTAGTGAAGGCGGTTTATACCGGTGCAACATCGACAGTACATAAATTGATAGCACCCATCCATGGATTCTGCTCTCCAGACTGCACTATCACACTTGAACCTGGACCCGAACGATATCTGCCATATCCTATCAGGCTATCACCCGTGTTTATCCTTCCTTACGCTTCTGTATATATAAGCGAGCTCATACCATATGGACGAGCTTGCGGTGTTTCTGACTCGCTAAAGGGATACTGTCATTGTGTTAGCCTGTTAGGAGTTATCATCAATCAAACTCATAGACCAGTTCAACCTAATGGTCCCAATCTGAAACGAAATGTTGCTTTCTAATGGCACCCACCCCATCTTAAATTGTGAGCTCCAAATGAATCTGAAACCAAACTGCAGCACTAAAAGTTAGATATCTATTTATTGTGTAGAAAGTGACACGCACTGAATAAATCATCCTACAAACTACCTCAACTCTTTCTATTTATAGAGTTGCAATAGCCAATTATAAGCCGTAGTAGAGTACACTCCCTACAAAATTGCCTTGCCTTAATTTCTTGAAGCATTTCTACCTCAAACGTCCAACACACTCCTCATCTGTCTGGGGACATATTTTCCACATCTAACACAGGGTGGTCTCTTATGGCTATGACTAGGAATCGACAAGCTTCGGGTTTGTTGGCCACGGCGTTAGCCCACTTGTCTGCCGTGGTTATCGCTGCTTTGGTTGTTGTTTGGCTTTTTCGTTTCAGGGAGGGCCTTGCCATCAGGTCTCAAATAAAAGCTAAGATCTTCAATGTAAGTTCTTCGTTCCTTCTTAAATGTCGTTATATGTCTAGATCAACAGTGCATGTGAATATGTGATAGTACATTAGTATTGCACTTCAATGTATCAATTTTTAGGAGGGCCTTCGTTTCAATTGTTTGGATCGTCTGGTTGGTCGTAACGTAATGTTTCCCGCCCCGACGCTAAAATCGGCATACTACCAAGGGTAGATCCGCTCGCATCATATCGCTATCTCGAGACGCCTGATACATTAGAAGAAGCCAATATGAACACGGTGTTTTTATTGTCACCCTATTATAATTCGACTAAAATTTGTGTGTGTAAATGGCCATAGAATACTCACATTTCAGTCACACGAAACACAAATTAGGATATTATTAGACCCGGAAAATAGAGTGTGCATATGTGATGAACTTCCATTCATTTTATGCTTTGCAGATACATCCATTTCTAATGACAGTCGGATTCATTATTTTCGGAGGAGAAGGTAATTCGCACTTTCATACCCCCTCTCCAAAGATCGCTTCCACATGAATCAACTTCGACTCAGATAAACACCATTACATTGCTACTTCTGATCGCTTTCTCAGTTTCTCCCAGGCATTTCCATCTTCTCACTGCTAGTATAAGAGACTTGTTGCATTATGAAAGTTACACTTTCAACCAAACACAATAAGATTTTGAGTATCAACATTATACATGAGACCGAGGGACATGTAGTCCTGCATGGTTAGAAGGGGATAGCCGCTGAGAGAACCCAATTCAGACCACCAGCTAGAGCTAATAACGCTATATGTTTACTCTGAATCAGCAATCATGGCGTACAGGACAGTCCCTGGAGAGAGTATGACACAAAAACGGCTCCACTGGATGCTTCACCTTGTAGCTCTACTGACTGGAATACTCGGGATATATGCCGTGTTCAAGTTCCACGAAGAACAAGGAATACCACATCTTTACACACTACACTCCTGGGTTGGCATAATCACCATTTCCCTGTATGGCTTTCAGGTAAAGTGCCACAACCTTGAAATCTAACTAAAAACTTAATGTTTTAAATTGAAGAAAGACTAATACACATTGCGCAGCCTTTTGAAAGCATGACTGGACATTCTTTTTTTTTATTCCTTGTTTCCAGTGGATATACTCGATGTTCATATTTGCATTTTCGCGTACAAAAACATCAACTAGGGCTGCAGTGGCACCATGGCATATATTTGGAGGCATAGTCATATTTCTTCTAGGAATATGCACTGCGCTGATGGGGTTGGTTGAAAAATTTACCTACTTGAAGCTGCAACGGGCACAAGAAGCAGTTATAATGAACTTCACAGGACTGATGATTCTATTGTTTGCGATAAATGTTGGACTTGGGGTTCTACTTCCACGCATGTAATAGTTTCCTCATGTTGTAGTTTCAAGTTGCCTTCTGTACAGCTGAGATGATTGAAAAAAAGAAAAGAAAAAGAAACACATTAGACGGCAATTACATAAACCAAAGTTGTTAAATAGATCATTGCGATTGGTACTTAATACTGAACTTCAAGCATATAAATGAAGATTGAACAATGCAAAAAAAAAAAAAAAAAAAAAAAGAGGAAAAACCAAATCCATGTGCTTTGAATTAGATAACTAGCGGTTATTCCTAAAATTTCATCACTGGCTAAAAGTATGTGGCACATGATGGAGGTCATGGTTATCACATCTATGTAGTCATCATAGAAATCTGGAAGAAACAGAAGCAGCTATGATTGTACGTTTTTTGAGTTGGTTCAGGTAAAGCCACCACAAAATGGAGTTCCCTATGTCAATGGATGCAACCATGGTTCCCCTCAAAACAGAAAGAGAAAGAATAGACTTAAGCATCTCTTACCCCCCCACCCGTCGTAAATGAAACTACATGCTTGTGCCTCTGCCATCTGACAAGAGGGAAGCAGCAGCAGCAGCAGCAGTAGGAACAACTCCGGTGAACACAACTGGTTTCGATAAATGCAACAACCTGCAATCATTTAAACAAGGAATTGTCATTTGTATACAACCTACAAAATTTGCAATTCACTATAGCAACACTTACGAAAGATTGAATAGTCTACACACTTACGGAGCAAGATATTCACAGAAAGAAGAGACAGCCTGCACAACTTCCCTATAGTTGTCTGCTGTAGCAGGCGCCGTTACTTCAACCAACTGTATGCCTGGTGTAACTGGCACAGCCTCGTCGATTGCATGCAATTTTGGCATCTTATTAACAGATGAGACAGTGACTGTGATTTGTACAACCCTATGGAAATTGAAGGTGAAACCAACACGTAACTGCTCATGATCCAATTTATACCCAAGAGTATAAAACAATCGCAGAACATTATTGCTTGCTTTGCTTTCAACCATGGTCCTAACCAGAACAGAGAGCTGGTCAGCTTCAGCGCCTCTCATTGCACCACCAACATGACGAATTGTCCTGCATGGAACATTTCCTTCTCAATTCAAAGCTATAAAACAACAAAATTACCAAAGAAACATGGTTGCATACCAAGAAGGTTCAGGCGGCTCTAGATCGCACACAAGTCGAACCTCAGAGGATACAGCTCCTGTAAAAAAATTAAAGTTACAGATTGGAAATATAGATAATCACTCAAAGACTAAGGTTTCTGCTGTCAAACTGCTGAAAGAGCTCCAAAGTCACTAAAACTGAACATATCAGGAAAGGAACTAGAAATTAAGGCAAAACTTGCGCAAAATTATGTTAGAGAACATGAAGGACGAAGATGAGGTTTCAGGGCTCTAGCCTCTGAGGTGAGCTTTAAAATTTGAAATTCGAAACTCACAAACCATAAAAAACACACCAAATCTGACCATACCACGTCTTACCAAGAATTATCTGTTAGACAAAGTATGCGATCAATGATGTATATAAATGGTCAAATCAAAGTTACCCTAGAGCACAGGTAATAAAAAGTTCACTACGCCGATTCTAACCGTTTGTTTTGATAAACAAAAATGAGAGAAAAGGTGGGGAACAATCCCTTCTTTGGATAAGATTTGGAGATAGTGAGCAAAGGGAAAAAAAATTGGGCTGATAGGGCATTTGAGTGAATAAAACTGTATGGAAGATGAGTTCATACACCATGTTTTTTTTTCTTTTATTTTTTCCCTTCTATTTTTTAGTGTTTGTGTATCCCATGCCAGCAAAAGGGTGATATTTCTTAACCACGTCTGTACTTCGAGCTTGAATTCTCTAGCCAAAATGTTTGTACCCTTTCTCTTGACTTCTCACACTAGCGTATGAATTAGCACAATCTTTACATTTAAATACTCATGTCAAGGAAGAGGGAGACTACATAGGAAGGGTTTGACTTATTCAAAATTAGAAGAACTAGGCTCCCTGATTTTCCTCCCTTCACGTTTTCTTCCCTGTGCATTTGTTATTCAAACGACTAGTTTTTGGAACTCCTCTCTCCCTCCCTCATCATGTTATCTATTGTAAAATCATTTCCCTCCAAGACCTTCCTCTCTCTTTCTCTCTCAGTTTGCCATCCAAGCAAGCCCTAAAAGAACTTCATAGCCTTAGTAAAGGATAAAAACAATACTAAATTATCAGAACACGCCAAATCTCGGAACAGATATATATTACCAAGGTTCGGGCTGCTTTTTAAGCACAATTCATGAATCCTTAACCGTTCTTTGTTCACTCCACAAAGTCCCTGTAGTAGGATTTCCAGAGCTTCCACGTGCTGCAAATAAAATATAGAACATAACATTTCCAACAACTTGAAAGTTGTAACCATTCCAAAACAGTCAATGTCAGCTACTTCAAAACTACAAGTATGAGCAATGTAGCCATTTGATATCGTTCTCCATATCAACTAAACAGCCTATTTTTATTGTCCCAGGCAATGGTCGGTAGCCATTAAATATTCCCCGTGATAAACATCAGAAACCATTTCCATTTCCAATGGGGCCAAAGACTACTATTCTTTGGTTTTTTGGGATATTATGAAATAAAGAAAAATGGCTCATAAAACTGTCAGTGCTTCTTATTTTGTGAAGTAGCAGTCAGTCGCTGCAATTCTCGAAGCAATTTTCATTTTGGGTCATCCGTGCGCAGCCTCTCTATGTTTCCATAGGGGTAAGGCTTGCGTGCATCCGACCCCCCCCCCCCCCCCCCCCCCCCCCCCAACCACGCCTTATGGCGGGAGCCTTTAAGGCATTGGGGGTAAAGATGTTGTTGATAAACATAAGAAACCCTTGTGTATGGTATGGACAGATAAGAAGTGAAGTTAAGTAAAAGGGGTTTAAAATCCTTGCTCCTGCTAGCCTACTTCTCAGGCCCTTACCATCCTCCACCACCAGCAACAAAAACACCAACTTTGTCTGAACGGAAATTTCCCTTCTTCGACTGATCCCCTACTTCATTTCTGACATATAATTTGCCCTAAGTTTTATTAAATCATGATTCATTTGTCCAGGCAAATTCATGGAATAGAAAGCAGGATAGAGATTTGTGTTTAATCATGATTTATCGCACTAAGTCTATAGAATACACCACCAAATATAACAAAATATATAACGAATTCAGTCGGACATTTAGCGTTAGAAATATTATTCATTTCTCAAATTGTAGCTCATTGCCAATGGTGTCCTTGCTGGCTCACTGTGAGAAACAAGAAGAAACACAAAGAACGATTGATAACTATTGACTAATAATTCTTGAAATCAAGATATAAGAGTGTGTCCAATATAAGGGTGCAAACAAACCATTACACTGTATGTCAAGATTGTCAACCAAGGGAAGTCAATAAGCTACACCATTATACTCCACTTCAAAAGAATGGTCACATAACCATTTTGGTTTAACCCAAATGACTGATAACTTCCTAAACTAACTTACACATTTGTATCTACTGCATTGCCCCGAGTTAAAAGCATCAAACCCAAAGTGACAAACGGGAGCACAGGAGACGTGTCTTTTAACCTCATGTACATTATCATTCTCTTTATTTTCTTAAAAAAGACACTAGCTGAATGTGGTGAATCCTTAGGGAAAGAGAGATTCAAGCATTAGCCAATGGGGTAAAGCCAAGGGCTCGAGACTGTAGTAGGCAAGAAAATGAGAGAAAGACACACATAAATGAGAGCATACTGACCCTGGCATAATGATCGAATTCCCTTGGCATGAACTTTCTCTAAACCAGGTACAGATAGAAAGATCATTCAAGTTAACTAGTAACTGGTTCATCACTATAAAAACATTAAAGTTGCTTCATAGCTAAAAGAAAAAAAAATTGTTTAATAGCATCCTTCAAGTTGACACATGTGTGTTGTACCAAAAAGTCTTAACACTAACCAAAGATCAAAGGATATCATACCACGAGCCCTAATGCCACAATTGTAGAACCTGACCCTTCCTTGACATGTTAGAAGCTCATGATGATAGTAAGGGTCATCCAAATGAAAGATTAAGCTACTATTACGCAAAACGAATGATGGAAGCAAGCAAGTCAAGATGCTACAATGAAAAGGTCTGATCATAAATTAATTATGAAACAGGTTTACAACCAAAAGATAAGGTTTTAAGAAAAGACAGGCGCAACTTAACATATTATTAGTATGCTAAATTCGAAAACTTTTAAGATCTCGCCCTTAGTTTTGACCATACCTTAAGGTCAGGAAGTCTGGTACGAGAATTCTGTTCTAACAATTCAACCGTCAAAAAAAGTAAAAAATAAAAAAAATAGATCACATGTCCAGTTTAGATTCCTTTCCAGGGTGTAACCATGGATGTTCGTCGACCGTCATATTGAAGGTGAGCTCAGATTTGTAAATACTAAATATAGTATGCTCCAAATTTGTTGGTACTACTGTTGAGCTTACTGGCACGACCATCCTGATTCCAGAACAAGTTTCACATTTCATAAGACCATATCCCCTATACTAAAGCGAGCTTGGTAGCTCCAAGCCTCCAACTTCAGAGTAATATATCCTGTACCTTTGACCTCTCTTATTATGCCATGATGTAGTGCGAACTTCTAAGCATCAAGTATTAGTAAATACAACGAATTCGTGCACTGTTAATGATGATGTGGTTAGTTCATGCCACTAAGTGACAACATGACTACATAGCACTACAGACTGCGGAAACTTTTAGTACCTTCCCCAAAACACAAGAAACATTACAAAAATAAGTCTCACAAGATATCTACTAACTAGCTAAAGCCAAACTAAGCGATTGAGAATCACAAGCTATAGTGAACATCTAAGAATAGATCAACCCATGACCTATATGGGGAAAAACTAAGCTCCACTGCACGGCATCTCTTCAGGCTACCACCTAAGAATACAAAAGGAACGAGTCTGGCATCCAAATCGTACAGGGAGTAGCTATACTCAAAAGGCAAACCTATTTACAGACCGAACCATCAAAGTGAAAGACAAAGCAAGTTATTATTTGCTAATTGCTCCTGGCAAACGAGAAAGTGATCCCAGGGATTGAGTGGTTCTATAGCTTACTAACAGACTTTGTTCGTTCAACTGACATTGGGTCCTAATTTCCTAACTTGAATTGGTTCTATCTCTACTGTAGTCAGCAACTCAGCATACTCCTCTAATAAGCTAATAGCGATGTATATCAACAAGGACAAGAGAATGCTGACTAATGATTGGAGAAGAGAAGACAATTAAGAGCATTGGACCTTAGGCTCCCAATTAACGACGGGCTCTCTCAATACTGGCCAAGGTTTTATAAAGTTCTGCTACTAGTTTAGAGAAGGCGAACACCAAGTCATGTAAATGTAAGTGAAACCACAATTCAAAAGCTTTCTAGGATTGATCATGTTATGGCAAGAGTCAACACAGGCTATAACAAGCTAATATCACGCGTTCTTGTAAAATTATGACAACAACTATATTACCCCAAAATCCAAATCCTCGATAGCACAATCTTTCATCATGAAGCACACAAAGCGAGAGCCTTCTGGAACCTAACGCATGTTCCTCAATTAGCAATTTCCCATGTACTACAATGTAAGTGAAAACACAATTAAAGTGGTGGTAAAAATTTGCTACCCGCTTGCATACTCTTTAATATTATACAGTACATATTATGGTCGAACCGATTTCTTCCATAATCCATTTCCTTCAGTTGGTGGTGTTACCTACATAATTTAACGAAGACAACCTTTCCAATTTCTCAGATTGCATACTAGTCTAGATTTCATATCTAAGACCTTCGTTCTATTCTTAAAAGTCAATTGTAATACTTAGAGAGATAGAAGAGTATAGCTTTTGGGTTGTGAACCAAAGGGCAGGGTACTTGTAAAATTTTACTCCCCCCCAACAATCGAGAAACTTGACTCTGGTCAAGATTTCTACAAGCAAGTACATGTTTTCGTTCTAATCCCGCACCACTAAACATTCAAACACAAAAAAAAAAAAAAAAAAAAATCTAACATTTCATCATTTCTAATTTCCACCTCCACGAAAGAATGATGTGACACACTAGCTTTTCCCTTTGCAGCAATAACCCTAAGATAAACCTTCTCAACTCTTGTCACTAATCTCTATTCCAATCTTGACATAACTAACATACGCAAAACATAAAATGCACACCTTTAAATTCATCTTATACGCCTTAAGACGAGTAACAAATCGCCACAAGCACTCGAACACAATCAATCCATACTCAATTCCCTTAAATTGCCACGGAAATAAAAATTAGGGATATTATTATATAAACAAACAGTCAACATTACAACAAAATTCATCACATCAACAGCAAATCAAACAACACATTGTGCTCGAAACTGCTACAATTTCACACTAATAATTTAGGGTTATATACAAATAAACCATACTGTAAAAATTGTACACATTGATCGAATGTAAATTGGCGAACCAAGAGTGGGAATGGTAGAGTAACAGTGAAGCTAACCTCGGTCTCAATTATCCCCTGCACAATGCACTCCATGCCGAGAAACTTCAAGAAACAAGGTACTGAGAACAAATTAATCAAACGAAATTGAGCACTAACTAATATTTTAGGGAATTTGAATAAAGCAAAAGCGATTCGACAGTGATTAGAGACTTACCGGAGGAGCAGCGGTCGTGACGATGGCGCAACGCCGGCGGCTGGTGAGGTGGCGCTTCTCTGTTCTGTTTCGTTTCGTCAGTGTTAAATGTCTTAGCTGTTGAGAACTGGGTGTTTGGCGTACAAAGGAAGTTTGGGCGGACCCAAATACCGGAGCTATTTGTCAAATTGGTGAGTGAATTTTCACTAAAATCCGAAATTGGTGTCTCTCAACTTTTATTCCCCAAATTGGTGTCTCTCAACTTTTATTCCCCAAATTGGTGTCTCTCAACTTTTATTCCCCAAATTGGTGTCTCTCAAATTTTATTCCCCAAATTGGTGTCTCTCAAATTTTATTCCCCAAATTGGTGTCTACATCCAATTCCAACAAGTTTTCCATCGATCTTCTTCTCTCCCCTCACTTACTCTCTCCTTTGTCTCCCACACTCATCCCTACCACTCACCACCACCCCATCATAACCAATCTCCATCTCCATCTCCATCTCAAACCCAAAAACCCAGAAATATTCACACATTTCTGTTTTTTTACTCCATTCAAAACTCAAAAAATTTCAACCGAAATTAAAACAAAATCAAATCAATTAGAAAAAATCTCAACACAAAAGACTACGCCTATTATTATTCAATCGGTATATGGTACCTCGGGGGTACCTAGCTCTACGTACCCCCCGGATCAATTACAGGCCCCCTGGCAAATCCGGCCCAAAACAATAACAAAAAGCCTACATACTATAACTAAACCCCACACTTCCCAGACCAATCAATGATATTGACGAATTTAACCAATCACGCATGAAGTTCACACAACCATCTCCACCCCACCCTCAGCCACCACCACGCACCACCTGACCACCACCGTCCATTGGCGCCGACCACCAACTCACGCGACAGAACCACCAGAGTTTGAGGCCCGCCGCTCCGGCGACCCCACGACGGCATTCGTGAGCCTACGCCACCACCTCCATCGTCCTCCAAGTCCTATTTTTCTCATTTTCTCTCTCCTCTCTTACTCCCTTCCCCAGCCCCTATCGTCAACCTCCGCCGCACGAAAAACGTCCCCCACCCCTCGCCCTAACCCTCCGACCACACCCACCACCATAATCGCCTGAATATAAGGGATGTCAAGTGAGATTGAAAATAAGGGAGGGGATAATAGGGGAGAAGGAAGGGGCGGTGGTGTCGTGGGTGGCGGGGGTAAGGTCGCGTGGGAGAGGCGGTTAAGATGGCTGGGTCGGGGCCGGTGATGGTGGTGGTAGGCGACGGTTTGCGGCGGGGCTGGGGTGGTGTCGAGTGGTGTAAGGGGGGGTTGGGGGAGGAGAGAGAAAAGGTAAGGGGTGGGGTTTTTTTTTTGGAAATAATGAGTTAAAAATGTAAAATAATGAGTGAAAGTATATAATGAGTGAAATTGAGAAATAAAGAGTGAAAAATGTAAAAATAATGAGTGAAAATTGTAAAATAATGAGTGGAAATTGTAAAATAACGAGTGAAAGTATATATAATGAGTGAAAATTGAGAAATAATGAGTAAAAATTGTAAAATAATGAGTGAAATTGAGAAATAATGAGTGAAAATTGTAAAATAATGAGTGGAAAATGTAAAATAATGAGTGAAAGTATATAATGAGTGAAATTGAAAAATAATGAGTGAAAATTGTAAAATAGTGAGAGAAAATTGCAAAATAATGAGTGAGAGTATATAATGATTGAAAATTGAAATCAATGAGTGAAATTCGGGAAATAATGAGTGAAATTTGGAAAATAAATAATTACAATAAAGTTGTATATAATGATTGGAAATTCAAAAATAATGACTGAAAATAAATAATGATTATAATGTTATATATAATGAATAAAAATACGAAGATAATGAGTGAGAATTAAGAAATAATGAGTACAAATTGTAAAATAATGAGTGAAAGTATATATAATGAGTGAAAATTGAGAAATAATGAGTAAAATTGTAAAATAATGAGTGAAAGTATATAATGAATGAAATTGAGAAATAATGAGCGAAAATTGTAAAATAATGCCTGAAAGTATTTAATGACTATAATATGGTATATAATAATGAGTGAAAATCGGAAAATAATGAGTGAAAATTGGGAAATAATGAGTGTATGTATATAATGACTATAAAGTGGTATATAATGAGTGAAATTGAGAAATAATGATGGAAAATTGAAAACTAATGAGTGGTATTCGGGAAATAATGAGTGAAATTTGAAAAATAATGATTGGAAAATAAATAATTACAATAAAGTTGTATATAATGATTGGAAATTCAGAAATAATGATTAGAAATCCAGAAATAATGACTGAAACTGAAAATAAATAATCACTATAATGTTATATATAATGAGTGGAAATCGGAAGTTAATGAGTGAAAATTGAGAAATAATGAGTAAAAATTGTAAAATAATGAGTGAAAATTGTAAAATAATGAGTGAGAGTATATAATGTTTGAAAATTGAGAAATAATGAGTCCAAATTGGTAAGTAATGAGCGAAAATTGACAAATAATGATTGAAAATCCTCACTCATTATATACCATTTTACAGTCATTATTTATTTTCCCGAATTTCACTCATTATTTTTCAATTTCACTCATTATTTATCAATTACTAATTATATACCATTAATATTATTATTTATTTACAATCATTATTCTCCAATTTCACTCATTATTTCTCAATTTTCACTCATTATTTATTTAAAATCATTATTTCCCAATTGCACCCATTATTTCCCAATTTATACTCATTATTTATTTACAATCATTATTTCCCAAATTTTACTCATTGTTTTTAAAAATTCACTCATTATTTCCCAATTTTCACTCATTATTTATTTACAATCATTATTTATTTTAAAAATTGGAAGTAATGAGTGAAAATTCAGAAATAATGAGTGAAAATTGGGAAGTAATGAGTGAAAATTGGAAAGTAATGACTATAAGTGGTATATAATGAGTGAAAATTGGGAAATAATGACTAAAATAAAAAATAATTATAAAGTCGTATATAATGAGTGAAAATTGGGATATAATGAGTGAAAATTGAAAATTCATGAGTAAAATTTGGGAAATAATGACTAAAATAAAAATGGTTATAAAGTCGTATATAATGAGTGAAAATTGGGAAATAATGAGTGAAAAATGAAAATTAATGAATTAAAATGGGAAACAATGATTAAAAATGATTATTAGTTATATAAAATCGATCGTTTTTTATGCTCGAACAAACCTATCATCATTATTCATTTTTTCCATCATTACCATTACAATTTACAGTCATTATTGAGAGACTGTTGGTCATTACAAATACACTTTGTATCTCTCGCCTCCCATCCCCACCGCCGACCCCCCACCGTCAGCCATCCCCACGACCACACACAACCACTAGACGCGCCTCTATTCTAAGACCACCGTCCCCATCTCCGGCCATCTCCTCCCTCCTCGTTTTTCTCGCCATTTCCTTCCTCTATCTCATCAAATTTCGCGATCCAACGACAACATACGGAGGCTCGTGGCGTCCTCAATGTTGGCGCGAGGTCGGAGGTCTATAGAAGATCCAGACCCTACTGGCGGAGAATGGGACAAGGTGGCGGAGGGGGGGTTGATGGTGTGCGAAAGAACCACCAAAGAGGGCAGGTGGAAGCCACCGACGACATGTCGTTTTGGTGGCTGTATCGCCACAGGGAGCCATGTGGGTGGTGCGGCCGTGGTGGACTGGTGGTTGGCAGGAGAGAGAGGTGGGAAGGGGAGGAGAGAGAATATGTTTTATTTTTATTTTTTTGAAGTTAAAAAGAGAAGATGTTTATATTTGGAGAAAGAGTGGACGTGTTTGGAGAAAGAGTGGACTTTATGTTTGGGCTTTGGGCCTAATTTAACATATCAGGCTAACAAATACAGTCCACTCTGAAAATCTGGACGGGGGGTACCGTGCGCATGGTACCCCGGGGGTACCATATAATTTGCGATTATTATTACCTCGAAAAAAAAAATGTCGCCTATTATCTTATCACTGAGATTCTAGCAAGATCAACACATAACACAGCAAGCAACATAGTAGCAACACCTAACAATCTTACACAAGTACTCTCATAGTAGCAACATAGTAGCAACACAGAAAAAAACTTGTTCCTTCTACTACATCCGCTGATTCTAAGGTGTTTTATTTGAAGATGAAGGGTTATTTGACTGAGTTTAAAACTGGATCTGACCGGAAAGATGCCGCTGAGAGTACTCTCTCCGCCTACAAATCTGCCCAGGTTTAATATATCGTCAGCTTGAAGTATCGTAAGATTGAAGTTTTTGGGTTTGAAAATTAATCTGCAAATTGCATTTCAGGGTTTTTGGGTTTGAGATGGAGATGGAGATGGCGATTGGTTATGATGGGGTGGTGGTGAGTGGTAGGGATGAGTGTGGGAGACAAAGGAGAGACTAAGTGAGGAGAGAGAAGAAGATGGATGGAAAACTGGATGGAATTGGATGTAGATACCAAATTAGGGGGAAAAAGTTGGGAGACACCAAATTTAGATTTTTAGTGAAAGTTCACTCACCAATTTGACAAATAACTCCAAATACCGTTAGATGACTTTGATCTAATTTGGCCTATTTCTTTTTTTTTTTGAAGAATAATTTGGCCTATTTCACTACAGTCTCTCTCCTATATCTCAAAAGTCTCATCCCTAAAATACCCCTAAGGAAAGAAAAGTGTATTCGTACATGCTAATTGGTTTATCAAATTTTCAAAAAAATATATAGCGAATTAGATTCAATCGGTATATGGTACCCCGGGGGTACGTAGCTCTAGGTACCCCCGGTTCAAGTGGTATATAATGAGTGAAAATTTAAAACTAATGTGTGGAATTCGGGAAATAATGAGTGAAACTTGGGAAATAATGATTGGAATAAAGTTGTATATAATGATTGGAAATTCAGAAATAATGACTGAAAATAAATAATGACTACAATGTTATATATAATGAGTGAAAATCGGAAGATAATGAGTGAAAATCGGAAGATAATGAGTGAAAATTGAGAAATAATTAGTAAAAATTGTAAAATAATGAGTGAAAATATGTAATGAGTGAAAATTGTAAAATAATGAGTGAAAATATATAATGACATAATGTGGTATATAATGAGTGAACAGTTAACCGGGGGTACGTAGCTCTAGGTACCCCCGGGGTACCTAATAATTTGTGAATTAGATTAGAGTTTTCTCTAACTTGCCATGCAATTTTTTTACAACTTTGATGAACCGGGTAGTGTGTACATTCTTCCAAATATAGGATCGTTTTTTACATGAGGCGTTTGAGCCGAGGCGAAAGGAGTATTTATTGGTTTGGATCTTGGGATTGATATCTTATTGTACATTGAACTATATACTCTCCTGTGTGAGTATTCTTTAAATTTGCCCAATTTCATGTGGATAAAGAAATTAATAGCGGGCGGGAACCTTGATTTTTTTATAAAAAAAAAAACAACATTTGACCCACGTGCACATAGTAGGGTATGTCCAACCTTTAATGAAGGATAAAATGGTCTTTGTACTAGGTAAATGCTACTCAAAAATAGAAATTAGATAAATCTATTGCACAATCCTTAAAAAAGGGGGGGGGCAAATATAAAGAATTAGATGGAGCATGTCATATATAGGTGTAGGGATCCTCTAGAGTTGTTTTTTGGTGAAGTTTGTAGAGTTTGCTATTATTGGGAATAAAACAAAATAAATTGATTACTTCAATGCACAAACAAAGTACGGTGTATTAAATATTAAGTGATTTCCTTACTTGGTAAACTCTACCATCACTACGTCAAAAACGAGTTTCGAGAACCCCCGTAAAAGAACGTAATTTAGTGAAACCGTTCTCTTAAAGCATAAGAGAACGGTTCCATTAAAAACCGATCTTACATGTATTTTCCGTAAATAAAGATAATAAAAAATTAAACTTAAGAGAACGGTCTTATGTCCTGTTAGACAAAGAACCAACAATAAGAAAACCGTTCTCTCTAAAACCGTTCTCTTAGGTAAACTTACGAAAACGGTTCTCATGTATAACCGTTCTAATACCTCAAGAAAATAAAAAAATAAATTAAATTAAAGAAATAACACCCCCACCCACCCACCCACCCACCCACCCACCTCGTCATTTCCGCCCAAGTCTCAATTTTCATCATATAATTCTGATCTCCTCTCTTTATCTCTGCTCAGTATCTCTATCTTTATCTCTCATTCCTTCTCTTTTTTCTCTCTACCCACCATCATCAACCCTATCACTTACTCCGTCGATCGACCACTTCTTTTGGCCGATGATTTTCTCCTACTGGTGTCGCTTTCATCTCTTATGACGAGTTCTCGACGGTCAATATCCAGACACGAATAAGTGTTTGATTAGGTATGAGAAATCATGTTTGGGGTTTCTAGATCTACTTATTATCTAATTTTAGATGTGTTTTTGTCTTTTTATTGCTCTTGAATTTGGTCATTTAATTGAAACAATATTTTGTTCCTCTTCTTTTTGTTGATTTGATATTTTGATTGTTAATTGGATCAGTTGAATGTGGAGAGACCATGACAGAAACGAAGGTCACGGTGACCTCGATGACAACGACGACGACGATTAATTGGATATGATGGCAAGGCGACATGCAACATAGAGTAGGATGGTAGATCGAAAATATACAAGTTAAAGTTCAGTTTAGTTTTAGATCTACTTTTTTTTAATTGTTTATAATTTTTGAAATGTACAGATCTAGAACTTTGATAGAGTACCCACTCTATTTGTTATTATTCTTGGTGACTATGGAATTTTTATTTTACCCAGATTGTGTACATAATGTGGTGGCTGTGCATAAGTTCAGGGGATTCCCTGACTTTGTTGTTGTTGTTGCTTCCATTGTTGTTGTTGTTGTTGTTGTTGTTGTTGTTTCTTGTGGGAGGGTTGGGTTTCTGGATTGAGGATCATGGGTGGGGGTCAGTAAAAGTTGATATTTTGATTTTTTTTTAAATGGGTATCTATAAGAAAGGTTTTAATGAAAACCGTTTTCTTAGCCAACCACGTAAGAGAACGGTTTTCGTTGAAACCGTTTTCTTTTCGTTGAAACCGTTTTCTTACATCTAAGAGAACGGTTTGTTCATAACCGTTCTTATAGCCTTTTAGAACGGTTACAACCGTTCTCTTAGTTTTTTAAGTACCGTCGTCTAGAAAATGGTTGAGAAACTGTTCTGCTTAGCTTTAGAGGAACCGTTCTCTTAGCCTATTTTGACATAGTGCATGTAGAGTTTGTTTTAAACTCTAGAGGATCCACACCCCATATATAGGAATTACTCTCTCCGTTTCTTATGATTCTTTACACTTTAGCCTTAGTTTACTTGTTTCATTTGATTCTTTACAGTTTCATTTATTGTGTGTTTTGGGCCAACATATTGACCATTTTAACCCTACTTTTTCCCTAACCTTATATTTAGTCCATCTAATAACCCATTAAGATATGCATTAAACTACCCAGTTAAGAAAATTACAAACTAATCATCTCCCTTACCTTCCCCACCTACCTATCGGAGCACCACCCCTACTAGCCTCGATGCAGCGCCCCACCACCTTACCTAGATCCAATGAATCCATCTGAGGCGTGTGACACCCGCGACCTCACCCCAACAACCCATTCCCTTCCCCCGTTCTTGCTTCGCTGTCATTCAACATCTTTTGCTCTCGCACCTCCCCATTTAGGATAGTATTCAGCGTCAATGGTAGAGAAAGGGGTCGAACAGATTAGATAGGAGAAAGACTACCGGTGTGTGAGATCCGAGATGACAAGTGTCGGACAAAATCGGCGACGACATGTGGTGAGTGGTGATTCGTGACGAGTAGATTGAGATTGGAGAAAAATGGGGTGCTGGTTAGAGGGAGGGAGACAGAGAGAGGCCAGCGAGAAGATTGGCCGAGGAGGGTGGTCAGAATAGAGGATTGACGGTGGGGCTGGGTTGACGTAGGTGAAGATGCAGGTGAGACGGTGAGAGCAAGGGTGCATTGATTAAATTAGTGTAGTAACTGGTTAATTAATTACCTAATTAATAAATCCATCTCTTCTAATCCACCCAATCCCTCCCTCCCTTAGTTCTTGTGGCCAAATAAAGTGTAAAGAACCAAGTGAAACGAAGGGAGTACATCAACTAAGAAGCCTCCTTAATGGCAGAATTCAGATTCAATCTGAGTCGTCCAACATGATGATCTAACGGCTGAGGAGACGCGCGATCCTCCCCCCAGCTAACTCCACTACCTTTAGATGCCAACTCTAGAGTGTTAGGGGTACTTTTGTCAGTCCCAGTAAATTAGGCAGGGGAAATACTCAAATTTCATTTCATTCATTCATTTTTGTCTTCTCTCTCCTGTTCTCATTTTTCTCTCTCCTCAAAATTCCGATTCTCTCTCATTATCCACGATGCCAGTAACTCGTATCTTTCCTCAACTTCGTTTCTCTCTCCCAACCGACGACACACTCTAGTCCAATCTCACAGGTTTGCATTTTCGAAACCCTAGATTTCGAAATTTTGTGACATTTGTTGACTTAATTCCGAAATCTAGGGGTTTATTCGTGTTTCGTCAATTAAATTTCGCTAATCGAAGATTCTGTGTATATCTTTTGTTATAATTCATATTTTGGTGATTTTCTTCGCGTAGATCTAATAAAATTCCGAAATCTAGGGTTTTTTTCCATGTTTTTGCGGATTAATTTTTCTAATTGATGGTTTCAGGGTTTATTTTTTGTTTTAACTCATATTTTGCTGATTTTCGTCGTGGATTTGATAAAATTTTGAAATCTAATGTGTTTTCCCGTGTTTTCGTCAATTAAATTTTGTGAATCGAATTTTTATATTCATTTTTTTCCTGTAGATCTAATTAATTCAATGTTTGTTCGTTTGTTTCCAGTTATGACGAAAACGTAAGGAAAGTTATGTTGCTGATGATTGTTGTTCTAAAAAGACGTGTGTAGACGATGCATATGTTGACGTGAAAGCTGATATGACTGATATTGCGCTTTTTTGATCTGTTTTCTGTATGTTTTTTTATTGCTTTTATTGATCTTTAGGGGTTTTGTATATTCAAATTTGTTCATTTTCAGTGCCGGTACGTACAGAGACAGACGATGACCTACTTGTCAACTTGTATTAGCCGAATCTGATATGAACACTCACATTTTCTTTGCCCACGTATGAGTCTGTTGATGTTACGCGCAATATGCACGGTGAATGTTGATGGGAATGATGGGGGTAGTTAACGTAAGTAATGTAAGGGAAGAAGGTTGTGCTAGCTCTGGTGGAGTAAAACTGAATGTTGAAAGGCATGTACCAAGGAAACGTGCTCCAAATAAACAATCAAGAAGGATAAGAAAAAATAAGATCCCTTTTTCGATATAGTTATTGGAGTTTATGTTTTCATGGTGGTGAATTTATGTATTTTGAGTGGTGAAGTGATGGATTTTAGGTTCTAGCTAGGTATTATAGTTACAACAGTTATTTGTTTCAATTAGTGACACTGGTACAAATTTGATAAATGATGGCGGTTTAATTGTTAATTTACAGTAGTTTTGGGACCGCTGTAGTATCCCCCGCTATAATATGTCAGCATACTTTCTACAATGGTTGCACGAACCGCTATAAAATGGTGTTTGTGTATTACAACGGTGCACCACTACGAATTGCAGATCTTCAATCATAGCTTTTCCTTTTTTACCGTTTTGAATTTTGAATTTTTATTAAAAATAAATCGGTAGCTCCTAGTCCCATCCACGTACAAACCCAATAGCTGGCCAAAAATCCAATTGCTAATTTATAATAAAAAAAATAATAGCCTGCAGTAAGCTATCAAGCTTTTAGCCAAATAATACATACCACTAAAAATTAATTAACTCTAAGCACATGTCAAGTAATCGCCTCAGACAAACACATCTTAGTAATTGCAGCTTGAGAAATTATTTCGCTGAATACCTTGTCAAATAATCCTGCAACATCAAACAGTAGCCAGTCATTGTGTTAAACTAGTCTCTATTAACGTAAACTAATTTCTTATCAGTTAAGAACATAGCTCATCAATTACTTGAAAAAAAAAAAAATAGAAATAACTAGTTTTTCTACCCGTGAAATCACGGGTCTACATATGTGTTCTTTTTATGATGCGACGTTGTATCCCTTAACGAAATGAGTAATACTAAGGTGTAATAAATCAGGTCAGCAATAAGGAGTATGGAACTAAGTAAAGGGTGATTAAATATGTACTTCGTGAACAAACACATATATAATAGAATAAAAATGCATCAATATATATACATTCATGACTGTCAACACAAAGAGACATTATTCAACCACGTGACTTAACAGGGGTAATATGTGTAATTCTTCGAGTTCAAAATTAGCGATATTTGACAATGAGTATTTAGAATACATAGCTGCACATTAGTTCAAACATTGCGATGCGTACTACTACTCACTCATTGATGCTAACATGCTAATAATAGAGCCAATGATAGATTTCGAACCAGGTAAGCTGGTGCGGGAAGCGGCCCATCGTAAGCATGCTAAGTATGAGGCTAGGTGTGCTGCTTTGGGTTATGTCTTCCTTCCCTTCTCTTTCTCCTCTTTGGGGGAGTTGGAGCCCTCAGTTGTTGCTCTGCTTAAGCGGATTCAGCTGTTCTCCATGACGGAGGATATCGGGGCGCAGGTTGCGACTTTTATTTTTACTAGGATTGGTTTTTCCATAGACGTGCAGTCAGTGACGTCTATTAATTATGCATAGACATCAGTTTTTAGTCTGACGTCATTCTATTTTATGGACATCAGCTTTGTATAAAAGTCTGACGTCTATAGCCTAAATAGACATCAGATATCTGTAAAAGTTTGACGTCGTTGTTTCATATACACATAAGTTTTATGTTACAACCCATGTCTATTATATCTTATAGACAACATATTTATCAAAACTCATGTCCTTTCCGAAGAATAGACATCATACCTAATAAATTAATTTGACGTCTAAAAATTCCTTTTTTTTTTTTACAAAATGTGGTCCCTCTAGCTAGGACACCACAGTCCACCATAACATTACACAAACCTGCTCAAATTTTCCCAACATAAACGATCCAACATCCAACATCCAATAATCCACTGCATAATCAATCATCCAATTCACGAACAAGATTCATCACATAGTTATCTCAAGTACTAAGGCCCTGTTTGATAGGACTGCATCTTTCTGAACTGAACTGATCTAATCTGAATGATTTTGATCTGATCTGATCTGATTTGAAAGATTCTGATCTGATCTGAATTGGTTGAAAATTTGATTGAATTTCAACGAATTAGTATCAATTATGGACCAAATACATAGATAGTTATTTGAACAATTCTGAACTGAACTGATCTTATCTGAATGATTCTGATCTGATCTGATTTGATTTGATCTTAATGATTCTGATCTGATCTGATCTGATCTGAATTCATCTGAGAATAAGTCCTATCAAACAGGGCCTAAGTACGCTCCTATCCGTTAAAAAAAAGACTGAAACTAACAATTTTAATTGTAGTAGCCCCTAATTAATGTGAACTACACATTAAGAAAATAGTTCGCCCATAGATCTCGAACCTCATCGATGTCCTCTTGTGGGTATGGCATTATGTCTTGGAAATGTTGCAAATTCACAACATCAAGTAAGAATAGATAATGTGACTTTATTTTTAAAGTGACTACAATCTAAAGAAAAAAAATATAAAAGAACTCGTTATATAATAATTAATCACTGCATCGTGTTTTGCTAATGTAATCCATCTATGAAAACCGAACAAATAAGAGAGAAACACCTTGAAAACAAGTTAACCACAATTGACAGGGCAAAGGCTACTCCAAAAAGAGAGGGGGAATCAGATTAAAACCTACATGCTTATTGTGTATTGACAAGAAAATGGAATTACCAAGAAAAGTAAGAAATAAACTTCCGAACAAGCAATGCCGCCAAATTCCAAGAACCAGTTCTTGTGAAATAAAAGTTTATTTCTTTTTGTACATACCAGAATTACATACGAGACAAAAGTAGAAGAAAATTTGAACGCAGTAGTAAAACTAAAGAAGTTGTATATCGATCACCACCAAGCTTTGATCACAACCTTTTGAACACTTATTGTACATGGAGTGTGGTTTACTTAAGACAGAAGTAAAAAGAACCAATTACCTCATTTATACGGAGTGTATGATCTAAGCGAGCAACAATTTCTGACATTTATCTCATAATATAATACCCACATTCAACAATCCCAGGTTGACGAGCACACTGAAAGAGTGAAATTAAGGTTATCAGTAAGTAAGCCCATTGTACCAGGAATATATATAGACTTGGCTAGGACTCATAACAACTATCGATTTAAATATATCACATATATTAGCTTGAACCCATTGTGGTGCTTTGCCTCCATTTCCCCCCTCCATATCCATATACACTGACCGACCTCACTACAACACTTAAGCACCTTGGTCACGGCCAAATTCGTGGCGCAAGTGCATATTTTCCGTGGCAAAACATCTTGGCCATGGAAATGGCTTCCGTGGCCCAAGTAGCCGTAGCAAGGAAGTGGCCACGGGAAAAACAAGAACGTGGCAATAATTATGATTCTTGCCATGAATGCTGGCCACGGGAGAACTCGTGGCTAGATAATATTCCCGTGGCAAAAAAATTAGTTTGCCACAAGAAGATTTTCGTGGCAAGAGGCATTTGTGTTCGTGGCTATACGTTTTCCTCATTGTTGGAAAATAGAAGGACCAACCTTGTTGCGGAAGCGGTCGGATCGTTGTGTTCGCCTACTGCCCACGAGCACGTTGGTTCACCTCCGGGGCTACTAGAGTCCCGGTATACGTCCACGCCCCAAGACCTAAAGTCTCTCTAGGATGGTACACTAACGTACTAGAGAACATGTGTGTTTGTGTATATAATCGTGTATGATACATAGTGTTGTGTGTCGATCATCATCTCTCATAATCAGGTTTATGCCAATATATATCCTCAAGGGAGGAGTTACAATTTAGCCATAAACACCCATTAAGTGACACACTAATGGAGTCATTAACTCACTTTAAGTCACATACTAATGGGATAGTAATAGCCTAATAATGTGGCCGTTACTAATTTCAATACTGTCACTCGACCACATAGCCAAAGTACCAATGCTTGGACACGAAACCCAAGACATATTGTCGTCACTAGTCACAAAGACAAGACAATTCTCCCACTTGGTCATACAACCAAGGTGTCACAACAAACACACATACACAGTCTCTCACGTTTCATACGGGAAATGGGGTGTGCGACCAAAATGAACAAGTAGCATTATTTACCATCACACTAACATAACACTGTCATAGAAACAACAACAATACCCCAAATCATTCGAAACATCACCGTAGCATACACTGTCCCTTTATGCTATCATATTATAAAGTTAAATACACAATATAACCCCTGGCCAGGTTAAATATGGTGAAGTTGAATCGATTATTCCTTAGACACTAATGATAATCCATCTCAACTTGACTGCTTTCCTAACATGGTCCGCTGAAACGCATTAATCCTGGCTCTTGGAGTACATATTAAAGTAGCAACATCAAACCTCGACTTCAAAACATAGCTCCAAGTCAAAGGGCATCGTACAAACATGGACACTCAAGTCCATAGGGATCACACAGTGACAAAGTAGGGAATCATTTGTCACTCCCACTGGTCGATAATTGATAAAACACACATAGTATGATATATGTGTACAACATAGCTCTCACTACGATGGGCATGTCACTTTGCTACGTTGTTCGAATCATAAGCCTAGTACTACCTAAGTATCTAACCCGAGCCACTTGATTGATATACTAATATCCAATCTGACACTCGAGATTCGGTTTTAAAGGCTTTGGTATGAAATTAGGGATTTTTCTACATACCCGACTCTCTTGAGTCTCAACTTAGACTCACTAAGGCGACTATATATTGAGCCAATATCTTTACTACTCAAGCACAAAGATAACCCACATTTTACACACCTAGTGATAATGGGGCTCAGTCTCATCTTGCGCACTACTCAAGCGTCAAGGCGATTACCAGTGTGACTAGGTGAATCTTAAAGCCTGATGACATTTCAGACGTGCCTACAGATGCAACATATGCATACGGACATTCAAAAAGAAGCAACTTCTTTATAGATCATGAATGCTCATAGTATAAACATGTCCATAATGACAAGATTATTAAAATTTAAACCAATACTTTGCTAACCCAACTCTACACATGAGTTTAGAACACCTCTTTTGCAAGTGGTTTAAATCATCTTGTCCGTCAACATAAAATTGACGACAACTTTGAAATCCCGCAAAGGAAAAAAGGTTACTCGTACCACGAAGGTAACACGAGACTTCCTCGATTGCTTAACACATGTAGGTCATCATGCAAGGCTAATTAAATAACAATATACATAATCAACCATGAAGATAGATGTACAACCATGTACACAACAAGGTTTTCAACAAAGCTACCTACTTATGTGCATAAGAAACAATCCTCATCATTTCTTACTATCATCTGTTTCAGACATAGGTTAAGATTTTAGGATTGATAATTCTCAATAACGTTATCCATAGGTTTAGAGTTATGAGACTTATTCTCATAAATTTCAAGACTAGGACATACCTAGCTTTGCCTAGGTTAACTTATGCCAGTATCAGAACAAACGTAGAAACATAATCTTGTTTGTAACACTTGACATACCCACAATGTACTTCAATTAATAAAGTATGAAAGACCTCATTAAATATGAAAACATTGATAGAAATTAGATTCACGGCTTGTTGTCTTTGGCCAGTGAGACTTACTCAATAGGTAAAGACATGACTTGTGATCTTATTAAAGAAACCAACTCATAGAAACTAATTCATGTATGTCGGTCTTGTAGTCCTTTACAAAACACTTAGTTTAAATGAGCTACTAAAGCTAACCTCGAGAAATCAATCGAAGACAAAATCCCATTACATGAGAGCATGTCTCCTACAATAGCCTATAACCTCATCACTATGTTCATCCTTACCCCTAATTGTATTTATCATTCTTTTTGTGTATATAGCGAATCCTCCGCCTTTCCAAAAGAAGGATGACAAAGAAACACCATCGTTTGCACAACTCCCACTATCTTGGATCTTAGGAATCCATAACTCCCACTATCCAAATCATGTGGAGTAGTGTATTTTATCCTTGGTGACATGACGAGTTCATAATTTCTCCCCCTCACCAAGAGATAACTCTTGTGATTGATACAAGATAAGAGATATCTTTCTTAATTACATAAATTAAGATAGATGATATCGTGGGACTTAGTTTTGCACAGCATATCGATTATAAAGGCACAAATAGTAAAATAAGTCTCCCCCATTCCACAACTCATGTGGGAACTATGAGTAGACTCGTATGACATGATATTAGGATATTCAATTCCTTTGCCGTAAGCAAGTTGTATCCTCAAAAAAACTAATAGGAAGATCGTCATCTCAGCCTAGTCATGTCAAGTAACAAACAATGTCCTTTTTTTCTACAACCTTTCACATATGTGTATTAGACATTGTAAGTTGTTCACCATTTTCCTCATAAACGACTCTTTGAACACATCAAGGAAATATTCATGGCCAACACTAGACGAAGAGTCCTAACTCTACGTTGCAATTGGTCTTACTCATATGTTATAAACGGTCAAACACATTTAACGTCTCAAAGCAATGAGTCACTGAGCACACATACCCAGACTGTGAATAACGGTTTATGAAGAGGTGCATAACAAAAAACCATCTGTCAAACCCTTTCAATAATCGAAGAAACCCACAATCATTAGAATGGATCAATTACATGGGATTTAAAATCAATTAACAGAATGAACAATATCAAGTGGGAACGTTAAGCAATCGACAACAAACGTAGAGAAACAATCTAGCAAGGGTCACGATTAAAGTCATCGCCATGACAATAATTATCAAGGCTACTATATCAAAAACATTAATTAGAATCCATAGTTTCGACAAACTAATTGTTGAAAAAAAAAACATCGCACCATAAATATATAGAGAGTATCGTACCGAAAAAACAAATTCGCACGATAGAAAATGAGATGACAATTCTCATAGAGGACGTATTCCTTGTTGTCATGACCTATCATGACATAATCAGAATACACCATTGATGTACACAAAAGTCATCACAGTATCGAACGATACAAGTGTAGTCCACTTTTCTATAATCCACATAGGAAAAAGAATCGGCAACTAATGCTTTTGGAAAAACTAACATATAGTTCACACTAGTAGTGTAAGAGATAATTTTATCGGCTCAGGACAACACGGGTGATAAAACTAACCCTTAACTCTATAACAATAGCACTACAAACGTGCCATTTAATCTCTCTCTAACCAAACGTTGTTTAAAACAATATCACCTATTGGTCCAAAATGTGCAAGAAGACCACAAATCCTTCTCAACCGAATTTGGAGGCTTTTAGCGCCCTTTTTGGCGCACGATTCCCACCACAATAATTTCGACACTTTGTAAACGTCTTGATATGCGCGCAATAAAAAACGAGAAGGTTGACAAACAACCCCAAAAGGACATCATGTTTACTAATTGTGAAGTCACTTATCATGTCACTCATGATATTTAGTACGGACTTATACTAAAGTTAGTCCATTTACGTACAAGACACATAGACTTGTTCGTGACTTATAACTTATCACAAAACCCTTAATTGTGAAATCAGGTCTCAAAAACATAAACTAGATCATCTTTATCGACCCAATATACAAAATAAAGGACGAAAGATAACTATTATTTTGGTACCAATTATGATATCTAGCTAGATTCTTATGAGACTGCTCACAAGTAGGATACTTAGCTTTGATCATAGTAGTTCACAAGGTTCCTCAAACCTTATACGCATCAGGAAGACACCAAATCTTCTTTTGCCAGATCTCAGGACCGATACATAATCGAATCATAACTTCTCACAAGGTGAACAAATCACCAAAAAGTTGTCATATAAAATACGGACAATAGGCACGAATTTCTTAATTAAACCATCAAAATTTCTACATTTAGGTCATATGCTCGAAAATTTCACTAAGCTCATAATCATCACAAACGACATAAATTAGAAAACTCTGAAAATTAATTGCTCAATCCACAATGAAACAAACTCATTGGTAACCCTCAAAGTTCGCTAAACAGATTAGCATGAACATAATTTTCGTGTAAAACGAATTTACCGAAAAATAAATTAACATATACAAGACAATCATGACACTTATGATAATCTAAAATGTTTATACAAAACTTATTTGTATATGACCAATGATCACTAAGATCTTTAAGTAATTTATGTGAAAACATATTCACATTAATAAAAAAAAATTATCGAGATATCCAAGTTTTATGTAAAACAAATTTACATCCTTTATCACTAAGATATATAAATTGTCTCATGTACTACCCATTACATGATTAAACACATGCATATCACTAAGATATCTTGCAATTCGTAAAACACAATTTACAACAAGAATGACTAAACAATTCAAACGAAACAAAATCGTGAATTTTGTTAGTCATGGGCATGTAAAGTCTATAGTTTTGGGTAGCATAATACAAGAAATAGCGCTCCAAAAAATTTAGTATTCTCTTTACCCATAATCTACTAAACAAATTAGTTTAATCGAGTATCACTAAGATAGTTAGCACATACGTGTAAACCGAATTTACATTACTAGTATAAATATTGCCAAAATATTTAACGTGTATGTGAAAAAGACTTTACATGATTGGAGAAAAAACATATGAAACAAATTCATAAATTTAGTCCAAAAATTAAAATCACTAAGATGTTAATGTACACATAAAACGAATTTACATGCTTTAAAACGATTATATGAAACCAATTCATATGTTTTAATTCAAACTAATTGATATACAAAACTAATTTGTACTTAGCTAAACAGATTAGCGCAATCACTTAGATAGTAGTTAATTTTACATATAAAACTACTTTATATGATCCACAATTTATATAACACTAAACACATTCGTATAATTAAATTGTGTAAGTGTACAAAACTAATTTGTCGGAATGAGCATACCAAACTTATCAAATACATACGATTTATGTTACGAAAACATGATCGTACACACAAAAGCTACACCATGAACAAGGTCAAAACATAATCCAACCCAGTTAATGGAATTTGGAAGTAAAGTGACAAATTCTCTACAAAAAAAAATATGCGTAACTTAAGTAGTCAAACAAAGAAACCCAGACAAAGCCATGAAACGAATTCATCTTCCTTCTGCCCCCCAAAAAAAAAAAATTACTCTGTCTACTACTTCTCTCCCTCTCTTCACACTGAAGAACAACAATACGCCTTCCCATCCAGTAAAAATTAATCAAACAAATACATAACCCGAAACGTAATCACATTGATTGAATAATAAAATTCGAGTGCCTCAGTGTTCGACTCTGACGGCGATCTTCGTTGCACACACAGGCTCATATCGATCGAGTGACAAACACCCGTGCTAGATCAGGGGCCTATTTCGAGTTTGCTTGTCGTTGAACAAAATCGGACTATGGCGAGCGTCTCTTACTGGCGGCCTACCACTAAGCCACGATCATGCCGAAGTCCGACACCCATCACACAGATCGGTTCTGACGGAAACAACAACCACAAAGGCGTGACAGTTAGGGCGCGTGATTTACGCGTGCCGCTCCGGTGAGTTACTGTACATATGAACATATCATAATGGGAATGAATTTTATAGATATTAGACATTTGGGCGTTTAATGGGTGAAGCCGAGACAAGAATTTTCATGTATGAACATATCAATACAATTTAAATTTGGGTTTAAGAAAGGACCTTGTTTTGGGATTATATGTAATCTATGCGCTGTATCTATATGAACAAATCATAATTTCTCTAATCACAATCAACGCATGATATACAGAGTAACTAAAAAGATCACAATTACATGCTTATGTTCGACCATATGCTACTGGTTCCGGGTTCTGGTTTCGTACAAAACAAAACGCCATTTATACATGCATAAAACTAATTCCATACATACGGAGCAGAAGCAAAACACATTTGTTCTGATACCACTGTTGGGAAATAGAAGGACTAACCTTGTTGCGGAAGCGGTCGGATCGTTGTGTTCGCCTACTGCCCACGAGCACGTCGGTTCACCTCCGGGGCTACTAGAGTCCCGGTATACGTCCACGCCCTAAGACCCGAAGTCTCTCTAGGATGGTAGACTAACGTACTAGAGAACATGTGTGTTTGTGTATATAATTGTGTATGATACATAGTGTTGTGTGTCGATCATCATCTCTCATAATCAGGTTTATGCCAATATGTATCCTCAAGGGAGGAGTTACAATTTAGCCATAAACACCCATTAAATGACACACTAATGGAGTCATTAACTCACATTAAGTCACATACTAATGGGATAGTAATAGCCTAATACTGTGGCCGTTACTAATTTCAATACTCATATTAGACAACCTTGTGGCAATATGGTGATCCCATTGCCATTATTTATAATTCAATTAACCAAATAATTTTTAAATTGTATTCATAAAGATAAAGAAATTGATTAGAAAAAAAAACAGTTTATTTTATTACTAAATAAAAAGTAAGGATACATAACACAAATTATCTTTTGCATACCAAATTTTGAGATTAATACGCGTACTAATCATCAATAAAATTAAAGCTAATGACTATCTTGGCTTCTCACCATCTCTCTGAATCTCTTCGGCTTCTTACCCATCTCTTCGTCTGGCTTCGATTTATTTCCTTGCCTCTTTCGTGTTTTTTCTTGACCCTTCAATACCATTAGAAGAGGTGATCAAAATTTTCAATAAAACAAATGCACAATTGTTAGGATGAGAAACTGTCAGCAACTTACTAACACTTCCGTCACTTAGTCATTGGTCACCATGCTCAAACTCTTGGCACAATTGTGGTAACTTTGTTCTTGTCCAAATGATTACATGAGAATAAACAAAAAGAAAGAAGTAAGGAAAAAAAGAGATGTCTCAACCATGGAAACTGACTTTTCCGAGGAGAAAAATAACAAAATTAATGTAAACAGTAAGACATAGTTACTTGACGTGGAAAGTCTGTACAAGTCCTAATTTCTCTACGATACTTCTCTTATATGGTTGTTAACTTCATGACGAGAACTACTACTTTGAACTTTACCTTCACAAGAGCATATTCGCATACGCTGATGTGGATGCAGACGCAAATGCAACAAGTCATGCCTAGACAGGGCAAACACATTTTGAAAAGAAGATTGGCGCTTTTTTCTTTTTTTCGATCTCAAGAAATATGGCTTGCCGTAATGATTAAACTTAAAAAGTCTTTGTTGACGAAGGATAAGGGCACATCATAAATCATCAAGATAAAGAGGAAGGTACAACGTCAAATTTTCAAGTCTCTGTGGAAAGCATGTTAGAAACATACTCACAAGTTCTGTTTTGCGTAGTCAGATCGAACAATCTCTCAAGAAGTTCAACTGAACTCGACTTCCTAGGTGCCACACTAATTTGGAAAGATAAAAGACTCATCTAAATTATGGTTCTGTAGTCAACATAAAAAGTTTACACTTTACGACCAATTCAGGTTTAAGTACAGCATTGCTGCAGAGGATGGGTCTAAAACACATGTTACTGTGAACCAATTTTACATGCTTTTATCTCCTATCTCCGACATCTGTTTGTGCTAAAATGTAAGTGCGGATTCAAGTATTAACAGAAACTAGCTATCCATTGGTACAAACTATAGAGTTATTAGAAGAGAATCGATATGGCTGTTAGCTTTTGAACTCCAGCCATGTTCACATACCATACCCTATATCAATCTAAGGAGTTTATTAATTTTGGGTAGAGGCTAACGTTCCAAGTTCATATATGTCAACTTCAATCCACCCAAGTACTAGTCCTTCACAAAAGTAGTTCCAAACTGTCTTCTTCTCCTTTTGTTCAATTTAACCAATCCTTATACCAACTACATAATTCTGATCATACAACGTCATTAACATCATCAATTTTAAGGCGCGATTTCGTATGAACTAGGAATCCCTAATTTCTAGCCAAATCCTAATTTACATTAAATCATCAAAATACTCTCAATAAAAACACCTAAACTTCAATTAATAATTGAAACTAAGTCTTAAATCTCCCAGCAACAATCTAACATAATAATCGAACCTCAATCATTATTTCACGATTCCTAATTGAAAATACCCTGATTTGAATTCTACTAGTTTATCCCACAAATTAAACTCCAAATACATGTTCATAGGTATGAAAGCAACCATGTAAGCTAAGGCTAGAAAATTGTGCTTTAGAAATAATATAAAACCTATGATTTTTAATTAAAAACAAGTAAGAAGAAGAGTTAGGGAACTAACAACACCTCTTGTGGAATGGCTTGGTGGCTGTGCTTAGCTGACCTCGGCAGCTGCTTGGTGGCTAAATGGGCGGAGGAGAATGACGTGGCAGAAGGCATGAGCAGAAAAGAGAAGATTTTGGGTGAAAGAAAGTGAAGCGTCGTACGAGTAATAGATTGGAGACAAAGAGTCGAGATTTGGTAGAAGTCCCAAAACTGAAGCTTTGAATTTTTTTTTTGTGTTGGTAAATAGTACCCGTGAATAGTAAACAGGTTTTCTCTCTCTCTCTCTTTTTTTTTCTCCTTTATAAATCTTAAAAAGAAACAATCCTTTTCTTTCACAATAAATTTCCAAAATAAAACTTTTGTGAACAAGAGAGTTTTAGGGTTTTAGGGTAGGGTTTAGGGTTTTTTATTTTCCATCTAATATTCAGAGATGTATTTTTTTTTTAAAAGTCTCGAAAATACAAATCTTAATCTATACAATCGTAAATATCGCGTCATATATGCTACCAAAGTATGTTTCATAATACTTTCTTTAAATAAAAGTGAGATCGACCACCGCCACTGTTATTCGATGTACATTTTCTCAATAATATTTTCTTGTCTTTTATTGATTGGGCATGTAAAAGATTATAACCATTTTGTTACGGTGTATAAATCCGTAACAATAATGATAGTTAGCCACGAATATCGTTGTCGTGGCCCAAGTACTTATTTGCCACAAATTTTCCTCCTACGTGGCGCAAGTGCTTGTTGACCACGATTCTTGATCATTCATGGCGTAATAGTGCTTGTTGGCCACGAATTTTTATTATTCGTGGCCTAATTTTCTCTTACAAATGACTAGAACTTATTTTTCCCGTGGCCAAGGTAAATTATGCCACGAATTATGCCTTTTCGTGGCATGATTCGTGGCCCAAGTGTTCATTTGTTGTAGCGCCTGTTCCAATTTCAAAACTCATAATATCAAAACTCAGAAACAACCCTTAAGCCTTTAACAATTATATTTAAATTTTAGAGCAACTCACGTATTAATCAAGGTCTTAAACCCCGTTGGCTCTTTATTTCCTAGTGGATCAACCAATATATGTCATTATGATCGACAACATCTATGACTGTAAGCATCCAATGTTCCCTGTGTAGCGTTAATGGCAAAAGTTGTAACTAAAGGACATAAACAACATATAATCATCAATACTTAATTGAAGAAAAATATAGTCACTTACCCGTAATAATATGGAGCCAAGTAAATGAGTTTCTTTTCATTGATCATGGTTTTGGACATATATGTTGATGTTACATCAGCATTAGGGCCTACTAGTGAAGTTGTTTGTGGACAAAGAAATCCATATCTATCCGTATCACAAAGGCCATGCAAGCGCCTATAATATTCACAAGATATAATTGTCTCGTGAAAATTTACGAAAAATCAACTCTAACAAATGTAACTGGATACTCTACTAATTGGAATATACTTACCCAATAAATGCTTCTATGCACGATATGTTGATTTTTTTCATATTTAGTAGCTGAGTGATATCGTTTTTGGTGATGAAAATTGTTTGTTCAAAACCCATTATAGTCGTGCTCAAAGTAATCGGAGAAGATACCTCATCTTGCATCATACTAGCTACCTTTGATAACAATCTTCGGGATCTAGAATTTTTATCAAGAAACGATTTCAAACACTTATTTGATCCAGCAACAGACGCCTTTGTTTTACCTTTTCCATTATCAATCTTCTTTGACTTGTCACTCTGTACGTTCTTCAATTTTTCTGCTGTATGGAGCTACAATATAGACCAGACAAGTAACATTACTCCACATATGAAAGAAGCAGAAAGAGTCGCATAGAGACATTGTATCAGCAAAATGCATGTGAATGGTGGAGCTGAACTGGACACTATTGAAAATAATATAATACGCTTCAATACAATTAGCATTTTATACCTTGGGATGCCCAAAAGTGACTAGACTTTTAGGCCATCGAACAAAACCACCAATTGCCTCGCCCACTATGGTAAATCCATCATCTGGCACAGGCAATGGTGCATCATCCTCACCCTCCAAAACAATATCAATTCGAACTCTTACTTCATTTTCTCCAAGTGCACGACAATGAGACTTTGAAACATCACTCGGGGCTTTAATAACAGTTCCAATTGCCACATTGCGTAAGCATGGGTCTGCTAAGGCCAACTGGCATGCAACTCCCTTGAACAAGATAAAATGTATTACAAGTTGTATAATAAAGGAGCAAGCTTAGTAAGTACAATACAAAGAACAAAAGAAAAAGGAAGAAGAACAAGATCATTTACCTTCTCTGATATATGTGCTAACAAATCAGGTTCCTCATCTTCATAACAACTCGCTTTTCCACTTCCACAAATCATTTCTACTTCAATGTCTGCTTGCGCATCATCATTCATGTTCATGCCAGAATTTCCTAAAGCTCGCATCTTATGCTCAAAGTAGGTCTCCATCTCTTTTCTTGTTTCTGCTCTCACCTTTTCCGTAATCACTTGGGTTAGCATCTCTATATCTACCTGAGACATTCCCTCACGTCGATGATAAGTTGATTTACCAAAATATTGCTTGTGACCTACGCTCCCTCCAACCCCTCTTACACGTCCATAATGCTCATTTGTTCCAAGTGCCTTGGTTAAAATGTCATTCTTTCCGATTGGAGTAAAGCTTCCTTCAGCTACTTCTTCCCTAGCTGCATGCAGTAAGTATGTTTCACAAAGATAGCCAAATACATATATTAGCAATTCAAACAGATTTATTGAAAGGTCATCGTGTATGTGCGCAAAGTTCTGAGGCACTGCCAATCTGCAATAGTGGTGTGATATGTGACAACCCCTTTGTGATTGTATTCAAACATGAATGATTAGACAATTGTCTCCCTTAATAAGTACTATGGAGAGGTTTTTCCTCTCAATAACATTTCAGGCTTTGATGTACTATATTCATCATTAAAAAACACATCATGAAAACGAAAATTGACAAAAAAAAAATACTTAAAATTTTATCAATAACTTCCTTTGTGCTTGGATTTAGACAATTCTCTATCTTTGTTAATCTTTCCCTCTATCCACAAATCACCATGTTCTATTGTCAACTAAGAGTCATCTAATTCTTCAATGGAAAGTGCTTGTGAAGCACGTAACTTTGCTTCTAACTTAATTCTTGTTTTCCGGTATCCTCCACGAGACATTCTATGTGGATATTTGTTCAACTTCTGTTTTTCAGTAGCCTTTTTGCTTGCAGCCTGTCAAAGAAAAAAAACCAAGTTAGTCTTTACGTTTTATGTTCAAAATAGATACATAGCTTCAAATAAACGCATATACCTCAAACTCTTAGTCATACGTGTCTCTTTAAAGTTCTTCCATACTTCGGCTTTGATGTATGAATATTTCTTTAATGGATCATCGTCAACAGGTAACTTTCGTTTTTTCAGTTTCTTTTTGTAAATGTACAGAGAAGTAAGAGTTGACTTAATATTCGTCCATCTACTAATTGCAATGGCTAAAACTTGCTTTTTCTTTGAAGGCGGAAGTTTTAAAACAGTCTGCAATTGAAACAAAAGTTAGAATAGTAACATCAATAACAGGCAGAAGTTGGCAGCTTACCAAAACATCATCCCATATCTTGGATTTTCGATCATCATCAACTTCCTTCTAGTTTTTAATGTCAATTGTCACCTTAGTGCGTGCTAAGACACCAATATAGCTTTTAAGTCTATCACCATTCTTCCCAATTGCATCACCATGTTCATCAAACTCAACATCAAGCTTAACTCCTTAATTATGCAAAGCTATCAATTCTTTCATTAGCACAATACTCTTGCCCTTCTTTTCTGGAGGTGCAGGTTCAGAATCAACATGCGTAGCTGATTGGAAAGGAGATAGCGATGTAGAATGCGATGGAGTAGACATAGTGGCCTGCAAGAACATTTAGATACGGTTAGACATGAAACAGTGATTACAATTACAAATAAAAGTCACATATACACACATTTACTATAAGTAAATCTTAAATGAACAGCTTAGTTTGTTATCTTTACTGTAAAACATCGATTCACTTGCCTTTATAATTGTGTACTCGTTTTATCTGCCAAGTTATCAGTAGAATTTGTGTTACTCGGAAGGCTCTCAACCCATAACCCTTCTCCATGACCATCTCGTAAGTAAAAGTCATCGACTTTATTCGTTGTACCCACTAAAGGCAATCCAGTTGAAAAAGGGGGTAATTCATCATCTACCTCATCCATGTCAATTTGTGCTACAAACTTTTTCATCCCGTGAAGAACTATAGACCATTTTTCATCAGCGGAATCTGTAATATAAAATACTTCATTTGCTTGACTCGCCATGATGAATGGTTCAGCTTTATATCCTTCACGTTTAAAATCAACCAAAGTGAACCCCATCTCATCGACACGGACGCCTCTATGATCAACCCTCATACATCGAAACACTGGAAGCCTGAATTGAACATAATCCAGCTCCCATATATCCTTAATAACACCAAAATAAGGCAAAGAAGCATAAGTAGGTCTAGTATCTTTAGCACTAGAAACACTTGTAGATTTAGCCATCAAAGCTAATCCTCTATTTTGCATAGTACTATTCTCACCTTGAGCTTTTGTGTAAAATGAATACCCTTTGATGTCGTAACCTTGGTAAGATAAGACTTGCATCACAGGACCATGGGCTAACCATCTTACATTTTCAGAAACGGCTTTTGGGTTTTGCTTTAATTGAATATCTACTTGTTTGCTAAACCAAGTGGCAAAAGACCGATTATGTTCCATTGTTAACCACCTCACCCCTTTTGACGGATTTTGTTCCTTTATAAATATTTCATGGGCTTCTAAGTAAGGGTGAACATCAACCATGTGTTCCAAGACATAAAAATGTGCTTGATCAAGTAATTTACGATCGATCGTAACTACTTTTTGACCAATGGTACCCTTTCCCTCAATTCTGCCTTCATATCGAGATTTCGGAACGCCAATGACTCCGACATCAGACAAATAGTCACCATCAAATGCTAGAGCCTCCTCTGCCACATACACTTGAATCATAGAACCTTCTGGTCGATATTTATTTCTCACATACCCTCCCAAAGGTTTCATGTACCGTTCAAATGGATATTGATTTCTCAAATAAACAGGGCCACAAATTTTGATATCCCTCACCAGATGAAAAACGAGATGCTCCATTATATCAAAAAATGCAGACGGAAAGTACATCTCAACCCACAAAAAGTAAGAATTATTTCTCGTTGCAATGCTTTTAAGGTATCCGCATCAAGAACTTTAGAATATATTGCATTGAAAAAATAGCAAAGCTTAGTAACAGAATATCGGACATTCTTGGGCAGAACAGCTCGAATAGCAATCGGCAGCAACTGCCAAATCAAAGTATGACACATACCGACTAACTTCACATCCTTCATAGAAACAAGATTTCTTATATTTGATGAATAACCTTGTGGAACCTTAATACCATGTAGACACTCACAAACACTCTGTTTTTCCTTTTGAGACAAAGTGAAGCACGCGAGAGGCAAATAAGTTCTTGTACCCTTAACTTTTGGTGCTAATTCAAGCCGAATTTTCTGTAAAACCATATCTGCTCTTAACTCCACCCTTGCTTTTGCCAGGGATATTAAGAAGCATCCCAATTACATTATCGCAAAAAATTTTCTCAACATGCATGACATCTATACAATGTCTCACGTCCAAGTCTTGCCAATATGGTAAATCCCAAAATATGGACCTCTTTTTGTACAAAATTTGGTCACTTAGAGGTTTGTATGGTTTACCAAAACAATTTTCAATATCTTTAACCTTTGCATAGACTTGTTTTCCATTTAGAATTTTGGGAGAAACTCTATCTTCTACCTTCCCATTGAATGGCTTGTCTTTTTTCTATAAGGGTGAGATCTTTGCAGGAATCTTTGATGAGTAAGATACACATGTTTTCCACCATGATGTAACCGATCAGAAATTGTATCATTCTCACGAATTGGGCAAGCTTTAGCTCCCTTTACACTATAGCTAGATAAGTTGCCATAAGTTGGGTTATCGTTTATGGTGTAGAAAATCATGGCACGTAATTGAAAATTCTCTTTTCGATACGCATCATACCCTTCCAACCCTTCATCCCATAACAGCTTCAAGTTATCAATCAAAGGTTCTAGGTAAACATCAATGTCATTTCCGGGTTGCTTATGTCCCGAAATCAACAATGACAACATGATATATTTGCGCTTCATACACAACCAATAATGCAAATTGTAAATTGTTAACAAAACTGGCCATGTGCTCCATCTACTACTAAGATTACATTATGGATTCATACCATCAGTGGATAATCCTTTTTTCCAAATTTCTATCATCAGATCCAAATTCTTGATGTAAAAAGTTTATTTTCTTGCATTGCGTTGAATCAGCTGGATGTCGAATCTTGTCATCGATTGTCCTACCTTCTGCATGCCATACCAAATTCTTAGCATCTTTTTCATTTGCGAAAAGGCGCTTAAACCTTGGTATGATAGGGAGATACCATAATACTTTTGATGCAGCTCCTTTATTTTTCTCAGATTGTCTTTTTTTTTAACTTGTAACGTGAGGCTCCACACTTAGGACATTGATCAAGGCTTTATACTCTTTTCGATATAGAATACAATCGTTAGGACATGCGTGTATCCTTTCATAACTACATAATATCTTCTTAGCCTCATAGTTATGCCTTGGAAGTTCATTACCATCGGGAAGAATTTCACTTAGTAACTCAAGTAGGTCTGTGAAACTTTTATCACTCCATCCAGTTTTTGCCTTTAGGTTATACAATTTCAACATAGGCGATAGAGGTGTGAACTTGCTGCACCTAGGATACAAAAGGTTTCACTCCATCACTAACTAATTGTTCAAACACGCGTGACGGATGCTCAGTGGAGTGGTTTACATCATTAATCATATCGTCTACACGATCATTGCACTCTACCTCATAGTCATCTTCTTCAGAATCTCCATCATCTTCAGAGTCATTTGACATATTAGGTAATGCATCCTCCCCATACCATATCCATCTTGTGTAGCTCTGATCAATTCCATTGCATACAAGATGGTTTTTCAATTCTCCAACATTAACGAACACATTATTCCCACATCATACATGGGCAAAAAAATCTCGTCAATGTCTTATGCATGATTGATAGCATGTCTAATAAACTGATCAACCCCTTTTCTGTAAACTAGGATCTAGGCGATCAGCAAGCATCCACTCACGATCCATGTAATTTCCTTTGTATTTAGATATGTAAGAATTATATTATATATAGATCCGAGCAAAAGGTGGGGTAAAAAAGAACAGAAATTCATGTAATAATCTGAGATCAGAGTAAATGAGCTTTGTACGTATTCGTAATAATTATAGAAAGTATTTTGTTTACTAGCTTTTTCAGGTAAACTATGAGCTGTTGTACTTGTTGATTTGACAGTTGGCAATTTGGCATATACATGATCCTCTAATTCTTACTCTACTAAAATTAAGTACTCCTAAATCCCAACAGAAGAATGGAAGCTACTCCTAATAACTAGCACACTGATTACTACTATATGTACACAAACACAGAAAAATAAAAAAGATAACTTAGCCCGCCACTAGCTAAAAAAGAATCAGCATATGAACTTTACGCTTTTATCAAGAATACATAACCAAATAGCATGAAGTTATATAGATTGTTCATTGATTGATACAAGAAAAAAATAATACTCCGTCTTTGTCAACTGAAGAAAGAAACAAGGACATAGGCGATTAAACTTAATCATTAATACACACACAAAATGACCAATCACAACATAAATAAATGAAGATGAAATAAGAGTATATCAAACTTACCAAACGAAATGAGGAATGCAGCCCTGTTACTCATCTATACTGCTGATTTTGAGCTACCTACAAAAGAAAATGAAATGAAAAAAGAAGGGATAAACCAAAGATAAAGAAAATTTTGGATTCTGGATAGGAAACGAGTACCACAACAAAGATTAGACAAGTATTATTATGATGGTCACGAGAAATTCACTCACAATTTCTGAATTACTTATTGCCAATTAGACATGAGTCACTAATTAAACAAATCACTTAATTATTAATTAAACAAATCCACTCACAAATCTCACTTAATTGGACATGGGTCACTAATTAAACAAGCCACTACCCAAACAGAGTTAAGATAACATATTGCAAAAGGCAATGCTAGGGCGGAGACAACTGAATGCAAAGCAGCAATACCAAAAACAAAAGTACACACAAAGAGTACAAAGCGAAAAATTGTTAAAGAAAAGCAAATGACTAAATCAACTATACTCTTTTTAAACAAGCATTGAAACTAGAAACAATCATATACCAAATCAGACTCTTACACCAGCATAGACAAGTATAAGTATATTACAGCACACATACTCAGCAACCTATTACAAGTACCAATAAGACCATCCGTAAAACCATAATTATTGTTCATCCTCCTAATTTCTTTATTTTTCCTCAACTTCCCTACCAAAACTACTTAACCATACTTAACCATGAACAAGAATACGCACTCATCCCCGTCAGGCCGTACCCACCACTTTTTTCTTCTTTCCTAAATAAATATTCTAGGGTTTGACTTTTCAATTGAATTTCTCAAAAGTAGTCGACAATTTGTTGAACAATTGATTTTTAACACTCAAATTAGAATCCTATAACAATTTGTTGAAAAATTTAATTTTCCCTTGTACTGGGATCTAAAAATGAGAAGGCTAATTGAGAACATACCTGCTCAAAAATCAAACAAGAAAAGAGCAGTCGGAGGCAACGAGAAGACGAGAGCGGTCGGAGAAGATGAGGCAGCAGCCGACGAGAGCGATCGGAGAAGAAGATAGTAGCAGTTGCCTGAGAGTAGCCGTCGCCTGAGAGTAGCAATCGCCGTAGAGTAGAAGTGAGAAATGTGAATAAGTGAGATTTGAACAAGTGAAATGTGAAAGAAACGTACCTACTTACACATCAATTGTCAAAACATGATGTCTATTATTTTTATATAAAAAGAAAAATATAAAACAAAGGTAGGAAAAGTCCAATTTTGGTATGCACAGTAATGAACATCAGTTTTAGTTAAACAACTGATGTGTGTATGTCATTTATAAACATCTGGCGTTGTAAGAAGTTGGACGTCTATATATAGACGACAATTATTAAAATAAAACTGATGTCTTTTGTTTGCTCATATTTACGAATGTACCACTGGTTCTACTATGGACGTCAGATTTCAATGTACCCGATGTCTAATAATAGATGTCTACAGCTTTTTGTAGTAGTGTCTCTAAAGCAGAAGCACCAGGCTGGAAACCAAGAATACGACAGGGCTAAAAAACTTGAAGCCGAATATTAAACAGAGGACACCAAATCAAAAAGGGGAAATGATCTTTGGTTAAAACATAAATTGCAAATAGAAATGAGAAATTGTAGAGGAGCCAACACTCTATATATGATGCCCCTAAACATGTACATCAATCATAAAAAAATTTCCACATAGCCAAGATGAATCTCTCAACCTAAATTAGCTGACTTAGTAATCATAATCAACCAAACAATAAAACAAAAGTAACAAAAAAGAAGTCATGATCAAACATAACAATCCAAACCCAATCGCCAACGACACTATAAGATGAGCATGCGTTTTGTTTTAAATGATAAGGGTACCTTGATAAACCCACTCTAAAAAGAATTTCTCACATTCCTCCTGTATAAAGTTGTTCAGGCTTACGTGAAGTTGCCAGAATCTCGACCAGGCACCGATAGTGTGATTATGACAGGCTTAAACCCAAATCCGTAAAACTAAAAGATTCGACAACAGTTTACAACATTTACAATATCACATGATATATAGCTGCCATCCACAATCATATGTTTACGCATGGAGTGTCTATACTATTAAGGTCCAGTAAAGTCTATCGAACTTAATTTCTCGAGAAGTGAGCAAATCTGAATTAGGGATGTGAATGGTTTTTCCTCGCGTGGTTACAAAGCTAGGGATACTTATCTACCTAAAGCCTTAGAAAATATAAGTGCTAAATATGATTATACGACCCAGTCAAGTGCTGAAAGCCGAGCAGATTCCTAGTCTTGTTTAAATACGTGGTCTAAAAAGTATTAAAAAGGAGAAAACATGATAACTAAATTCAGGGAGTTTACAAGAAAACAACTTGTATTAGTTATGCCAAGAGTTTTATGAAATCACAACTGAACTGAAAGTTTTTCGCATCTTCCGAACTCCGAGTCTCTGAGTAGCTCTGATTAAGGAAGACTACAACACCTTGTACGAAAGTTAGCAAATTCCAAAATCAAAGGTGTTTAAATTCTCAAAGAACACTTGGTTCATAATCTCGGTGATCAAATTTGGAAAAGAGTATCAAAGACGCTTCACTCGTTTTTAGAAAGGTATTCGTTTTCTAACTTTCCCATCTAACATGCATGTAGTGCTTGATTAACCTGCTAGGTTTAGGATGAACGCCTTCATCTTGATTTACTGTAAAGTTGGTTCTTTATGGATCAAATGGATACACAATATACATATATATATATTTAAGGAAAAGATTGGAATGATTATGATCCTTCAGCAGATTCCAGTTGGTACTGGAAGAAAATCCGTAAGGTAAAGGAACAAGTGAGAAGCTTTAGTCAGAATTAGGAGCATGCTGATTATACTGTGTCAAAGTGCTATAAGTGGCTCAAAGGAGGTCTTCAAAACAAACTTGGATGGGACAAATTAGTTTGGAGTAGACACTCTATACCTAGAACCAGCTTCTGTTCATGGCTTGCTATCAAAACGAGATTGCAGGTTAAATAAAAACTCAAACTTTTGGGCAGCTGTATGGAGGATGTATGTGAACCGTGTGCAGTGGGAACAGAGACACAAGAGTGTGAGATGCCGTACCGGCGGGTTGCCGATCCGCTCTCCCGAAAAGAGGTGTGAATTACATGGAGTCCCCAGCGGGATTTTTTATAGGTACCCCACCAACCTAGACTGAGGGGTTTGATGCAAGGTTACGAGTTAGGAAGGTGTTAGGCACCCAACAGTATTAATTAACGACGAAAGCACGTACAAGTAGCATGCGAGCGATAATTAAAATCATGTGACGAGATAAGATATGTACGAATTATGCATGAAGTATTGTCACCTAGTTAAGATAAGCATGCGGTAAATATATTGGTAAACTATGCTAGCACACAAATTAATGTAATAATTAGATTAGCATGGTTCAAACTTTCGAACTTGCAACCACTTACATAACTAACAAACATGAGAATATTAATCTAACGAACATGCATGCACAAGGTTATACGTAAATTAATAGTGTGATCACGTGAATATTTATACGAACGGATACATGTAAACCGATCATGGACGTTCAAAACACTAAGAGGGGCTACGAATAGAACATGAATTGTCAAAAGCACAATAACCTGATAATCACTTTAAGATCACAATAATCATGATAATAAAACACATACACTTCGAAAACGGGTCTGAGAAATATATTGGGGCCCTCAGGTGGACGTTCTTGTGTTGTATCGCAGATCTCGATGTCGTTTGCCAACGAATCCAAGATATAGTCTAAACCCTCGTATGCCACGTAGCCTAGTTGTGTTGTCTTGATTTGATTGAATTAGATAGTCTACGGTCATTGGACGTCGTAGGTTAAGTGTATGTGTTTGAGTATGTCGATATATGTATGGTGCTCTTTTCCTAATTTTCGTATTGAAGATGTAGGTCAGAATTTGTACCTAGCATGCACGAGATATGTGGCAATTATTGTTCGAGACTCATGTGCTTGTTCATGGTTTCGCCTCTTTTTGCATACTAATCGGAGAGCTATTGTGTGAGTTGTGAATAGGTGTATATTTTCAATGAGTTGTGTGCATGTTCCCCGAAACAAAAGATACGGAAAGGCTCTATTTATACAAGAAGGGACTGGCATTCAAGTAGCATTAGGTCTCTCTTGGGTGACATGTTCGTACCAATCAGAGTAGTTTCTAAGAGTTTCCTTTGTTCTTACGTGAGACGTATCCACAAGGAGTGTCCTAATGCTAATAGTAAAACAGCATAATCTTCAATGCTTATTTTGGTGAATTTAGAAGATTTAGACGACAATCTACGCATGTAGGAAAGTTTTACTTATCATCAAATGCTGATGCCATTGGTTGAACTGTTGGACTAGTGTCCTCCGACAATAGTGCGTTGATTAATAAATCTCAATTATGGAATAAACAGGGATCAGTTTATAAGAGGAACTTATCAGTTGATCAACGTAAATCAATAACGATTGGCCGTCTAGGGTTTGACGTTATTGTCGTCGTAAGATGGCGGAGATCGACTGATCCCTATCGGTCATACCTGTATAGGATAACGTTATGAACTCCTGTCAGCCAGTTAATAGTTAACTGGCAATGTGTTTAGTATCAGGCTGTACAGTTTATTATATTATTGATTAGAAGATAATTGATAATAAATAAACCACTGATAAAATAGAAATTTTATCAGTGTATAAGTTACTAAATTTGAGATTAGTAATTATACGGGTATTGTTGTGATTTGTCAGTCGTGACAAATTTAGCTAGAATTAATTACAAGAGTTGTAATTATTAGCTAAAATATGATTAGATATAATTATTATATCAATATATAATAGTTAATTGTAACTTAATTAGTTAAGTTATGAAATGACTAAATTAACCTTACTATACCTTAAAGGTTGGTTAATGTAAGTGGGGGCAAATTAGTAAATTTGATTTACTAATTTAACCCACAACTATATATAGTCTAATCCATGTTTAGACTTAGAGAACTAATCATTTTCAACACAAAAATAAACCCAAAAAATTGAGGAAAGAATCATCATCTTCTTCCTCTCTAAAAAGAGCCAACTATTTCACCATAGCCACCAAGTTTTTTGTGCTTTGCATGTAGCTCAAAAACACATCTAAACACAAAAATACTTCACCCTAATTGATCCTAATTGTTAGGGATTAGGGCTATTTTGTTTTTGGGGTAAACCGAGTTATTACTAGTACATAATAACTCGGTTTTCTCGTGAATCCTTTGGTACGTGCCGTGGGAGATTAGAAGAGTTCAAGAATCAAAGTTTGGAAGGAGGATCATCCTTGTTAAGCAGCTCAAGACACTCCTTAGTAAAGGAGAGCACAACCTAGAGCCAAAACAAGGTATATGATCTTTAAATTCGGTTTTTAGTTGTTTTTAACTACATGCAAATCGATCCTCACCTAAGGTTCAACTTAATAGAGTTATTAAGTGTTGTTTAGAGTGTCTAAACCACCTTAGGTTCTAACATGAACGATGTTAGTAAGCCAATCATGCGAGATTGTTATAAAGTGTCTTACAGGAATCTTTGCCCAAGTTGTTCTAAGTCACCTAAATAAAGTAAGCCCAATATTACTTAACTTATATTAGACCAATCTGATGTCTTACCCATCGACTCTCGATATAATGGCTATCTTGGACTAAACGTGGTAATTCGGCTCTAAATTTATACATCGAACTTATTGGCAAACGATACCGTTTAACGCGTGTCCAATGTCAGTTTTCATCATCGGGCGCTAAAATGGATGCAAATGTAGGGTGTCTACAGGAGCCCCCACTTTGACTAAGTCTTTGAGTAGACGAAGTCAAAGGTTTGAAAAATCAGTTGCAACAAAATGACAAAGAACATTCCTCTAAGTCACACATAACATCACAAAAGATTTAACCATAGCCATTTCGATCGAGCGCAGTAATCGATCAAAATGTAATTGTCGTAGAGTGATATCGTGAATGGGCGAAGTAGTCATTCAAGACATTCATCGTGCACTTGGAGATAACTTGTATGTTTTGGATGGGCGCAGTTGTCATCCGAGAGAAGTTGTTGTCGTTTATAGTCCGTCGACTGTTGAAGTTGATTTTATAGTCTGTCGACTACTGCACTTGAATTGTAGTCTAGAGACTGCTGAACTTGAATTATAGTCTAGAGACTGCTGAACTTGATTTATAGTCCGATGACTGATGAATTTATAGCTTGATGGTTGTTGAGTTTGATGTTGCAATTCCACTATCAAAGTCACAGTGGTAAATGAGATCAAGCATTGCTAGCCCCCGAGTGTAAGGATTTCGGATAGTAGTTTGCTATTTCTTTTGAACTTGACAAGTGTATGTTACTCGTAGGGACGCAAGTTCCATTTCGAGGATAGCTCTCCATGGTGGTAGCATATATGACTCATGAGTATGTTTTGCTTGACATGAGCATGTTTTTGCTTGTTATGGCACTCAATTATTGTATCATATTATGGCTCATGTAGAAAGCAAGTAAATTGATAGATAACCACGTAGAAACATGCAAGCAAAACACTCGAGGACAAACAAGTCAGTACGTACGTGCCCTATGGATGATGAAAAAAGATCGCTCAAGGTAGGGAGGACAAAATGCAGTGCACTAAGGATGTGTGTACTTTAAACCCTAAGAAAGAGAGTTGGTGATCCTAGAAAAAATGAATCGAAGAGACTTAACTCTAATTGTAACAATGTTTTGACTTTGAAAAGAAGCTTGATATTGCAATACACTAGATGCCAATTTTGTGGTGATGGGTCTCAGTTCCCTTATATCGTTAATTTGTTCCACCACATATGCTCTAGAAGTAACTCAAAGTTTCAAGTGAAGTGGTGTCTCGAAGTTGCTAAGGACAAAAGTGAAAGGTATACCGAAGTATCTTTGAAGGACATTGCTTCACTTGGTGGTACCAAAGAAGATCTTGAATCGTGGGAAATGGCTTGAGTTGATTAAAAAATTGACCCACTAGCATGAGCGTAGCTATAACGATGTTCAAGAGTCTAGCTGAAAATGCTTTGCATGTGAAATGAACGACACTCTGTCTTTGGATCAAGAAATGCCTAATTAGTAGGTTTCGGAAGATAAGCAAGACTAAGAGCCTTGTTTACCAATTTTAATTGCAATGAACTCATTTACCTTTGTTATTTAGAAATTTTAATTTCAATTTTTCCTTATGTAGCAATGTAGGACTTCATTGTGAATTGGAACGAAAGAAGTCAATAGTGTCGAAAAGCGAGTAAAACTTGCAGAGCCAAAGAGTGTTCGGCGTCCATGTGCATGATCTCTCTATTCGTGTAAAGACTTTAAACGCAAGGGGTGGAAATACTAGAGAGTGTCTGCCATTTGTTCTTGCTTCAAGGTAATTAGCAAACACCCTGATAATACGTACACAACATTTAATTGATCAAAACTTTTACTTGTACATAGAATGCATGCAAATGCTAATGAGTGTTCGGCATTAGTGTTTACTTTGACTAATTGATAGGTAAATGATATTCTCATGCATACATGGCGCTCAAAGGATTGAAGTGGGTCCAAGATTTGCCTTGCACGTAGAGTTATATTTTGGGACTTGCATGTTTAGTTCATCTAAAAAGAAGAACATCATTTGAATGATAATTTGAAAAGAGAATCCTCGGAGTCTTGCAATGAGTATTTTTGAAAAATAGGACCCCTTGTATGGAACACATGACATCATTTAGAGGTACATTTGATCTAGATCTCCATATTTGATTTTTTATGTGCTTCGGACAGAATGTATCCAATGACTTAGATCTAAACTCACAACCGTGGAACATGAATAAAGTACAACAAAGTAGATTATGACTTTATTGTTGCAATGAGGACCCTAGGTAAGGGTAGGCAAGGTTTTGAAGGAAGGTTTTGTGAAATGGAAAGGCTTGTAGGTTTTTGGATTTTGGCTTGTAAACAATTGTGAAGTTACATGGATATGCATGAAAAGGCTTAGATGCTGGTGAGATTGGTTTAACATGGTTTGTGAGTTGTGACACTGGGGTGAAAGTTATTCGGTATTGAACTGGTATGGTTCCTTGATCGTTGAGGGATTGTGACTAGAGTTTGATAAAATGTGGATCAAGGTGAGTTGAGAATATTAGAGGTTAAAACTTCCAAGACTAACCCTAAGGGTCACGGGCATGGCTAATTGAAAAGGTTCTTGGAGTCAAGATTGTTGACAATATGATTAGTAAAAATTATGACATGCGCTTGACTGGGATGGCGTGCAACCATAATGTAGCCAAGAGAGGTCTTCAAATTCTCATGGCTTGATTGAAAATAGCTAATCAAAATGACGGGTTATAAGAATATGTGAACCATGATTGATTTCTGTGTTGGTAACAATGATGTTTAATGACGTAGAAAATTTGCACAAATGCATCTCTTTTATGTGTTCACAAATGTGTGCCTCTTTCAAGCGCCATGACTAATTTGCCTGAAAAAAGTTAAAAAAAAAGCAGACGTCCTATTTTCATGTTACCGAAATCGTGAATTCGAGAGCTTTAGAAAGTGTGACCATTATAGAAAGTGGATTTTGAGAATTGCTAGCCATGTTGAGTATGACATGCTTTGGAGATGTCATATTTGTGGGGTGAGAGTTATGAAACCAAATGGTCAAAGTTTGGATCATAAAACTTGGTTGAATAATTTGAATGTGTCAAATGAGTATCTCAAGTAATGCATGGAAAACTTATTGATTGATCAAAAAATGGTCAAATGAGTGGTAGGGAATGGGTATCCTACCTTAGATTAAGAAAATTGGCAACTTGATCCTCGTCACAAAAATTAAACCACACCTTACTTGTTGACTTGTTATTGATTCATTAAATTTGCATTGTGAGTTATCCTCTCTTCCTATAAATTGTATTGAAACGTATAGACAAAAGAGGTCTTTGGTAAATATGAGGTCATGAAAGCCTCAATTCCTTCATTTTGTCCAATGTGAATTTTTTTTGTGAAGTCCGTTTATAATTCTTTTCATTGCTTCATTAATTTTAAAGATAAATTTTGTTCATTGCAATATCATTCGAAATGTGTAAAATAGGCAAATCAAAAGATAGAGGGTACACCAAAATCATAGTCTTATTATTAGTAGGGCATACACGTCCCTTGACTCTGACGATTAAGAACATCGTTACTGCTAGTTAGACTCACTAGGAGTGATAATTGCTAAGTTTGGGTACAAACTCGTTGTATAATGGTACTTAGTTGATCTTTATGGTTCGATATTTAGTGTGCCCTTTTTTTGTTTTTTTATCTTTTTCAGGGTATTCCAAATACAGTGGTGTATATTAACTTTACCAAATGCCTGCAATTTGACCGTCATACACATGAAGTTGGATGTAGACTTTGGCCTACGTAAATTGGTCAGGTGTGAATTCTTGAATTTTTGTGAGCTTTTTCCTTCTCTGGCATCTTAATAGCATTAGGAGGTGAGCTTTCTCCCACGTGGAATACTGGGATTACGTAGGAATGATTTTCTTCTTTTATTGGCATTTCGATGGCATTGGCTACTGAATTTGGCACACACGAATTTTGGCCTTCGTTGGTTTGATCTTATTACTCCACAAGCATTAAAGTAGCGTAATTGCAATCTCATCTTATTTGGAGGCTAATTTTTTTCGTCGTAATTCATGAGACTTATTAATTTTAAACTCATGTATACGGTGTAAAAATCGTCCTCGAGTTACTTAATTTCCAAATTCTTTGCGACATTCCTTTGAATAATATAAGGGAGGTGTCCAAAGTGGTCCGACTATGCTATGGTTTACTCACTATGATCCTAGGAAATGACGGGGTGAATGAATTTTGACACAAAGAAAGGCGCACACACCTAGATGAGTCCTAGGACAGTAAAAATTTGCTTACGATGACAAACGAAACAAGTTGGAAACGTATTAGAGTACAAACTCTATGTGTAGAAAGATAAGGGTCATGATGACAGTAGGAAATAATCCTAATTCAGCCACTTTAATTTTAGGAAATAAGTATCTTGTAAACTAAACTCCTTAATAAACTACAATTAGGGAAGTTGATAATATAAGAACTCCTAAATTGTCTAGATTTTGATACGAACTGAGACGCCGAATATAAAAGGACATTGGCTAAACAAACACTCTTTGAAAACACTAACATAACAATTAGTGGACAAAAGTTCAAGAGGTCTAGATTACCTAGGTCTCTGATATTTTGACAAAATCGGGGAACAAAGTGTGAAAACTTTTTGAAGTCCTATGACATCTAGATAATTAGGCACGTACGTACAACATGCACATAAAGCAAGAACTCATCATGAATAAAACACCAAGACACGTAGCAAGCATATCACTTAGGGTTACACACATAAAGTAGTAAAAAACACGTAATTTTCCCTATGTTTAATATATGAGCTAATGAGTAGGCAATAAGGTAAGTGATACCCACGACTAGGACAAATTTAAAGTAGCAAGCATATCCACGACTAGGACAAATTTCATTAGGTTTCGGTACGTCAAACCGTGCTAATGAGTTCATCCATTTTACACTAAAAGACGAGTTGACTAGTATAAGCGTCACGCGGTGGAAGTAGACCATATTTTCATTGCATAAACCAAGTTGGTCCGATGAGAAATAGTCCTTCTTCCGAGGTCAATTGGCTTTGTCCTATGGTGCAACGTACTAACGCGGCATGCAAACCGTATGAAAAATACAATTTTAATTACGCATTAAATATTTAAGACGGATCAATTTCCGAGCTTTGCAATTAGTCCCCAGCGGAGTCGCCACTGTGAGATGCCGTACCGACGAGTTGCCGATCGCTCTCCCGAAAAGAGGTGTGAATTACACGGAGTCGCCAACATGATTTTTTATAGGTACCCCACGAACCTAGACTGGGGGTTCAATGCAAGGTTACGAGTTAGGAAGGCGTTAGACACCCAACTCGCCCATCGAGTTGATGGTCTCTACTAATTGATCCGAATTAAATATAAAAGTAATAATTAACGACGAAAGCACGTACAAGTAGCATGCGAGTGATAATTAAAATCATGCGACGAGATAATATATGTACGAATTATGCATGAAATATTGTCACGTAGTTAAGATAAGCATGTGGCAAATATATTGGTAAACTATGCTAGCATACAAATTAATGTAATTAGATTAGCATGGTTCAAACTTTCCAACTTGCAGCCACTTAGGTAACTAACAAACATGAGAATATTAATCTAAGGAACATGAATGCACAAGGTTATACGTAAATTAATAGTGTGATCACGTGAATATTGATACGAACGGAGAACATGTAAACTGATCATGGACGTTTAAAACACTAAGAGGGGCTACGAATAGAACATGAATTGTCAAAAGCACACTAACCTGATAATCACTTTAAGATCACAATAATTATGATAATAAAACACATACACTTTGAAAATGGATTTGAGAAATATATTGGGGCCCTCAGATGGACGTTCTTGTGTTGTATCGCAGATCTCGATGTCGTTTGCCAACGAATCCAAGGTATAGTCTTGACCCTCGTTTGCCACGTAGCCTAGTTGGCTTGTCTTCATTTGATTGAATTAGATAGTCTACGGTCGTTGGACGTCGTAGGTTAAGTGTATGTGTTTGAGTATGTCGATATATGTATGGTGCTCTTTTCCTAATTTTTGTATTGAAGATGTAGGTCGGAATTTGTACCTAGCATGCACGAGATGTGTGGCAATTATTGTTCGAGACTCATGTGCTTGTTCATGGTCTCGGCTCTTTTTGCATACTAATCGGAGAACTATTGTGTGAGTTGTGCAAAGGTGTATATTTTCAATGAGTTGTGTGCATGTTCCCCGAAACAAAAGATACGGAAAGGCTCTATTTATACTAGAAGGGACTGGCATTCAACTGGCATTAGGTCTCTCTTGGGTGACATGTTCGTACCAATCAGAGTAGTTTCTAAGAGTTTCCTTTGTTGTTACGTGAGACGTATCCATAAGGAGTGTCCTAATGCTAATAGTAAAACGACATAATCTTCAATGCTTATTTTGGTGAATTTAGAAGACTTAGACGACAATCTACGCATGTAAGAAAGTTTTACTTATCATCAAATGCTGATGTCATTAGTTGAACGACGTTAGTAAGCCAATCATGCGAGATTGTTATGAAGTGTCTTACGGGAATCTTGGCCCAAGTTGATCTAAGTCAACTAAATAAAGTAAGCCCAATATTACTTAACTTATATTAGACTAATCGGATGTCTTACCCATCGACTCTCGATATAATGGCTATCTTGGACCAAACGTTGTAATTCAGGTCTAAACTGATACATCGAACTCATTGGCAAACGATACCGTTCAACGTGTGTCCACTGTCCGTTTTCATCATCGGGCGCTAAAATGGGTGCAAATGTAGGGTCTCTACAATGAGCATCACTTCTTCTCATGTCAATCCAGTCAGGATTGATTGGAGAATATAAGAAGTAGAATTGGGTTTCATGATACCTGAGGATAATGCTCTACAGTGGTGGTTAAGGAAAAGATTTGATTCGAGAATTAAGAAGCAAGTGGTTGGGGCAATTATTTGCAATCTGATTTTTTATGTGTGGTACATGAGAAACAAAAGTCGACAGGAGCAAGTGTTGTGGCATCCAAATCATATGGTTCAGGTAATTTGGAAGGAAATGAAGAATCGTCTAAGATATGTCGTCCAAAACCTGAATAGAAAGGACAAAACTTGGCTAGAAAATAAAAATTTCTTATAAGTTGTTGTCTAGACTCTAGATGTGAGTTTGAACTAGGTTATGAGATTAATGTGATGAGTGTTTTGATGAACAAGTTACTGGGGTATGCCCCTTTTAGTTTGTAATTCTTTCATTCTTTATAAAATTTCTTACTTTTCATCAAAAAAATTGAGCTTTTTTGAAAAATATGCTATAGGACGACCTTCTTGCAGCAAAAGAACACCAATACCCACACCACTTGCATCACATTCAACTTCTAATGGTTTAAAAAAATCTGGAAATTCAAGAATAAGAGCTTCACAAAGTTTTTGCTTCACTTCATCAAAAAAACATTGAGCAAAATTTCACAAACTAAATTGACCTTTTTTTAAGCATTCAGTGATAGGGGCTACCAAAGTGCTAAAATTCTTGATGAAACAACGATAAAAAGAAGTAAGGCCATGAAAAGATCTCACCTCCGTCACTATTTTAGGTGAAGGCCATGTTTTTCGTTTGATCAACGGAAACACCATCTTTAGAAACCACATAACCAAGAACAACCACACTAGAAGTCATGAACTCACACTTCTCAAGTTTCCCGTACAAATTTTGCTGTTTCAACACCTCAAACACTTGTTGTAAATGCACAAAATGCTCATCTTAGCTTCGTTCCTGCTATAAATCAAGATATCATCAAGGTAAACAACAACAAATAAATTTACCAAAAAAATGTTTAATAACTTCATTCATCAGCCTCATGAATGTACTTGGAGCGCTTGTAAGACCGAATGCCATCACCAACCACTCATAAAGATCATTATTAGTCTTAAAAGCAGTTTTCCATTCACCCCTTCTCTCATTCGAATATGGTAGTAACCACTTCACAATGCAAATCGACCTTTGAGAAAACAGTATGTAGCTCCATGCAATTCATCTAGCATATCATCAAGTTGCGGAATAGGGAATGGGTACTTGATAGTAATGTTGTTGACAACCCTACTATCAACGCACATTCGCTAACTTCCATCCTTCTTTTGTAAAGTAATGTCGGAACAGCACAAGGTCTCATACTTGCACGAACATAAGCCCTTATCAAAAATACGTTAATTTGTCATTGGAATTCTTTTGTTTCTTCGGGATTACACCTATAATAAGCAGCCTTGTTTGGTAACAGTGTGTAACACCCCACATTTTTTGGTAATTATTATAATTGGGTGTTTCATTTTATAAATCATTTTGATAATATATAATCACTAATATTGGGAATTTTAGTATTAATAGGGTTTTAAAGAAATAAGTAAGATTTTCCTAATTGGGAAAACTAAATTCTAAAATACGGCAAATTCCTGTGGTGCCCCCTAACTATGTCAGAATGCCCGTGGTGCCCCTATGTTTGAAACTTATACATCGCGGTGCCCTCGAACTTTACCCCAACGGGCACATGGTGCCCTTCCCACCCTTCTCCGTTAACGCCGTCAGTCACCCGGCTGTTAACTGCTGACGTGACAGTGATTAGCAGTTGGCGGGAAACTTAATTAAGGATTAATTATTATTTAATTATTCAAAAAAAAAAAATTTCTCAGAAACTCGAAAAATTTTCACAAAAAAATTCAAATTTGAAAAAATTAGTGCACATGGTGCCCCTAAACTTTACCACCCAGTGCCCATGGTGCCCCCTTACTTTACCCCTCCCTGCACATGGTGCCCCTAATTTTTCAAATTTGAATTTTTTTGTGAAAATATTTCGAGTTTCTGAGGAAATTTTTTTTTTTAAAATTTTTAAAACTTTTTTTTAAAATTTTTAAACAAATTTTTTGATTTTTTTTAATAATTAAATAATAATTAATCCTTAATTAAGTTTCCCGCCAACTGCTAATCATTGCCACGTCAGCAGTTAACAGTCGGGTGACGACGGCGTTAACGGAGAAGGGTGGGAAGGGCACCATGTACCTGTTGGGTAAAGTTCAGGAGTATCGCGATGTATAAGTTTCAAACATAGGGGCACCACGGGCATTTTGACATAGTTCGGGGGCACCACGAGAATTTGCCGTCTAAAATACTATTATACCCTTACTATTTTGAAAGTGGAAGTACTTTTTGGGAATTTAATCATTCAACCCCATCTACATAAACACGAGTAGAGATTAAAGTCTTATGCAAAATAAATAAAACCCTAACCTACTTATCTTTCTTGCCTCTCCCTTCGCATTCCCCACCCGCATAAGTTCACAGCACAACTGTGTCAACTTCAAACACACATAATTACCTCATACGATCTCTGATTAAGTCGTGGTTGGTGGCATTAGAACCATGCTTTTGATAAGAATCCAACTAAATGTAGAGTATAGAAATATTATATAGGTTGCTTCCTGTGGAGGTGTTTTAACTTTTAGTAGAGCTGTGTCTATCTACCCAGGAATTGTTTTGCCGCCTCGGTATTTTAATGATTCCTGTTGACTCCTAGGTTATAAGAGGACAAGATTTTGTGGAGATGTTCTGTAACAGTCTGATCCAGCGTCCATCGCAACACAACCCAATAAGATGGGTAGTCACCCCTTAGGCCCGAATATCATCTCGTGGGCTCTAAAATGTGAAGGCCTTGTTGTTAGTATGATGGTAGGAATCTATTATAAACTGATCATATGAGCTTTATTTTCCCAATGTGGGACAAACCAACTCCAAAAACCACTTTCCATATTTCATAGTGTTACAAACTCCCCCACTTATAGAACGCAATGTCCCCGTTGCGCCTTGGCCAAACCATACCAACATCAACACAGGTCCAAGATCTCCCCCGCTAGACGCCTTTGGGCCTCGCCCCAGCACCCAGCACGCGGTCGCGGAGTTGATCTGATACCATCTGTAACAGCCCGATCCACCGTCTGTCGCAATACAACCCAATAAGATGGGTAATCATTCCTTAGGCCCAAATATCCTCTCGTGGGCTCTAAAAGGTGAAGGCCTTGTTGTTACTATGATGGTAGAAATCTATTATAAACTGATCATATGAGCTTTATTTTCCCAATGTGGGACAAACCAACTCCATAAACCACTTTCCATATTCCGTAGTATTACATGTTCCAAACTATAGCCTTGACATCATGTACAAAATTGGTAAGACCTATATTTATGAATTAAAAGTTATATTAGTATTCGTGTTTAAACCATAATTCATGTTTATAGTTCAGTGTGAGATTGATACCTGTTGATCAGCTTTGAGTTTGTGAAAGAAATTTGGAGAAGAAGTTCCTGACTCAATCTTTCACGACATACTAAATTTTGGTGATCATCTAGTTTCTTCAACTTAAGTTATGCCTATTTCTTGGCTACTGCCCTAGTTTGAATTCGTGCCCAACTAGTATCGTTTGTGGTTGTGAAGTTTGTAATTAGGCTTTGCTGGGGTAAAAGATCATAGTTGGTGGCTTAATGATTTTAGTTTGGATTATCTTTATGACAATATGATGTTGGAGTAACATGGAGAAAGGGGTTGGCGCTTAATATAAGGTAAGAACGTTGAGCTATTGTCCTCATCTGAGTTTTGCAAATTGCCATGTTCTAATTGATATTTTCAATCTTTACACCTTGAACGCCATTGTCCTATACTCATTATTCACTTGTTTCATATCCATTGATGTAATGCTTGTTTCACTTGATTTTCATTTTACCTTATTCGAATCTAATGTTGCATACTCACTTGTGGTCCTTGCAATTGCCTAAGGCCCTTCGCCCCTCTCCTTTTTATCACGGCCTCACGGCTGCCCTAGCCTCTCAACCATTCGGCCACTCGGCTTCTCGGCCGAGTGATTTGCTTTTCGTTGATCTAGATTTGTGTATTTGATAGTGTTGAATTGTTGAATCCGGCTACGACCGTTGAATAATGTACCTAAAACAGATGAAAGTAAAGTATGAAACATGTGTACCACCTAGAGTGATATGATGCGGCACTAGCCGATCACTGTTTATATATCTCTGATCAAGTTACTGTTTGGGTCGGAGTAGCTACCGACTTCCTAATAGGCTTTCATCCTAAAGGCTTCGCATCCTATTGGCCCTCTAGAGAGGGGTGTTCACATTTCAAGTCATTAGAATCTGTTTACATGTACTCTAACTCGCGTTGGTTCGAGATTGTGGTGGATGTGGGGTAGGAGCCTAGCCTTGAATGAATGTATGTGACGACATCGTCGGTCTCGTAAGCAATATGGTGAGTATCGCACTGTTTTATTGACTCTCTAGAGAGATTGATATAACTATTGTTTGTTATTTGTTAGTTACACGCCTCAAGGCGCGTATCTGCTCTTATCCTTTGTTTTGTGATTTCTTACTCAGCTTGTGCTGACGTTCTGACTTCTGGTTTGTTCCCTACCTTATTTTTTGGGCCTACGTCATTCTGGATGGCGTAATTGACAGGTCTTGAAGTGGATTCTTGTTAGAGTGGTATTCATGCATGCTGGGGATTTCTGAAACCTTATTGGAACCATATTTCATTCGATTCTGTAATTTAGATTTAGTTTTGAGAATTGTAGTTCGACATTTAAAGTCTCCCGTTGTCTTTTCTTTCGTTAGGATTATTGTTGTTGAATTTATTGCCTAGCAATTGACTGGCATGACAATTCAAAATTATTTCCATTTGTTTAACCGAAATTTTAGGGTTGTTAAATGCAGCTCCCAGAATCACAAACGCATGCCTAGATGCGCTTGACGCACTACCCCATGCACATGACGCACTACCCAGTGTGCACAGCGCACCGAACCCTAGACGACGCAAACCCTAGCCTCTCCAACACACCTATAAATACAACCTCTTTCCACCCCATTACACACACTTTTCACACCCCATCTCCACCCTGAAATCTGGTCCTCTCTCCATTTCTCTCACAAAAACCCTAGCCACAATAAAAAATAAAAAATAAAAAATAATAAAAAACCTAACACAAACACATACAAATACCCTAAGGCACCCTTAAACCTTTAGGGCACTGATGTGTTGTGATGGTGGTGTGTTCATTCGTATAGTTTAGGCGCTTTGGGGATTCTTTGGGCATAGTTTTATTGTGACTTGTAGAACATATCATTTAGGATGAATTGAAGATTAATCATTGGTTTTACGAGTTTTTGGTAGACTTAGACCCCTTTTGGTGAGCCTTGGATGATATCAGAGGATCAAGCTACGAGTTAGAGCGAGATTCAAGGAAAAGATAACTTGACCACACCCAAAGCACCACACATCATCACCTCTGATTTCACTGGATCATAACTCTCAAACCAAAAGACATTTAGCTAAAATCATAATTGGAGAGGAAAGTTCATGATATTAACTTTCCGATGATATATTATGAGATCAAAATGAAGTTTGGAGGTTAGAGTTATGCCCGTTGGAAGATTGTCCTGCGCACAGTCCCTCGACTCGATGAGCCTTAACCTCGACTCGAGGAAGACTTTCCCGACTCGATAAACGTCAGCTCTCGGTACGAGACATTATTTTCTTTGTCCGAGAACGGCGATTTCCACGAAGTTTGCGGGTGGGTTTTTTACGGTTGTTTTTCTCGGATCCTTTTGCTTTTGTCTTGTAGTATCTTTCAACTTATCTTGAATAAAGGGACATGAACCCCTCCTTAGTTTTTATCACTTCTCATATTATTTTCAACTTAGTTTTTATTTTAGAGAGAGAAACTTAAGGCGAGATTAGTGAAAATTAGTAGTTTTATTATGAATTTCATCTCAAAAATTAGTGTAATAGTTAGGGCCTATTTGATAGGACTTATTCTCAGATGAATTCAGATTAGTTCAGAATCATTCAGATCATATCAGAGTCATTCAAATCAGATCAAATCAAATCAGATCAGATCAGATCGGATCAGAGTCATTTAAATCAGATCAGATGAGATCAGAAATGTTCAAATAACTACCTATGTATTTGGTCCATAATTGATACTAATTCGCTGAAATTCAATCAAATTTTCAACCAATTCAGATCAGGTCAGAGTCATTCTAATCAGATCATATCAGAATCATTCAGATCAGATCAGTTCAATTCAGAAAGATGCAGTCCTATCAACCAGGGTATTAGTATGGAAGGGTAATCCCCTTCTAGACTCTTGGTGTAATCAACATAATTCATCATATGTATTAGTAAGATTATTTATCTCTAATTTGTCTTTAATTTCATTGTAATTAATTTTTTGTTATCCAATGCATGATTTATCCTTTTATTCTAATATCTAATTGGTTGATTAGATTAAATTGGACTTGTCATATGCTTTGTTGATAATTGATGGTATTTAATTATTATTCTAAATGAAAGCAACGACTTTCACATGATTAGTGTATGATTATGACTAATTTGTGATTGGAGAATTAATTAGGCAACTAATAGATTAGATTTGATTAGTGTCGCGGTTGCGGCTAATAAGATACTAATTTGGGTTGTTCTTAATCCTTTATTAATCATTGTTCTTCATGGCTTTGATTTTGATTTGTTTGAATGGTCACTAGACGAATTAGGATTAAAGGAGGGAAATTTGGTAGCAGATGTTCAAATTCCCCATAAAAGTGGATTAATTGGTTAAAATCGAGATTATCTTTGACTTGGCTTAATTAAAGAGGTTAAACTTGCTAATTTAGGGTGTTTAGATTATCATCGAGGGTCGTCTTAATCTATTTCACAAACCGGTAATTTCACCATTGCAATGCGTACCAAACTATGAATTTTTTTCTCACTCTTCTCCCACCCAATACCCCTGGTTAATCCCAAAGGCAAGAAATGCCCCTTCCTTGCCCCAATTGGCTCAATTTTTTTTTCTTTTCCTTTTTTTAAAATGCTCTTGCCCTTACCCTTGGAGGTTATGCCACACCATTGTGGATAGTCTTAAGGCTTTAGCATCGTCGAGTTGGGTTGAGCTGCATCCTCTGCCCTGTTTGAAACACCTTGATCGTGATAAGTCGGATGACGTACCAATTTTACTAACCCCTTATATAGTTAACCGTAAGAATGGGAAATGTCGTTTTCGCTTCGAAAACATGTGGACCCTTTCCCCAAACTGTGAAGGGGTAGTTAAAGAAGACTGGAGTTCGGGTGTTGATCTGGTTAATGCTCCAGATGTCCTGGTGAAAGTGAAACGTTGTTCTACTGCACTTTGGTTATGGAGTAAAAACGAGTTTGGCAACATCACAAAGCAGGTTAAAGCTACGAGAAGACGACTGATCTTCCTTGACAGTTGTACGCCTTCACGTGAGGTTGTGGATGAACGAAAGGAGGTGTGCAGCAGACTTGACGGGTTGGTGATGCAAGAAGAGGCTTACTGGAGGCAGAGAGCTAAAATTGTGAACTTCACAGAGGGGGACAAAAACACGAGGTACTTCCACCTTAAAGCTTCTAGTAGGCGGAAACGTAACTGGATATGCAAAATTATGGATGACCAAGGTCAGTGGTCACTGATCATGAAGCTATTGAGAAGGTTGGCCACAGCTATTTCACTAATCTTTTTGCCAGAACTCCACGACATAATGTGGCTGAGGTCATTAATTAAGTGTGTGCAGCGTTGTGTTACTGATCAGATGAACGCGGAGTTGCTAAGTCCCTTCTCGAGCGAGGAAGTGTACGCGGCTCTGTTACAGATGCACCCTTCGAAGTCTCCAGGACCAGACATGCTTAATGCCAAGTTTTTCCAACATTATTGACATATTCTGGGAGAAGATGTTGCTCGTTTTGTCATTGCTTGCATCCATGGTCGTGTGAACATGCGGGAGATCAATAAAACCCACATTGTTCTGATTCCGAAAACCCCAAACCCAAAGAGTATGTCAGAATTTCGGCCCGTCTCTTTGTGTAATGTCATTTACAAGCTTGTTTCTAAGGTTCTGGCGAACCGGTTGAAACAATTGTTCGATGTGATTGTAGCTCCAGAACAAAGTGCTTTTATGCCTGATCGGCTTATCTCAGACAATGCTATGGTGGCTTTTGAGACTTTTCATTTCATGAAGTCTCATACTACAGGTGAAACGGGGTACATGGCACTTAAGATGGATATGAGCAAGGCTTATGACCGTGTTGAATGGAGTTCTCTGAAGCTTGTTATGAGGCGTATGGGGTTTTGTCAAGATTGGATCGAGATGATCATGAGCAGTTTTGTCTTCGATCCTAATCAATGGCATTCCTTCTTGCCATGTGTTTCCTCAACGCGGCATACGTCAAGGCGACCCAATTTCCCCTTATTTGTTCATTTTGTGTGCAGATGCTTTTTCTCGGTTAATAACACGAGCTGTGGAGAGGAAGTCTTTGGCGGGCATCAAGGTGTGTCGTCGAGCCCCTACGGTCTCACATCTATTTTTCGCTGACGATTCCATAATATTCTGCAAGGCGAATGATGCGAATGCTGCATCTGTGATATCGATTCTGGATAGCTACCAGATGGCCTCAGGTCAGCGGCTCAACCTCCAAAAATCCGAACTATCTTTTAGTGAAAATGTGAGTGATTATAAAAGACGTGATCTCATTGCTAAAATTGGAGCGAAGTACGTTGAAGTTCCGGGTAAGTATCTTGGCCTCCCAGATGTTGTCGGGCGAAACAAGAATGCAGCCTTTGCCGTGGTCCGTGAGTGAATTTGAAAGAAGATGAAAGTGTGGAAAGAGAAATTATTGTCCTTTGCGGGTAGAGAGGTCCTAATTAAGGTAGTTGCCCAATCGATCCTTACCTATCAAATGGGACTTTTTCAGCTCTCGGACACTCTTTGTCACGATATCGAAATGAGTTTGGCTAGATTTTGGTGGGGATTTGACGATAATAAAAGACGGATTTTTTGGGTTGCCTGGAAGAAACTCTATGAGTCCAAACGCGATGGAGGTTTGAGTTTTCGGAGTCTGTCAGATTTCAATTTAGCTCTGTTAGATAAACAAGGATGGAGGCTTCTCACCCATCCTGATACCCTTGCAAGTCGTCTGATGAAGGCCCAATATTTTCCTGATAACAGTTTCCTTGAAGCTCGTATCGGTCATCATCCAAGTTTTGTCTGGCGTAGTATTTTGGAAGGACAAGAGGTCCTCAAAGGGGGCTGCAGATGGCTTGTGGGAGATGGTAACTCGATTCGTATTTGGAAAGATCCGTGGACAATGATCCCGCCTTCGTTCCACCTGGTGTCTCCTGTGAGGGGAGATGAAAATGCAAAACTATCTAATTGGATCGACTGGGATTTACGAAAATGGAGAGAAAATGTTGTTCGGGAGAATGTTTTACCGTTTGAAGCTGCTGAAATCTTGAAGATCCCTTTTTGCTCCCTGGAACTGAAAGATAGTCTCGCCTGGCACTACACAAAAGATGGTAGTTACTCAGTCAGGATACCATTTCATCAAATGGAGAAAAGGCATCGAATCAGGCCTTAGCCAAAGTAGTGCGTGGAATCCTGTTTGGACTGGTTAGTTTATGGCGCTTAAAAATCCTACCTAATGTTAAATCTTTTGTGTGGCGTGCATGCAATGGGGCTCTTCCTTGTGGTGCTAATATTCACAAACGTGTACATGAAGCTGACCCTACGTGTTGCCGTTGTCATTCCCACATCGAAACATAGATTCATGCTCTTCTCTTCTGCCCGGAATCTACGGAGGTACGCTGCGGTAGAGGTCGATGAGGAGTGGGGTTGTTTTAATACCCTTGTGGACTTGTTTGATTTTCTGTAAGGGGGGACAAAGGTAGGAATGTTGAGGACCTAGTTATGCTGCTGTGGTGTTGCTGGAATATGAGGAATGCTCGTTTCCATGGGAAACTAATCCAAGATGTAAACACTGTTGTAGATGGAGTGCGATCGTACTTGCAAGCTTATAGGTCCATGATCCAAGCTGAGCCCGATTCAAAGACTGAGCGGATGACAAAATGGGTAGCTCTAGGAGCTCATGTTTGGAAAATAAATTCGGACGGAGCAGAGTTGGGAACTTCTGGTAGAGGTATGAGTGTGGTTATTAGGGGCAGCGAGTGGTTTTGGGTGCTAAAATTGCTATTCAACAGGACTTACAAACTGTGATGCTCGAGACGGATTCCCTCAAAGTAGTCACAATGATGAAATCCCGCGTTTTTCGTATTTAGGTAACATAGGTAGAAAGTTAGATCGTCTTACTAGTTCTTTTACTTCTGTTTTGTTTTCGCATGTTTGTAGGGGAGGGAACTAGGCAGCCCACTTCATGGCCGACCTGAATCCCGAAGTTTTTTCTGTTAGAGTCTGGCACGGGACCGGCCTGACGGTCTCTTTGATGTAATCCTAAACGACTACTTTTCAGCCTTTCATTAATGCATTGTAGTCGTTACCCTCAAAAAAACAAAACTCTCTCAGAAAAATGGAAAAACTATGGACAACAGGTATATATCCACATCAGAATTACATGATATTGTTTCTCTTCTATTGTTTTTCCTTCATAACACATACTAAGGTGTAATTTACATAGGTGTGTAGGAAGTATAAATACTATAATCGCAAAATAATTCGAAAAACTAATCTACTCGGTTAATACAGCTTATCAAACCCGCTGTTGCAATGGGTTGGGGAATGTAAGCTGAAGGTTCACTTGATAAATCGATGCGACGGGACCAGGAAAATCGTTGTTCCTCTCTTCAAAAACTGCAACCCCGCGTGCAAAAGCGAACGAGCCAGTACCGCCAACCACGACAAGCTCTTCCCTATCCTTGTGTTCCAATTGTTTGGCTTGAATGCTCAGGCTTCCTGAATAATCGGGTGTGTCAAACGTAAGATAAATTATGTTGAATGCTGAATGGGCAAAATGCTCTACAGGTATAATGAAGCCCTGTGCTTTTCCCACGATTTTCGATGTATCCTCAGGCCCTTCTGTGAGACTCCGATGAAAGGTCAACACACCAGAAGCAGAGTCTGCATCATGATGCAGGTTTGGACTTGCAGCTCCGGGTTGCTGAATGTACAAGGACAACGCAATCAACGGCTTCCCAGTGTCATTTTCATGATTTTTGTAAGGGACCGGGGATAGCACAGCCAACAGCAAAACCGCCAACGTTGTCAAAGAAACTGCAGCACAGAATATGATCCTCGCTATCATTATACCATCAAAATATCCAAGTTTTTTGACGGTCTACAGCTTTTAAACTCACCATCTAAATTTTTATATCAGTATACCTGCCCCTCAGAAACACTTAAACTTCTGGCCACCTAATCCAACACTTTTTTTTATCAGCTATACAGCCATCTATTCCATTTCAGTTAGAACACTGACATTGCTACAATCCACGGACAAGAAACAAAAATGGAACAACACATAATGGAGCAGATATCATGGAGTAGCAGAGTAGCACTGTCTGTTACTTACCATGGGAAAACACCATACTGTATATTTAATGATCCAACTAACATAAAACCTAAATAAGCTTCAGCTAGAATCCCAGACAAAATTTTAAAAATAAAAAATAAAGGGAAGCGAATTTAAATCTCACATTCCCTTTCTGTGTGTTTGGTTGCTAAATTGAATCACTCTCTTTACCCATTCTCCTTGAATCAATTCCCCCTAAATCCTCTACCCACATTCTCTACCCCCACAAGGGATGGGAATTTTACCCACATTCGAAGTTTCACCCCTCACACAGACCCTCACCCACATAACAACCCTCCATCAGATATTCCACCATTGCCCATCCTCGACACCACTGCACATCCACCATTCATGACCCACTACTACCCCGCATCCACCATACATCAGCCAGCATTATCGCCCAACCTTTCTTTCCACCATGCCTGAACTGCTCCACAATAACTTCCCCCATATTGCCACCGCGTATCAGCTGCTTCAAGACTTATTATACCACCATCGAATCACCGGATTCATAATATCATCCCACCAACTGACCTTTTCCATCCAGATTTGTCACCTTCCATGCCAATAACACGAACCCCAAATTTGCTTGTGGCCCTTGTTGATACAAACAATGACAGTTACTGCCGCATCATATTCATAGTTGCTGTGGTTGAAGTGTTGGTGAGCACGAAGTTCTTGGGCAAGTGGTCAAAAGATGACAGTGGAGGTAGTAGTGTAGCGGGTTGCCATTGCAGAGTTTAGTGGGTGTGGGTGACTAAAAAACGTTGATAGAGACGGGTTTCCTTTACACACACTAACCAAACTCATGGGGATATTTGAAAGGTTTTAATTCCTTTTTCCTCCTTTCCCTTTCTTATTTTTTTTCCCTCTCCCTCCTCTAACCAAACGGCTCCTACAATTACACATTTAAACAGTAACACAGATTAAGACTCTGTTCGCCAATCTTGGTAGCTGGCTTCCATAAACACTTCATCTGTTTATACCTCTCTGCATTAGTCTCTCTGCAGAGAACTCCATAGAGCTTCAAATCAAAACTTTTCTACTTCGCCTTGATGATAGAATTTTCAGGTTTCTTGCTCTCACGGGAAAACCCAAGAATCACCTGAACATTCATAAATCTGACAAGTCCCATATATATCAAGCCTATATCTTTCTAATCATAAATCTGAGCTCCAAATCACGCTCAATATTTTCCGTGAGGTTTTATCTCTAGCTCAGTCTTTGCCAATCTGCCAGTGCTTTCACTCTACTACTTGAGACTGCCACAACATTTGTAATTACGGAGCCTAGGTTAGAAGCCAGCTCACAATTACCACACCTTCTCATGCCATTAGTCAGGACATGAAGCCAAAAGACAACTATTGAAAAGTGGTTGTAACAAAGTCTGAATATCATTGAACTATTACTAATAGAGTAATAGAAAACCATGGATGCACTAACCCTAGCCTCTGTTCGCTGATAAAGAAGTCCTAGAAATGCCTTATTGAGTAGTAATTTGTGGCCTTCTAGAATCATATCTCATCACCATTTAAGAAGCGAAACTTCTATATCAAAATGTTCTTATCATGTCATCATCCAAAAATTACAGGTTATCCATCTTCCCCAGAACTTATAATTTCCGCCTCAAAAAAAAAAAAAAAATTACTGCAGCATAATTTTTTTGTAACCTCACTCTCTCTTTCGCTTCCCGTACCCTCTAAAGCAACAGCTAAAAGGGGTGGTCCGTCACATGCAGCATTGCCCTCATGTTGAAAACATAGACATGTTTCTGGAACACCATTAATGAAATATTGAACGAGAATCACATTGACCAAGTATTACTTATCCATATACTCCTAACTCCTAAGACGCAAGATATTTTAATCAGTCGGTTTGCTCTATTCATTGTAAAACCAACACCAAAACGTCTTTGGCTTCATTGGAATAGAAGATACCCCCCCCCCCCCCCCCTTCAAAAATAAGTACTACCTCGACTCTTGTCATTTTCCACTAACTGCTTCTGTCTCATATATCACTTCACATTTCTAATACCACAAAAATTGCCTTGACCTGTTTTACCATAAAAGTCACGTGCACTTCTCATCATGTGGGTCCTATACTCATTACCAATCAACCCCCACTCTGTCTTTGCCTAAACTTTGGTCCAAAAACAGCATCAAGAATCAAGTGGGATGAAGAGAGTACTTCCCTGGTATATTCACTTCTACTGATCAATTCTTCAGATTGAAAGACAGATAAATGCACTGTCAGATAATCATTCCAAAGGAATGTGGAATGACAGCAATTATTAGTTTCCCTCCCCAGCCACAAACTAAGCAATGATTTTCAGAACATAAATAGCTACAACCTCATGCTGTCCCCACCTCCATTCAGCCAATCCAATTTAAGTTACTCTTTCTCCAGGCCTGGAAGTTCAAACTCGTAGTTGCTTCTTTCACTTTTTGACGATGATATTAGATGAAAACACCTTAAAACCTAAAACTATTCAGTATATGAAATTATTGGAAAGAAACTTCAGGAGTCGGACAAGAACTCTAGCCAGACCGTCCTTATAAATCCTAAGTCAGTAGCCTGCTACAACAAGCACACAAAGAGGGTAGTTGAAAGTGGCATTTGACTTCAGTGTACTGGCAAAATAAACGAGTGGCTTCGTGAAAAAAGTAAGAGACTAACCTTTCCTTGAGTTTTGTTTGCGACGTGCTGAGTTCAATCTCTCCACTGCTTGAAAAAGAACAAGAAAAAGTATGAGGTAGCTATTGTTTGGGTGACGTTTCTTAGCCAATTTGCTAGTGCACTAGGACTGATAAATTCAGGTTATTGAGGGCAAAGGCAAATATGTCCGAAAGGGAATCTTCATTTTTTACCTTTATTGTAGATTTTTGCTAGTTCTAAATCGGGCAACCAACAGTTCTTCCATTTCCTTTTCTCAAGAAATATGGTATTTACCGTGGTCTGCCTTCAGTGCACATCATTATTACTTAATTGCAAAATAAAATGAATGGATTACAGAAACAAAGGGAAGCACAAATAGATTTTTGGTGCAATCATAAAGAATAAATTCCAATGAGCCACAGCAAGAACTGCAATTACACTACACCTTGGGCCAATTGTACTATTACCACCAAGATAGGTACAGATTATGCAATTTTCCATAAGAAAAAACGGCAAATAAAATAAAGGAATGAAAGCATGACATGATAGAATCATAGAGAAAATAAGCATTCAAGAGAGAAACCTTCCAGGGACATCAGATCATAAACAAAGACGAAAACTAAGAATATAGGGCAATACCCTATAGCTCACAAGAGCCTAAGATTTGAGTTGAGTAAAAAAAAACATACCTCGAGAAAATTAGCTCCATAAAGATCAAGCTGAAACTCCAAAGTCCTAAGATCAATCAACCAATTCTCCACACCAGATCTGTCGCTCGAACAACTAGCTAGTGTTAAGTTCATTTCACAGCAAAACTCTTGTGTGTGTTGGGGGGTGGGGGAGCATGTAATATAGTTACTGTGAAGATGCAATATCATGCAAACCGAAACTTTTCAAAATAAGTATTGGATATAAAAAGACAACCACAATAACAGACATAAAGGAAAGAGAACAAGGAAAAATCGTGACAACAAGGTTAAGACGTGAAGATTGAGGAAAAGCTCATCATCCGATACTCTGATTTCTCATTTTTTTGAAGACTTGTCTTAGTATATGAAAAGGTCTTGAAGGAGCAGGGGTAATTACAACAAAGATAATGCCAAATAACCTAATGACCCCAATAACATATCTCTTCAATTGTTACAAGTGTACTCCAAAACACTATTGCACAAAAAATTCCACCATAGGCACTAAGCTACAACCTAGCCACCACAGCGTCCGATATCCAACCAAAGCCACATTTTGAAAAGAATCAAAAAATTGTATATGCTTCAAATAATCTTCACAAGTCTTCCGTTCTAGTCCCTTCAGCTTGTATTTAGTCAGTGATATTTAAGAAGGCTTATTGACTTCTCAGCCACCCTTTTAGTGGAAGGAGCAAGGGTAAAGCATGTCTCAGTAAGGGCCTTCACCAAGCATGCATAAGATAGCAACCAAGGTTCATGCATGAAGCAACAGTAAAACAGTACAATTTTATCAGAATTCGGGAAGAGCTTCAGTGGTTGATAGAAGAATGAGTTGCCTTCAAATTACTAATGGTTTAGCCTTGCGTATGTGCCCCATACTGTTGACAAGATCTTTACGAGTACAAACAGGGAACATGTTGATATCATCCATGAGCTTCAGGCGCCAGAGAACATATGGAAAGCTAAGTTGATCTCGGGATGTAAAACGAACAACTTCATTAAACCATAGGCACATGAAAAGGTTACTCAAGGGTGTGTGCTCTCTAACAATGATAGAAGCTTCAGCTAGAGCTGCATAAGGAACGAACATATAGATTAGCAAGTGATCTAGCTTCATTTGCAATAAAAATTGCCATAGTTTGCCAGGTAAGCAAAGCTCGTTCCACAATAAAGGCAAAGAACAAGAAGTCCTTCTATGATGGGGAACCACTTATCCAATAAATTTACGTCTAATCACCTTAAGTTTCAAACGTCATACTTTTCAAAACACCAATAACCAATTGGGTTACCAGCTCCAATGGCACCAAGCAGAGACATACCTTTTCGCCCACTGAATCTTTTGTCTTCAGGAAGACCATCATGACGGTACTGAGTTATTTGCACCTCTACTTCTTCGGGCGTAGCTTTGTTTTTCTTGACCACAGCTTTCGCTTCATCATATACACTACTGCGAGCACCGTGCTGTGAAATTGCAAGAACAGAGACTGGACGCAAGAGTAGGGCTTCCAAAATACCTAAAGGATCCCTCCTCAACTGTGACTTTGAATCAACCCAGATAGAATATCGTGCATTCGGAAACAAGCGATGGGCCAACATCTAGCAAATGTACAATGAAATAAAGATGTAAACTTCAACAATGTTCAAAAACAGAATCGCAGTCCTACACAAAGGATCTTATACCAGCAAACCTCAAGGCTTAAAAGACACATAGGATGAGTTAAATGAAGCACGTAAAACAAACATAGACTAATAGAGATACAAGAGACTTTCTAAACAAACCCCCCACGCGGGCGGAAGGAAAATCACAGAGTACCTAAACAACCTCGTTATATGAGGTGCAATACTGTCATTAGAAAGATAGATAATCCTTCTATCGCTCTGCTCCAACGTGGGACAAAGTCTTCTGTTCTGCTATCTTTTTCTGACTGGAAAACGACCACGACGGCAAAGCCTCAGTCCAAGAAAGCTTGGAGTGAGCTAAGTGAATCATCATATGGATCCCCAATGGTAAATTGTAAAGAAAAAAAAAATGAAAGTAGACAAAGGGTAAACAAACATAGTAAGACGAGGGTTGACAATAACAATAACAAATACCCAATAACCATAACTATAACCCTACGTAACCGTAACCGTAACGGTAACCACAACCACAACCACAACCATAACAATCACAATAACAAGAACAATAACAATAACCACGGGGAGGACGATTCATCGCGGTGGGGGGGGAGGTTCCCTTCGTCGGCGATTTTTCTACGGCCACCTTTTGGTCGTCCGATAACCCAGTCGGCGAGGAAGCTTCGTTTAGGGAGTCGGGGTATTGAGATTTTGGGGGATTTGTCTTATTAAACACGGGTCAGTGAGAGTGGTTCTAAGGGGAGGGGGGTTTTCTTCATCGGTTATGCCTTCTCCGGCCATCTATTAGTTGTCCCGTGGCTTATTCGGCGAGGGGGGCTCGGGTGGTGAGTGGATGCGACGGGAATTTGGGGATTTCGCTAAAAACACGGGTGTGGAAGGGCGTTTTCTAGATTTGGCACTAGCACGGGGAGGGAGAGGGCGGCGTCTATGTTTCCTCCGGCGAGAGAGAGGCTACGGTTTCTACGGCGAGGCTTTTTTGGCTAGCCGTTTTGGCTGCTACGTTCGGCTCGTCTACGTTTCGTTGCTGCTACGTACGTCGCCGGCGTTGTCGGGCTTGTGTCGCCGGCGTCGGCTTTCTAGCTGGGCCTTCTTGCGTGTTGTTGCCATTTTTGGCTTCAACGTGGACGGAGTTGTCGTGAACGTCGGTCAGCTAATGGGCGGCATTCGCAGGAGTGTATTGTCCGTGTTGTTTGCACTTGGGGTGAGTCTCGGGGCGAGTGGCAGCTTGTTCAGGATGCTTAATCCTTTGATGGATGTTGATGATGAGGCGCTGGAGTTGTGTGAGTGTAATGTCATGCCATGTAGGCGTAAGGTTGTTGATGGTCATTTTACTGCGGCGATTCGTGTTTATTCTTCCTCTGCCATTGGCCCTTACACCGATGCCACTTTGGAGAGAATTGAGGGCGAAAAACCCCGTTGCACCTGACCCGTCTTTGCCTGCTGACCTTGCTGATCAACCTCATTCGCTATTATTCTTGATCGGACTAAGAGATTCCCGCGTGGTACGTTTTGTGGGCGTGACGGTTTTCGAGCTCAGCATCTTATGGATTGTTTAAGTGGTGCCACTGTGGTGGTTTCCGACGAGCTGCTTGCCTCTGTCACATGGGTGGTTAACTTTTTTCTTGAGTGGAAGTGTCTTGGTGTGTTAGGTCCGTTTGTTGCTAGTGCACCGCTTACCCCGCTTGTTAAATCATGCGGTGTATTCACCCTATTGTTGTGGGTACAGTGTGGCAGCGTTTGGTTTCCAAGGTTGGCGCCTCCTTGGTAGGTCATTCTTTAGATGATTATTTCGCTGACCTTCAATTTGGTGTTAAAGTGTCCGGGGAGGTGAGGCGATCTTGCATGCTGTTAACCGCTTGGTTGAGAATCGTGGAGCTGAGGTGGGTCTCTCCATTTTATTGATCGACTTGTGTAATGCCTTTAACATGGTGGATTGTGTTGAATGTTTCAGGAGGTCCGTCTCCGCTGTCCAGCTCTCGTTCGTTGGGTCGAGTTCTGTTACTCTAACCCTGCGCGCTTATATTATGGGGAGCACACACTTTTGTCATATCAGGGGGTGTAGCAGGGTGACCCCTTCGGTCCACTGCTTTTTGCCCTAGTGTTGCACCATTTTGGCGTGTAAGATTCGAGACTCTATCAACTTATGTTTGCACGCTTGGTATTTGAACGATGGCACTATTGTTACCTAGGTTGTGGGTCAGGTCTTGGAGTTAATTCAGGCTGATTGTCCTCGTTTGGGTCTCCATCTTAATGTTGATAAGACTGAGGTTTTTTGAGGATCCACGGAACCGGCTTGTTGGAGTCTTTCCCCCTAATATTGCTAGGCCTCTCCTTGGGGTCACGCTTTTAGGTGGGCCAGTGTCGATTTTGAATTTTGTAGTTATTTGGTTACGAGGAGGGTGGCTAATACCATTGAGCTCATGGACGCGGTTGCTAGGCTTAATGATCCACGGAGCGAGTTGTTGCTACTTCGGGTTTACACTCGGGTCTCTAAACTATATTTGGCTTTACGTACTTGTGCGCCGCGTATTTTTGAGTCGGCTCAGCTAGCTTTTGATGCGGCCCTACGTTCTTCTTTAAAGCGTATCGTGGTTGATTCGGGTTCGGGCCTTGGTGATTGGCAGTGGAGGCTTGCTAATTTGCCTTTCCCTTTTGGGGGCTGAGTGTGTATTTGGCCGGGGATGCTGTCCATTAAGCTTTTTTGGTGTCGTGGCTTCAGTCAGCTAACTTGCAGATTAAGCTTCTTTGCCATGCTTGTATCACCTCCACCTCCACGGCTTTTGCTGATGTCGTTAGTGTTTTTAATAGGACTATGGAGGTCGACATTTTGGGTAATACAGGTGAGATCGCTGCCCCCAGACTTATGAATAGATTGACATATTTGTATTTCACACGGGTCACTAAGGATGTCGCTTCTATTTATTCCTTGACAACGCGTCAGTTAGCTTTATAGAGGTCTCGGCAGGGTATGCACAGTTCTCATTGGTTTAGGTGGTCTCGATTTGGGGGTTAGATCAAACTATGAATGGTCGGACTTATCGCTGCGTACTTTGCTATCGTCTGGGGATACCTTTGTTCACCGTAGAACATCCGTGCTCTATTTGCTCGCGGGTCTTTGTTGGTGATATATTTGGGGATCATGCAGTCTCGCGTACGGGTATTGTGGGCGTCAAACACCGGCATAATGTTGTTCGTGACCCGCTGGTTGATATCTGTTACCGATTTGGGATCTCGGCAGGGAAGGAGGTTGAGTGGTTGGCTGCTTTACTTGTGAGCTGGCGGGCGCGGGTTGCGTTGATTTGACTGGGTTTTCGCCTTGACTCACACAGGATGACTGATTTTGAACCAGGTAAGGTGGTGTGGGAAGCGGGCAATCATAAGCGTGCTAAGTATGATACTAAATGTGGTGCTTTGGGTTATGGTTTCCTTCCCTTCTCTTTTTCCTCTTTGGGGAGTTAGAGCCATCGGTTGTTGCTCTCCTCAAACGGATGCAGCAGTTCTCCCGGATGCAAGACATCGGTGTGCACGCTGCATCTTATATTTTTATTGGGATTGGTTTTTCCATAGCCAAAGGTGTAGGGGCTCAGATAGTATATCGGCTCCCCACCAATTACAGATATACTGAAGAATCAAGATTAATTTACAAGAAATTGGAGGGGAAACGACATACTACCTGAGCCCCCCACACCTTTTGCTATGCCGAGATACTATCTGAATCCCCCTTACCTTTTGCTATGAAAAAATCAATCCTGATAAAAATGGCAGCCTGCACACCAATGTCATGCATCCTAGAGAACTGTTAGATCCGCTTGAGCAGAGCAACAACTGCTAGCTTCAACTCCCTCAAAGAGGAGAAAAAGAAAGGAAGTCATATCCCAAAGCAGCGCACTTAGCCTCATACTTAGCACACTTACGATTGACCACTTCCCGCACCACCTTACCAGTGCAGTCAATCAGATTGATTGAGTCAAAGGCGACACCCAGTCAAATCGACGTAAATGTCGCGCCCACGAGCCCAGCATGTCGGCAGGGGAACAGGATGGCCATCCGGGCACCAACCATGCCAATATCAATCTCCCTCCTTTCCCGCTGACATTCCAGACCGATAACAAATGTCAACCAGCGTGTCACGAACAACATTATGTCGATGTTTAACGCCCACAACTTTACATGAAACCGCATGATCCCCAAACATATCACCAACACAGACTCTCGAGTAACCAGAGCAGGGGTGATCCAAGGTAAATAAAAGGTATCCCAAGACGATAGCAAAGGACGCAACGATAGGTCCGACCATTCATAATCTGACCCAACCCCGAAATCGAGACCACCTTAAGCCAATCACAATTGTGCATACCTTGCTGAGACCTCCATAAAGCTAGCTGACGCGGTGGCAAAGAATAAATAGAATTGGCATCCCTAGCGACCCTAACGAAATACAAATCTATCAATCTCTTCATAAGTCTGGGGGTCGTGATCTCAATAGGATTACCTAAAATGTCGACCCCCATAACCCTATTAAAAACACCGACATCAGCAAATGCAGGCCTCGTAAAGATGACATCCGCATGACGAAAAAGCCAAGATTGCTGCAGCAGATTGAAGTCCCGACGCCAAAAAAGCGTAATGGACAGCATCCCCAACCGAAAAAACACCAAGCCCTCCAAAAGAGAAAGGCAAAGTAGCGAGCCTCCACTACCAATCACCAAAGCCCGAACCTGAATCAACCATGATACGCTCCAAGGAAGAACGTAGCTCCGCATAAAAAGCTAGTTGAGTCGACTCAAAAATACGCGGGGCACAAGTACGTAAAGCAAAATATAGTTTAGAAGACACCGGTGCAAGCTCGAAGTAGCAACAACTCGCTCAGTGGATCATTAAGCCTAACAACCGCGTCCATGAGCTCAATGGTATTAGCCACCCTCCTCATCACCAAAAAACTACAAAACCCAAAATCGACACTGACTAGCCTACCTAAAAGCTTGACCCCAAGGAGATGCCTAGCAATATTAGGGGGAAAGACTCCAACAAGCCGGCTATGTGGATTCTCTAAAAACCTCAGTCTTATCAACATTAAGATGGAGACCCAAACGAGGACCATCACCTTAATTAACTCCCCAAACCTGACCCACAACCTAGGTATCACCAACAATAGTGTCATCGTCCAAATACCAAGCGTGCAAACTGCAAACACAAGTCGAAAGAGTCTCGAATCTTACACGCCAAAGTGTGCAATACTAAAAAGCAGCAGACCGACCCTGATGCACTCCTCCCTGACTCGACAAAAGTATGTGCTCCCTATAATATAATTGATATAATTGCGCCAGGCTAGGACCCAACAAGCGAGAGCAAGACAGCGGAGACGGACCTCCTGAAACATAGCGGCACGATTCACCAGGTTAAAGGCATTACGAAAGTGGACTAATAACATGTTGTGCTCTAGTCTTTCTTTTTTTGATCCCGGCGTTGAAGTGAGAAACCAAACTCAGCCCCACGACCCTCAACCAAGTGGTTAACGACATGCAAGACCGACTCACCCCCAAGACACACCTACACCAAACTCAAGGTCAGCGAAATAATCACCCAAGGATGTACCTACTAAAGAGGCGCCAACCTTGGAAACCAAACACCGCCACACCGTTCCGCCTGGTTTAACAAGCGGGGTAAGCGGTGTACTGGCAACAAACGGACCTAACACACGAGGACACTTACCCTCAAGTAAAGGTTAACCAAGAATAGATGCTGAATAACAAGACGTACCACGCGGGATGCTCCCAATTCGATAAAGCATAACAAGAACATGAGCGTCAAAGTGAGGCTAATCAGTCAGTAGGCAAAGACGGGTTAGGTGCAACACGATGTTTCACCCTCAATTCCTCTGCCAGAAGAAGAAAGAACACGAACCGCCGCAGTAAAATGCTCATCAGCGACCTTACGCCTACATTGCATGACATTACGCTCACACAACTCCAGGGCCTCATCATCAACATCCAACAAACGAGGCAAATCCTCAGCGAAAGTATCCTGAACAAGATGTCACTCGCCCCAGGCTCACCCCAAATGCGAACAGCATGGAAAATTCACTCCTCCAGCAAATACCGCCTATTAGGAGACCTACGTTCACGACAACTCCGCGGTGAAAAAGTTGTGTACTCAACGACAACACAAACAACCGAATCCAACAAGAGATGTCATCAGGCCTACTAATACTAATAACCTGTCAAACACCCTTTTGAGTACCCGCAAGAAACTCAAACGACACTTCGGAGGGATAGACTTAACTGTACGCAACCGTTTCGAAAGCAAACGATCGAGGAGAGCAACATCAAAACCCGAAGACGAAACCTAAGTAGCAACCTCCACGGGCTGTGTGGCAAGGGCGGGTTCACACACGGCTCCCCACCCCCATGACGACACTTAGAACAAAATGTATGAGTCTTGAAATACACGCCACAAAGCAACAGACCCATACACCGGAAAGTCGACTCAGCCTCGCCTCATCAAACAGACAAACACAACCAAAGAAGACGTAAGAGCACGTTTGGTGACGTCAAGGGCACCCCCGTCAAAATGACGCCCAAGCAAGTGAACGAGCAACAAACCCTTAGGTCATTCCCACCCCCATCTTGGCAACCGTTAAGGCCAACAAAAGGGCAATGAAACCTCACAACAGAACGAGCCAAACAAAAGAAAAAGACAAAAAAGCACAGAAAACCAAAAAGACATAAAAGGCCAAAATGACCCACGTTGAAGCCAAAAATGGCAACAACACACGGTCAAACTTGGCAACAAAGCCAAACGACCAACAAAGGCCCCGGCAAGAAGACGTAGCCGGCGGCGCCTAGACCACGCCAGTCGTAGTGACGTCGTCGAGCAGTAGCCACAGCAAACAACCGATCGATGCAGCCGCACACGCGCACCAACCGACCGTGACGACGAATGCATGACCAGCCGTACTGCGCTGGAGCTAGCCATGCCAGAGAACCAACATCGGAAAAATCCCATCGGAGAAACCGAGAAGACCCCGTCCTCTCCCTCCCCGCGCTTGGATCTAACCTCAAAACACCTTCACCCGAGAAAATCCGCCACCCACACTCCCCACTCGAGCTCTCTCGCGGTTGACGTCACCGGATGCCCAATCGACGGCCGTGAAGACACGGCCAAAGAAGAAAACCTCCCTCCCCGATGATTGCCCAAATCGCCCTCTCCCTCTCCCCGTGTTTTCAAATTTATTATTATAGTTGTTATTATACTAATAATGACAAATTACGTGATGTTGTGCCCCTACCTTTGAAACTTGTACAATCTGGTGCCCCCAAAATTTGCACATCTAGGCACGTGGTGCCCCTAACCCCCCTTAATCTCTAACGCCGTTAACTTTTAGATGTTAAAAAGTGATGTGGCATCTATAGTATGATTTAATTAATAATAACTAATAATTAAAATAAAAAACAAAGAAAAAAAACCAATTGTACATGCCACATCATTGTTTAACATCCAAAAGTTAATGGCGTTAGGGATTAAGGGGGGTTAGGGGCACCAAGTGCCTATAGATGCAAAGTTCGGGGGCCTGATTTGTACAAATTTCAAAGGTAAGGGCACCACGCGCATTTGACCTACTTTGGGGGCACCTCGTAAATTTGCCGAAGAAAAATTTCAACGAAGAAAGTTTGAATAAAGTAAAAGTAAAAGGTATCAGACAAAGTATAAGGAAACACTATACACATGAATCATTTCCCTTTGTCAAAGCCCCTCCAATCCAAAGTAGACTCATATCGCTCTATCACCATATCCACCCCTTTTTAGGTCATTCTCTACCCCTTGCAATATTATTGGTTCTCCATGGTTAAAGTTTTTGTTTTTAAAGGAAAAAAAAAACAGATAACATTTTAAAATCATTTTACATGGAAAATAGGAAAACATCATCCTTGATGCTTCGGAACATCAAACAAGAAAATGATTTCTATGTGTTGCAAAATAGTGGAGTGGTATGTTGAAGATTTGTTATAAACAGTACTTATGATTACAATCTTACCTTCCTCATGCACATAGTCAAAGAGTTGGACTCAGGTCTCAGGCGAAGACATGATACGTATCTTAGAACTAAGGAATTTTGGTAGAAAAAAAGTAAAATCCCTTGACAATGACGAATAAGAACACTAACTATTAAATCCACCAAAAGATACACAGCTCTCATCTACTTCAGACAATCTATAATACATTTAAAATGATGCTACTTCGCTTGTCATGGGTGGACATTCTTTATTTTGCAATGATTAGTGCCTATAGCTGAAGACCTAAGAAAACTTGGATAAGGTTGATCGCCTGATTGACAATAGCAAGTGTGTACTTGAGATTGATGAATCTGGCAATGGGTAGGATTGAGTGGCAGGAGAAAATTTATATTGATGATGTGGCTTGATTTTATAATTACCACATTTGATTTCTTGTACTTTTCGTTTGTTGTTTCAAAAGCTTTATCCCTAACAGTTGATCTCACAAGGCCCAATCGCTCACTTCATACCTAGATTCCTCTACATATATTTCTGCTCTTCGCATCTCCTCTTAGCCCTCTCTAAAAATATTCTATATCCTCATATTCACGTTTTCACGTTTTCATTTTATACCTCCCTCATATTCTTTCATCCTTATGTTTGCTCTCCTCTAACCTCCCTCTCTTATTCTCTCACCTTCCTTTGTGTAATATTCTTTTACTACTATATACTGTCCATGTTTCACTTTTGACAGTAACATTTGCATAAAATATCAGGTTTGCCGACCCCAAGTCATATTTGGGACTAAGGCTTAGTTGCTGACTTGTTGTTTTCCTATCCAGGCACCCATTTCATTTTATCTTTTTTTTCAGCCTTGTGGATAATATAGCTAGGAATGCGGCAAACGATTAGAAATGGCATCAACAAAAATCATGCTTCAATCAGCAGCGATTACCGAAAATCACTCAAAAGCGAAGGCAAAGTTAAGATTCACATCTGAAAGAACTTTGAAGCAATCGCACCCTAGCTGCTGAAGTGCTGAACGAATCACAAGACTGTTCTTTTAGTCATCTTACACATATCAGATTTGGTTGTTCGAAGTCCGAATAACCAACCCAATTTTTGCGCCTACATGAAAAAGATTATATTAGAGCTTCCTGCGGTATAAATGTATCCACTATTCCAACGTTATGTATGTCACCTCCTCACATCTAAAAGTGTAACCTCTTCTGTAGGGGAAAGATTATTAACAAGAAAACCACCTAATCAGCCAGAGTAAACTAACATTCGATCACTTTGACCTTCATGCAAACCCATCCAATACTGAGATCTACTTTGGTGGTATTCAAGGAGACATCAGGGAGGAAATTCTTCAAAGGTCTCCGGAATCAGGAGGGTGCTTTCCCTTTTTAGTTACCTTGCGATACCTTTGGACTCTGCCAAGCTGAAAACTCATATGTTAATCCAGCTAATTACTAAGTTAACCCCTAGAAATAATGGGCCTCTTCCCTTCTATCCTATGCTGGCAAAGTTCAACTTATCAATTCTGTGCTGTTTTGGTATTCGAGCAATAGGATAAGCTGTGTAGGGATTTCCTTAGGAATGTTCCTGCTGGTAACAGAAGTAACAGAATAATGCTACCAAAGACTGGAATAGCTGTTGTGCCCTCACGAGAGAAGGTGGTTTTAATGCTAAAGAGGTTCTTTTGCTTGGAACAAAACCATCCTTTTAAAGGGGCAAAGGGCTATAAGTGACCATAAAATGTTTGGTGCAACTAGACGTCACATTATGTCCTCCACAACAGCTCCATCTGGACAGTAAAATCAAGAAAGAAGGCATGAAAATATGGCCAGCACTACCTTGACCAAGGTTAAAGGAACAAAAATTTGTGTCAAGAAAGCCTATTGTTTCTTCCGGGAGAAATTTTGGAAGCATGATGAGAGTACGACTGTTTGGAACCTTATAAATCTGCCAAAGCATGCCTTCATTACAAATTTGGCAATGCAAAAGACCCTGCCAACAATTGATTAAACGTGTAAGAAAGAAATTAAGCTGGCTAACAGATGTTGTCTTGCAAAACGGACATGGAATCACACCCACATCTGTTCATTGCTTGTGAGTATGCTACTGCAGTCTAGAGGGAGAGCCTTCTTTGGCTAAATGTGCACCATACAGCAGGAAGCTATCAGAGGGAATTGAAATGGCTTGCCAGGAAGAGGAATAGAAAGGATTGGAGAACAAAATGGCAGAAATGCAGTTTCATTGCAGTTGTTTATATGCTGTGGCCGGATAGGAACAGTAGATTGTTAAATGATGAGCATCATGATACTAGTAGGATCATAAAGACGGTGAAATTCATAGTCAGTTTTAGGATCATAGCTTGGGCAAAGGAATGTTTTCATTAGGAAATTGTTGAATACCTCAATGTTTGATTTGTCCCCCCCCCCCCCCCCCCCCCGCTCCCTATATCAATGAATAAAGTCTCTTATTTCTAGTTCCAACAGAGCCAAAATTGCACGCATTAGGGAAAGGAGGACTCGGGACATTGGTAGGGTGAAATGCGTCAAAGATGTTGATCAAAAAGTTCTTGTTGATGATAAGGAGATTACGGAGAGATGGAGATCGTACTTTGATAACTTGTTCAATGGTGATCGGGTGAATGATATTGGAAATGTGAACATTCATCCAAGTATTGTTAATCGGGAGTTCAGGCGGAGAATTCAGAAGGAAGAGGTGAGGATGGCCTTGAAGAAGATGGGACGGAAGAAAGCAGTGGGGCCAGACGGCATACCTATTGAGGTTTGGAGGTGTCTTGGAGATAGGGGTGTGGAATGGTTGACGACACTTTTCAACATGATTTGGAGAGGTAATAAGATGCCGGTGGAGTGGAGGAAGAGCACTTTGGTCCCTTTGTATAAGAACAAAGGGGATGTTCAAGAGTGTGCCAACTATCGCGGGATCAAGTTGATGAGTCATACAATGAAACTTTGGGAACGGGTGATTGAGCATAGATTAAGAAGAAGTGTGAAGATTTCAGAGAATCAATTTGGATTTATGCCGGGGAGGTCAACTATGGAGGCAATTCATCTCATAAGACAGACAATGGAGACTTATCGGGATAGGAAGAAGGACCTACATATGGTATTTATTGATTTGGAGAAGGCGTATGACAAGGTACCAAGGGAAGTGCTTTGGTGGGCTCTAACTAAGAAAGGAGTTCCGCAAAAATATATTGACATCATTAAGGACATGTATGAGGGAGCTAGCACGAGAGTGCGGACTAGTGTAGGGAAGTCAGAAGAGTTCCCTATTACCATTGGAGTGCACCAAGGGTCCGCACTTAGCCCGTTTCTCTTTGCTATAGTCATGGATGAATTGACGAGGTCAATCCAGGATGATATACCATGGTGCATGATGTTTGCAGATGATATAGTGTTGATCTCAGAAACGAAAGAGGATTTGGAGAGAAGGTTGGAGCTATGGAGGGACACGTTGGAGTCTCGAGGGTTTCGGTTGAGTCGGAGCAAGACCGAGTATTTGGAGTGTAAGTTCAGCGGCATTAGGCAAACGGAGACGGGGACGATCATGTTGGATGGAAAGATTGTTCAGGGATCAGATTTTTTCCGATATTTAGGATCGATTCTTCAAAAGGATGGAGAATTGGATGGAGATGTGGCTCATAGGATCAAATCAGGTTGGTTGAAGTGGAAGAATGCCACAGGACTTCTGTGTGATCGAGGATTGCCCAATAAGTTGAAGGGTAAGTTTTATCGTACGACAATTAGGCCGGCACTGTTATATGGCACGGAATGTTGGGCCGTGAAGCAGTGTCACGTTCATAAGATGAGTGTGGCGGAGATGCGCATGTTACGGTGGATGTGTGGACATACAAGACGTGATCGGTTGAGAAATGAAGTTATTAGGGAGAAAGTAGGGGTTGCACCCATAGGGGATAAGATGATGGAGAACCGACTGAGGTGGTATGGGCACGTGAGGAGGAGGCCTAGTGAGGCGCCGGTTAGAAGAGTAGAAGGGTGGAGAAGTGATAATATTAGTAGGGGTCGAGGAAGACCCAAGATGACTTGGACGAAGGTGATTAGAAGTGATATGAGCTCCCTAGGGCTTGAAGAGAGTATGGTGTTGGATAGGGCAGGGTGGCGAGACTCTATCCATGTGGAGGACTTTTTCTGACCCCTTTTGATTTATTTGTTTGGTTTTTCCAACTATTTTTCTAAAACTTTTTAACTTGTGTTCAAAGTTCATCTGTTTTTTGCAATATTTTTTTTAAACCTTTTTATTTATTTTGACGACTTTCTAAATTTCCTTTGAAATTGTTTAAATATTTCTAACATGTTTACAACGTTTTCGAAATTTCTTGGCGTACACAAGACGGTTACTGGATGACGATTCATGTTAGCCGACCCCAAATCATTTTGGGAATAAGGCTTGGTTGTTGTTGTTGTTGTGGAATATAGTGGATTAAAACAAAATGGCTCACAAAACCGGCTGCACTTCTCGGTGAGTTTCTGGATACAATTTTCATTATGGGTCATCTGTAAGCAGCCTCTCTATGTTTTCAACATAGGGGTAAGGCTTGCGTTCATCCCACCCCCCACCCCCCTTACCTTGCCATAGGCGAGAGCCTATGAGGCACTAGGGCAATGTTGCTGTTGTTGTAAGCATGAAATTTGTGATGCCTTATTGGCTTAAATTGAGTAAATATATGCTCAAACAGCTCAGATACATTGCAGCTTAGCATACTCACACCTACTCTTTCTGAATCCTGAAGCCTAGGTAATCCACGAATTGTTCGTGAATATATCGACCACTGAAAACAACCAAGTTGTTAAACCCTCGTTGTGTCAATTGTCTATATATCCTCAATAGAGTTACTCGGTATCACTAGCGCAATTAATTTTCCTTCCTGTAGTATCTAAGGACAATGAAGAAATGAAAGAGCTCAACCGAATCAAGATAGAGAGCAGAAACTAGAAATGAACAGATCCAATCCTAAGATTTATCTGATATAAGTACATGGCCTATCTACCCTGATTCTAAAGCAAGCATAGGAGGAAAAAGAACATTAGTTGCAAGAACATGCATGAATACAAAGCATTGGCAAAAACCTTTGTTTGCATTTTCACGATACATAAACAAAATCAGAAGAGAAGGTTAACACTACCTTGGGGATTTTACCATTCAGACGTTGGTCCGCAAAAGGGAGATCCTTAACAATAATAATCCGCCACTTGCCAATATAATGTTCATCCCCAATTTTTCGCCCCTGAGCTTCCTGTGTAGAAACAGTGATATCATCCCAAAAGGCAACATAGCATACCTGAAAGTAGAGCACTCAAGCAATAAATAGGATGAAAAAATTTAATAAGCCAACAGATCTGTCAGTTGGCAAAGCAGATAGAGTAATATTATAACCTTCTGAATGGATGCTTTCGACATGCCAATAGGCTGATAAAGATCATCTCCACCACCAAACGCACAGGTAGACACCACAACCCTGCAAGTTTGCATGAAACTTTTGTCCTCGTCTAAAATCTTGAAACCTCCATCTCTACTACAGAAACCGCAATGCACCTTAGGAGTGTCAATGACCTGCATATAAAAAGTAAGTGTGAATTACAGCAGAAATTATTGTACCTCACTGCAACCTGATAAAGATGTAGAAAATAAATCCAGGTATGACAAATTAAAGATGGCTAACGGAGTCGACATCAGGATCCACCAATTTTAAGTGCAAAACCGATTTAAATGTAGATAAAGGTTATAAAAGGAGGATACAATGGATGAGGGCGGAACTCCAATAAAAATTTGAAAAAAAAAAAATTTAAAAGTAGGTACTACAGGACTATATTAGATACGACGGTAACAAAAATTGTTTGCAATGTTGTTTCAGAATAAATAGCAGAAACACAATGCATATATCATCTATCCATACAAGCAAGGCATATAAATAAATTCTAAAACATAGTACAAGTGAGTTAACATGTAACTCCAAACCTTGAAACTTCTCTCCCTCTGTTGTAATGTTTGGTACCCTGTAAATAAGTTAAATCTTCCAGGACCTCTTTCCTGCTCAGTCAAAGTTGAATTCTCGCCTACATACAGGTTATTATCTTCTGATATATACGATAAATCCTTCACAGGGCCCTTTTTACTATTCACCAAGGGAATATCAAGATGTTCTAGCTGTTCGGGGGGCAGGAGCTTTAAACAACCTGTTGCAAACAATAGAAATGCATAGTACCAACATTTCATAAATAATCCATACGAGATGATAAAATATTAACAGGTGGAAAAACATATATTAAGGTAAAGTCTCCACACTAGACTATTGCAATGCACGAAGAAAACTGTGTACATAGAAGATGTTTTTCCAGAATCCAGTTGGCATCAACATAAACAGTTTGTTTCAGAATGCTCAGAGAAGTCCTCCTCAAATAAAAGGTAAAAGAATAAATTCAAAAATTAGGTTATTTGAAAAGTGTATGCCTTTTATGAAAAACGTCGGACGAAAGTAAACTACATTACATTTTATGAACATCCCCCATTCTCTTAAACAAGGCAGTCTCATTCCTACTTGATACATTGAACAGAGGACCTTCACTTCCTCATTATTAGCTCATACTCCCTCCGTCCGAGCTCAAACGCCCCACGTAAAAATCGACCTCTTATTGGGAAGGGTGTATACACTACTCGTTTAATTAAAGTTCCAAAAAAATTGCATAGCAAGTTAGAGAAAACTCTAATCTAACTCGCTGTATATTTTTTTTGAAACTTTGATAAACCGATTAGTGTGTACAACCTTCTCAACACGGGGGGGGGGGGTATTTTGGGGATGGGGGGTTTGAGCTGGGACGGAGGGTGTAGCAATTAAATTCAACCTAAAACCTAAACAACAGTGTTATTTGACACTGAAGGTTGAGAAAGCTATGGACTTGAATATCGTCCCCCCTCAAACAAAATTCCATAATTGTATTGAAATATAGAACATAACTTCAATTGACCAAACACTTCACTGACAATTTTAGTTGAATTACTAGAAATAGAAGATACTAGCTGGTTAAAGATTTGATAAAGGAATTGCAAAGACATGAATAAAACTTGATTTGGTAGCTTCCTTCTGCACAACCTCAGTCAATTCAGGGGCAGGGATACTTTTCCGAACATTAATTTGCACTACCTCCATCGTTAATACTCAAACACCATACAGTTATTAAGACTAAACACCAAACTCAATGGGTTTCACTTCTTTTCCTTTTCCCACAAAACTCTCGACTCCTTACTATTAGAGGATAATAATGTTAGGAATTTATGATTATCTCTTAGGAATATTCTATACATATTCCTAAAGGCGGGGGTGCCCCTGCTATCAATGAATTTGTAAGGAAAATCAGAGGATTATTTCTCTAATACATACGATAATATACATTTCTTACAGAGCTTGCTCATAAAAATCACTGTAATCATAACTAAGAAACTGAAAGTCACTGTCTCCTCCTTGTTATCCCCCTATCAATACAGAGTTTGTCAAGCACGGCAAAATAATCCAACAACTCATTGTCACTTGATACGACTTCTTAGTTCCACAAAAAGGATTATAATCTCAACACTTAAGAAAGCAACGAGGAACATTTAAGCTTAAATCCCAATGGCAGCAATAAGCAAACCCTAATAATTTTCTACAATGCGCAAACTTCTATTCTACAAAGTTTGATCAAGGGATTGCAAATAGATAAATGCAACTTGATTTCTTAGCATTCCTCTGTACACCCTCCCCCAATTTGGCGGCTGTGGAGGGAGTGATATGTTTCCCCTAATATTAATTATCATAACATCCTTCCTTACTCCACAATATTGTACCATATCAAAAACAGAACATCGTATAAGACTCAATTCAGCTCACTTCTTAACTTTTCTCACAACACTTCGTCGTCTTGACAAAGCTCAATTGTCTCAATTGTTGTTAACCACCCCTATCCCCCCCACAACCCCCATCCCCATTTCCATCCCAATAAAAGAATTACGGAATTTCTCAAACAATACAACAACTAATTCTCACTTGATACAACTCGCTTATTCCGAAAAAACTGATTAAGAATACATCACTCGTCAGCTCAAAGATGAACATTTTTGTGCTTAAATCCAACTAGCAGCAAACGAACAAAGCTTAAATAAATTACTCAAACATAAATTCTGCAGAAAACAAAAAAAAAAGGGATAAGAATTCGTGATCAACTTACGTTCTTTGACACCGGCAACAGTACGATAAGTAGGATCAAGACGATCGAGGTTGCCCTTCTTCACAACGTCGGAACCCAGCTTCGGCCGAGTCAGCTCGGACGTCGGCTCATGACTCGGCCGCAGACCGAGTCGAGAAGCTTCAAAGAGAAGCAAGCCCATGGCGGGGAGGAAGACCAGGAGGGGCCACCACTTGGCGAGTTTCCGCACAACTCGGCGAGTTAAGTCGGAGTTCGATCGGAGCTTCTTCCGCTTACGGCGAGCTCGCGCTCTAATCATCCTGCCGGAATGTTCATCGGAGTTGTCGTCGGAGACTTGGATTGAAATACTGGCGTTGCTCGCTGCGGTGTTGTACATTGTGTGAGGCTGCGGCGATAGTAGGGGAAAATTATCACGAATCTCAGTGAGTCGGTGATACTGGAGAGATACTGGACTAGCAGTCTGTTTATTTTTGCCGCTGATGGAAAATTCGATTTGCACCAAGATCCAATTGAAAATACCCTTTAAAAATCCTTTTCTATTTGAAAAGTGATTCTACAATGACTACCAAGCCTCTGTAGTCACTGTAAGAAAATGATTTATATCCTTTCGATCGGATTAATCAAATCATGACCATTAATTCATTTGACCACAAAAATAATTAAAATCCTTCTATACTACTCCCTCCATTCATATCCAACCTTCCTATTTTTTTTTGCACAAAGTTTTAGAAGTGTATTAAAAATTAGTAAAAGCAAGTGGGAATGGGGACAATAGCACTTTGGAAGCATTTCATTGGTTCAAATGTTACCAAAATAAGAAAGAGGAAGATTGGATGTGAATTCCCCTAAAAGGAAAGTATGAAGGTTGGATATGAATGGAGGGAGTATTAAAATAGGCTTTTTTAAATCTCCCACAACGACCGGAGCTTTTCAGAGAGTTTTTAGTCATTTTTTATTATTAAAAGTAATCATACTTCACTATAAACAACTTTTTATTATTATACTACTTGCAAATTATTATATTCCCTCCATTTCATTAGGATCTTGGCATCTCATTTGGGCACAAGAACCAAGGAATGGAGGGAGTTAGATAATTAAGCCAATTAACTAACATTAATCATCCACCTTCTCTCCTCCCTCACCACCCGACCCACCACCTTCTCTCCTCCCTCACCACCCGACCCACCACCTTCTCGCACTCCCTTACCACCCAACCCACCACTTTCTCGCACTCATCACTTTCTCTCCTCCCTCACCACCCGACCCAGCACCTTCTCGCACCCATCATCTTCTCTCCTCTCTCACTCCTCGCACACAATCTCCTCCCAACCACCGAGATCGATCTCACCCTCCCTCTTTCTCCTCGCCGTCGATCTCCTACGTCACTCCCGCACATATCCGCGGCTATCTGTCGCCTCCATTGCGCGCACGTTGAAACTTCCCTCTCCTCTGATGATCAATCTTTCATGTCCACGTCTTTTCGTTCCCCGTCTCTCTCTTCTGATCTCTCTCCAGGTCTCGCCGGCGATGATAGGGGTTGGGGGCCGGTGTTGCGATGCTGGTGGTGGCCTTTTTGGAAGTTGTTGGGTGATTGTTGTGGTGGTTGTTTGGTGGTTGTGATGGTGGTCAAGTTAATAATAGGGTGGTTTTATCATGTTAATTAGGGTTAGTGGATGGATTACTATATTGGTTTATTAATGTTAAGTAGGGTTAACAGTATGTTAATGGAATAAGTAAGGGTAAATGGGAAGTTTAAGTGCCTAAAACTTACCCGAAATAGAAACGCAAAGAAATGACTGAAATTGCCGAAAGAGGAATATGCCAAGATCCTAATGAAATTGAGGGAGTACTATGAGTTATATCCACATCTTTTAGTTATAGCATGACTCTTAGTTGTAGTAGGACTTTTAACTATCACTGGTAGTCTGGAACTCAACATCCAAGTCAATGTCCTATATGTACTAACTTCCACTCATGCATTGAGAAGAACTTGAAATCATGTTTAGTACATTTCTCCTCTTTAAAAGTATTCAAGTATATATAAAAATAATCAAATATATATTTTATATAGGACTCCGAACTATTAATCATAAATCGTTAGCTATCCACCCTCACAAACATGAAAAAAGTCAATGAAAATTATACGAAATGTAAGTTATGGTAAGTCTTATATACACATGCCCAACTACTATAGTTGAGTAGCTATATTACACATCTCATAATCAAGGAATAAGAAAGGCATTAGGATCTAATTTCCGTATAGATGGGTTCGCCCATAATACAAAATTATATATGTAAAACCAAGACAAGAAAAGAATATATAGCCGAAAATGAATTCCGGTCCAATATTCATGCATGACTTCATTATAAGATTTTAGCTACGACAACATGAAATATGATCCTTATAAAAATGTAACACAAATGTATGATCTATAAAATGACGACCAATTGATATCATATGAGTAGTATTTTATATTACATATTTATAATTAAGTATGATTAGTAGCATCAAACAAAATTGAAGGCATACATAAACTATAGTATTTTTGTGTTACGCAAGATTATGAAAACAAGTAAAACCAAACTTATATATTTTAAAGTGATTATGTGGAATTATGTCAAGGTGACGTGACTTTGTTCTTAGCAAAATATCGTTGTCATAAGCTATTAGCGTTTAATGATAATGAAAGCTAACTCCTCAATCTATAAGTTTATTGACATAAGAATGGGTCCAATGAATACTTAAGTTGTCAATTAGTTTATAAGAACTTACCTTTATATTTTTTTCCCCGGCGACACATGACGAGCAACTAAATGACAATTTGAATCAGATATATATAATCTTATTCAATAATAATATGGACCCATAACTCTAAACTAAACATATGATATAAAAGTTTAATAATTAATCGGACATCCCTTTTTTTCATCTAACGTGAACATAGAAGATCATTTAATCAATATATATTATTAAAAGAGACTTTTTTTAAGCTCCCACAACGAATGGAACATTCTAGAATGTCCAAATTTCTATATTATGTATTAAAAAATTATATCTTAATACTATATATGGTAAGTAACCAAAAAACTTAATGTGAATTGTACATGATATATGGTAATTAAAAAAGGATTAAATAAGAATGGAACATTCTAGATACTCTATATTATGTAAAAACTCTATATCGTAATTTTGAGCTCCTACAACTCTTGGAACATTCTAGATGGTCATATAGTATGTCTAATAATTGGATTGAAGTCTTACATGGACTAAATTAGTAAGTGATATAGTAAGTGAACAAATAATTTAATGTGAATTATACATGATATGGTATGTAAAAAATAATAATATAAGAATTATCCGTGTTTAGGAAGTAAGAAAATGTAATTCATAAAATGTAATTTTGACATAAAAAAGAGTAGGCTTTTTCGAGCGGTGTGGATCACCTGTCCCATTTTCCTATCTCACTCCTTGTATAGCCGATTTTCAACGTCTACATTAACCATCTCACGTACATACTCCAACACAATCTCACATACATACATGATTAACTAATACGTACCTATAGCTAACCTTAGCTTATCTAAGTCTCCTACGTACACAAAGTCATATTAATCCAGTCCCACGTAAATAGTTACAGTTCAAGACATTTTACGTTAAACTTATATATTTTAATTGTATCAAATATATTGAAAAGTGTATTTAAGAGGGTACAATACTCGGACATAGGCAAAGCCATTTGAGTTTATCCATCAATCACTAATATCTCTCTTATGCATTTCTGAGTTTTCTTCTGATTTATAATATTATTTCGATATTTGACAACACGTGCTTATATTTGCCATCCATAAATTTTAATTTCAATATTATCAAGAGTTGTAGAGTCAATATTAAGAGACTCGTGCAATGCACGGGCTTTAATCCTAGTTAATTTAATAAACCCAACTCCCACCCCTTCATTTTCTCTCTCCTCTCCCTCCCTCTCCCTTCCCATCCACCAGCCCACCACGCATCAACCTTTCCACTACCGTCACCTATACCAAACACTGAAACACCCCCCTTATCAGGCTGCATCATCCACCACCAAGCTATGCCCGCCACCCCTTTCCCTCCGCTCCCACTTTCTATAGGCCCATTTTCGCCGGGAAGAGGATATGTAAGGAGAGAGAAACTTGGGAGAAAAGATAAATGGGAGAGTAGGCGATAACAGCGCGGTCGCGGGTAAGGGGGACCAGGGTCGAATACTTCCGGCGTTGAATATGGCAAGGAGCTACCCGTAAGGGTATTGGTCGGGGCTCGCCGGCGGTGGGGCAGCGATGGGTTAGATGGAGGACAAGGGAGAGAAGGGAAAAGGCAGGGGTGGCTTACACGTTCTCATTCCGAAATAGAATCAGAGTGCTTTTGTCCCAGGTCGTTTGGTTACTGATAATGCTTTGGTGGCCTTCGAGACGTTCAATTCTATGAAGAGAAAAGGAGAGGGACGACATGGGTCCTTAGCGCTCAAGCTTGACATGAGTAAGGCCTACGACAGGGTCGAGTGGTGTTTCCTTGAAGGGGTCAGCGAAAGATGGGGTTCAGTGATGATTGGGTGGATAGGGTTATGCGATGTGTTAGTGGTGTTCGTTTTGCTTTCTCTGTCAATGGTAAAGTCTGGGGCCAGGTCACGCCAACAAGGGGTCTGAGGCAGGGTGATCCCATCTCACCGTACCTCTTTATCCTTTGTGTTGATGCTTTCTCCACCGCCTTGTGCAGGGATGCCGACCTAGGTCAGATTCATGGTGCCCAGGTCTGCCGAGGGGCCCCTCGTATTTCTCATTTATTCTTTGCTGACGATAGTATTCTTTTTGCTAGAGCTAATCTGGAGGAGTGCTCGGTTTTAGCTGACATCATCAGCCAGTATGAGAGAGCATCTGGACAAAAAAATTAACTACGCAAAGTCGGAGATTTCTTTTAGCAAAAAGGTACCGGAAGCAAGGAGAAACGAGATTCTTCGAGAATTGTGTGTGCGTGAGGTTGATAGACATGAAAAGTACTTGGGACAAAAAGGTTGTTTTTGCTGGTCTTAAAATTCGAATTTGGAAAAAGCTCCAGGGTTGGAAGGAAAAGCTGTTATCAGCTCCCGGGAAGGAGGTCCTCATAAAAGTCGTAGCTCAAGCTATCCCCACATACATGATGAGTGTCTTTCGCCTCCCAGAGACACTCATTAATGACATCCATTCAATGATTGCCCGTTTTTGGTGGGGTGCGAAAGGAAATGAGCGGAAAATCCATTGGAGGTCGTGGGATGCTCTGTGTCAGCCGAAAAAATGAGGTGGTATGGGATTCCGTGACCTGTGAGTTTTCAACCAGGCTCTCCTAGCCAAACAATGTTGGCGTCTCTTATGTAATCCAAAGTCACTTTTGTTTCGTGTCCTAAGTGCAAGATATTTCAAAGACGGCAATGTCTTGGGTGCGTTTCGTGGTTTTGACCCGAGTTATACATGGCGCAGCATGTGGGGAGCAAAGTCCCTGCTCCTTGAAGGGCTGCGATGGCGGGTGGGAAACGGGAATGACATCACAGTGTGGGCTGATGACTGGCTTCCGAAGAAGCAGACCCTCACTCGCCCTCATTGGGCCCCGACTGATCTTAGGGTTGCGGAGCTTATTGACTTTGAGAATGGAGACTGGAGGCAAGATGTCCTTGATATTCTGCTTGATCCGGAGGAGGGCCAGGTGATACTTGATACCACTTTGAGTATGCGGTTCCCAAAAGACGAAAATGTGGTGGCCGTCTCCAGATGGGAGCTTTTAGTCCGTTCTTGGTATTGGCTCGGGTTGCTTGGAGCGGATGGAATACATGAATTGTATGGCAACACAAAGGACAAGTCATTGTGGAATAAAATTTGGTCGATTGAAGCCCTTCCGAAATTGCGTCATTTCACGTGGAGGGCTTGCTCCGGAAGCCTAGCAGTGAAGGAAAGGCTTCACTACCGACACATCATCTCTAGCCTATTGTGTGAGCTGTGTGGACGTGAACCAGAGACTATCCTTCATGCATTAGTGAAGTGTGACACCTCTGCACAAATTTGGAATGCAAGCCCCTTTGCTCCGGTGATCCAAGGTAATTCTTATGCTCGTTTTGACTTTTTGGTTTCACAGGTGTTCGAATCCATGGATCCCGCTACTGCCTCTGACTTTCTTGCTACCGCCTGGGCTGCCTGGACTTGCCGAAATGAGAGAATTTTCAATAATCTCATGCCCGACAGAGCTTCAGTTGTCCAAGGATTTATCCGGCTGGTTCACGAGCAAAAACAATATGCTGATTTTCTATTTCCCCAACGTGTCCCTTGCCACCCAAGGTCCCCTTGCACTTGGTCCCCCCCCCCCTTGTGGCATGTCTAAGGTCAATACTGATGCTGCAATTTTCGATGACGGCACTGTAGGAATGGGTGCAGTTATTAGAAACGACCTGGGCAAGGTGGTGGGCATGGCTGCAACGAGGCTGAAACGAAATTGGCGGCCCTATCAGGCCGAAATTGTTGCTGGGAGGTTTGGATTACAGACAGCGATTCGGATGGGGTTTCGGAATGTGGTTCTAGAATGTGATGCACAAGTTCTCACGCATGCCTTGATTACTAAGAAGACGGGACTCGGTGTGGATGACCTTATCCTTGAGGACATTAGTGACCTTGGTAGTAGCTTTTTAGAGTTTGTTATTTCTCATGTTAAACGGGCGGGTAACACTATAGCTCAATTCGTAGCTAGACTTCGTCCCATGAGTGGCCAAGAGTTATTCCTTGTAGACAATTTTCCGGAGGGCGTTATAACCCTTGCGGATCTTGACATTAATGATTAGTCATATCCCGTTTCGACCTAAAAAAAACATTAAGGGACGGTCTAAATACAACAATTAAAAAGGTTAAATGTAACAAATAAATGAATTTTGTTCCCATAATACCCTCACAATTACAAAAACCGTTTGCAATTGTAGTTGCTAGTTTACCAATGAGGATCCTCTAGTTTACATGGCTGGTAGTTGGCTACTCCATACTCTCCTCCATGGTAAACAAAATCATTATTATCACCATTCACCAGCTCAAAAATCTCATCCACATACCCAATCGGCTCCCAATTTTCGACCCCCACCCTACCCCGCAGGCTCCAATTTCTGGCCCCCTACACTACCCGTCGACTCCAATTTCTGACCCCCAACCCTACCTCGTCGGCTCCCAATTTCCGACCCCCTACCCTACCCCGTCGGCTCCAATTTCCGACCCCCTCGCCTACCCCGTCAGCTCCACTTTCCGACACCCTCCCCTCCCCCGTCGGCTCCAATTTCCGACCCCCTCCCCTACCCCGTCAGCTCCACTTTCCGACACCCTCCCCTCCCCCGTCGGCTCCTATTTCCGACCCCCACCCATGTCGACACGAATTCCCGACCCCCCTGCCCGCCCCGTCAACTAAAAGTTCCGACCCTCCCTACCCACCAGTCGGCTGGAGTTTCCGACCCCCCATCTCAGGCCATGTTCATTTGAATTTTTTTATCCCCTTTTTCTACCCAATAACACGATCAATGTTCAACATATTTTGCCCTACAACACGAGGTTTTGAAGTAAGTAGTGAATAAATAATAAATTAGTTATCATCAATCCAATTTGATTGGAACACAATTCGTATGTATGTTGTTTGATTGAGTTATGGCAATTGGAGAAGGAAAAAGAATATCGAAAAATTATTGTGAGATGAAAAGGACAAAGATAAGGGTATTATTGTCTTTTTTGTGTTTTTTATTGTGACATTTAACTCTTTTTGTTGTTTTATTTAGATTATCGGTAAATTAATTATAATTATGTATGGTCAAACTCATTGAATGGCTAGGATATATTTTAAAAAATCAATGGTTGATATTCCTCCTTTTATAATGGCTACAATAGCTTGGTAGCCATTGTAGAATTAATACTATTTGAATGACTATGGTTTCTTGACTTTTAATTTCCCGAAAAATAATTTTGTTAAGAATTACAAAAAAATTATATCATTGGATACTTCTACACAAAATGAATAAAATCAAAACCATTAAATTAGGATAAAATCAATTTCAGTCATTTGATTTTTATTAAGAGTTATGCTATAGTTTAACTTTAAACATTAATTTTTTTTCCCTTGAGTCTATTAAGGTTCCAAGACATAAAGAATCTGTACACTTTTATTTTCTAGAAAAATCAATGTCATAAATATTTTTTGATACTACCCACAAAGAAAAAAAAAACAGATTAGGAAGAAATACTCAATTACTTGTCATTCTTATTCTATCGATTGAGGTTAGCAAGCCAAAAAATTTGGGTTGAATATCATACCTAAGAAAGGTACACATCCATCTTAATTTTGATCGTCCTATAATTTTCATTGTTTTTAATTTGTTCTTTTTTTGCCTCTGAGCTAGTCTATGAATCATCAGTATATGTGATATACTAGTATATGATATATTAACTTAACCATTAGCCACCCCAATAGCCATTAGTTAGGCTATCCACGTTAGCAATGATGTCATCGATGACATCAACCATTAGCCACCCCATTAGCCATTAGTTAGGCTATCCACGTCAGCAATGATGTCATCGATGACATCAACACTCATTTAATGACATCACTGCTGATGTCATCGCCACTTCATTATTGTATGTGTTCCTAAAAAATGAGCTTATGAAGGTTTGAACCTGTAACCTTAGGGTTACAATTTTAACACTTCAACCACTAGGACAACTGATTTTTTTTATACTTATATTGACAAAGTTATATATAAAGGATTTAAGATTTTAAGAGATAATTCCGCAAACAATTTTGCACGAGATAATCTGAATCATATCAAATCATTTTATTTTTGGAGATAATTTAGGAAGTAATATGTATAGGCGCAATATATTAGGAAATAACACATCTTGGGTTTGTGTCGTGTCAACGGGTGGGGTCAGAGTTAAAAAAATATGTTAAATAGTAGTCGGGGTCAACATGAATTACAGTTCACAAAAACGGAACTCGAAAATAGCAGGTCTATAAATTGTAATTCGTACATAAACATAAAGTACTGAAATAAATTCGCTATACTCATTAAATTTTTTTCATTGAATCAAACATAACTTCTCTAAGTTGATACCAAATCAAACACATTTCTTTTCGTCTTAATTATAGAAAAACTTACAAGGGGCCATTCCAAGTTTAGCCTAAAAGAATATCGGTCAAAACGGGTTCGAGTTATCAGTGGCCAGAACTTGATAAGGATAAAAATGGGCTATTAACCTTGAACAACGGGTCGCATCTGGTCTTTTAAGTTTTTTACAGTCCTACTATTTTGTGTTAATTATGGGTAATAAAATAGAGTTATAACTAAGTTCTTATAACAACCCGTGCAATTTTGCACGGGCCAATAAACTAGTTAAGGAAATGATGCAGGTAATTTGCCAAATTATATTATCTTTTAAACTAAGTGCACACCAAGTGTTCGATGTTTTGCCATTAGATTGTTGTTGAGATTAGATGGTAAAATTGATATGCAACTTGTATAATAGTTAGTCTAACTTGTATAATAGTTAGTCTGCTTCTAATCATTGATACAATAGCCTGTCTAACTTGATGGTTATTGTTTATCTTATTTTGTGAAATTCCTCATGGGTGATCAACAACGTTCAAGGAGCTTTGTTGCATGTGAAAGTATTAAACAAATTGTATAACAGCTCATTATTTTTGAGAAAATTAGAGTATTAAGTTGTTGTATTTATTATAGCTCTAAAACATATAAAAAAAGTGTATAGATTCTTTATGTCTTGGGACCTTAATAGAATCAAGGGAAAAAGTTAATGCTTAAAGTTAGCCCTTAGGGCTAAATATAGCATAACCCTTTTTTTTTAATTATGGTTAAAAAAGAAGTGTATACAATACACCTTACCACACATAATTATAAAATAAAATATTTTTTTTATGTATTCAAAATATTTTTTTCCTTAATTCATTTAATTTTGTCTATCCATACTTATGCATTTTTAAGCAGAGAGAACCACTAATTAGAAAATCTTGTACAGTCTTTGTCTTCTTAAGTGTACTAACCGCCCTTGTCCATGAAAACAAAGAATAAAGAATATGCAAGACGCATCCATGAAAGTTGCAAGGACAACCATGCATTGTTATGTCAGATTAAAGAGAAAAATTACCCCAAACTTATCTCCTTCGTTCCCCACTCCTCACTTTAATCAAGTTTCTAAGTTTTCCCCAATTTACCCCCTTTCTTCCCCAATTTAATTATTAAGACTCTATTTTTGCATAGAAAAATAAAAGAACACCGTTGATTTAATCATCAAGAGCCGATGGAGAGACGGAATAAATATGAATGTATAGATTCTTACGAATTAACCAAACTCTCCATATTTGAACCAGTTCACAGCGAGTTTCGACCACCGCGACGTCAAAGTTTTGCATCTTCTCATACGGCGGCGGCGGCGGTTGTACTGGCTGCGGATCTGCCTTCGTCATACGTCTTTATGTGGTGGAAAAAAAAAGGATCGAATTGGGGGAAATAGCTAGATTAATTAATTGGGGAAGAAAGGGGATGGATTGGGGGAAAATTTAAAGAACTTGATTGAATTAGGGAAGTAGAGGATGAGTTTAAGGGAGGGGGGGAATTGAATTAGGGAAGTAGAGAATGGGTTTAAGAGGAAAAAAATTGGAATGAATTGGCGAAAATTTGGGAGTTTTCCTTTTAGTGATTTGTTGGAGCCTTGGAGGAGGTGGTGGTGGAGAGACCCATGATTTCTAGGTTGAAGTGTACGTGATTGAGTCATTGAGAGAATTCTTGAGGTAAGATGAGAGATCTGTGCATTGCTTTTATTTTGTTGAGGGGGAGATATTGGTAATTGTTGAGTTATATTTTGACAAATCTAAATTAATATCTAAAAGATTATATAATATTTTATATTATTATTTAATGGCGAAAGTGGCGATTTGCCCCCTATACTTTCATCAATTGTGCAATTGAGCATCCTAACTTCCAATTGAGCAATTTACCACCTTACCTTCTCAATTAGTGCAATTTCACACCTATCCCTATTTTTCAACTAATTTGTGTAATAAAAGTATTTTCCTATATTCACAAAATTCATAAAAAAACATTATACGATACAAATACAGCACATATACAATTTTTATACATACCTTATCTATTACCGTACGTAATACTATAACTTATACAGGTATTACCCTTAAAAAAGAAAGGGAAAACTATTACAGTAATAAAAAAAGAAAAGGAAACTAATATATTAGAATATTTAAATTGCTTACTGAATTCTTGTTAAAATTTTTATTCAAACTTTCTAATCTGCAACATTTTTGGACAGCGTTCGTGTACAAGCGAAATTAATCTTCACATACGAGAGAACTGATTGAATCTTATGGAATCTGATACTCGAGGTGAGATGCAGTTTTGATACACAATTTCTTATGGAATCTGACATGGAAGTTCAAGGTTTTAGGCGGGGGACTGAAAGTCTGATGAGGAGTTTGCAGAACATCCTTAGGTGTGATGAAGTGCAAAACGCACATCACTCTCTCTGTAGTCACCCATAGGATAAAGGAGTTTGAACTTCATGTAGCTATTCAACAGTAAAATTCATAGTACAGAACACTTTGAAGCCCTTAATTCAATATTTTGTAGGCTACTTAGTTTTTCACGGGAGTTTTGTCCCACCAGATGATCAAGAATGAAGAGAAAATGATTCAACTTCAAATCGATTTTTAGGAGAGCACAAAAGAACTCTCGGTCAATCATTTCTAATCTCCAGCACTTATGGACAGCTTTCATGCGATAGGTAAGAATAGAATGTAAGAAAATCACAAGGATTACGAATATACATGTTGCTCAAGAGAGATCAGAGAATCTTCACATACCAGAGAGCGATGAACAATTATGTGCTTTTAGGTTTTTCTTCAACTTCAGAGAACGATGACTATGGATGAGTGGAAGACTATGGAGAACTTTACCAGACAAATGAATTTAGGGTTCCTCTTTTGTTTGAGATGATGTATAATTATTTTTTCCACGTATATGTGCTGTATTTGTATCATATAATGTTTTTTTATGAATTTTGTGAATATAGGAAAACACTTTTATTACACAAATTAGTTGAAAAATAGGGATAGGTGTGAAATTGCACCAATTGATTAGGTAAGGTGGTAAATTGCTCAATTGAAAGTTAGGGTGCTCAATTGCACAATTGATGAAAGTCTAGGGGGCAAATCGCCACTTTCGCCATTATTTAATTATTAACTATGGTTAAATTCTATCCTAATTGTCAAAAAATGACAATCACCATAGAATCATCGTATGGTATGGCTGAAGTTAGAATTTTAAATTGCCTTTGATTCAATTCGAAAATCAAATATTTGATTAAACTTGATAGACAAAATCAAATTAATTAAGGAAAAGATATTTTGAGTATATAAAAAAATATTATATTTTGTGATCTAGTGTGGTAAGGTATATAATAAGAACATTTTTTAACCATGGTTAAGAAAAATCAAACGGCTAAAATTTATCTTATCCTAATTTAACGGTCATGATTTTATTCCTTATCCTAATTGTCAAATACTGACAACTATAATAGAATTTTTGCATACCATACCAATCAATTCACCGGGGGGTTAATTTCTCCTATTTATTTACTACCATTAACAAATTGTAACAAACACAAATAAAATCTTTTTGACACGAACTCACAGAAGTTGGAGGAGAGAGTTTTGAGGGTGTCTACGATGGCGGAATTTAAACATTAACTCACAAAACTAAGTGGATTTTTACCCTACAAGAATTGGTAGAGCCCTTTTCCAAGTTTTTTCCATCTTCCAATTTTTTCGATTTTTTGTTATTTTTTGGACAAACGAAAAATCCTCGTAAAAATGAATTGAAAAAACGAAAAATCTCAGATAATGAAACAAAAACCCACTATTTGAAGAACAACGCCCAGAAAATCAAAAGGATGACTAAACTTGAAGAAGAAGAAGAAGAAGAAGAAGAAGTGGAGGAACTCATCACACATTCACACCCATAAAATCAAAAGGATGATTACAATTGAAGAAGAAGAAGAAGATGATGATGAAGAAGAAAGGGAGAAAATCGTACCCAGAAAATCGAAATGATGATTAAAATTGGAAATCATACCAAAAAAGGATGCTATTTGGTAAAGAACGGCTCGGAAGAGAGATGATGAGTGACTCACAGAGGGTGATTACGTGTGTTTGGCGCAAGTTGATGAGACAGTAGATTATGTTGCAAGTCTAAACCTTTTACATTAGTGCTCAGCAAGAGATCAGTTGACGATTACTTTTTTTGTAATTGTTGATATATATTAAAAAATCTAAATTATTTATTTCCAAAAGATCATGTAATATTTTATATTACTATTTAGTTATTAACCATAGTTAAAACTTATCCAAATTATCAAAAACTGACGATCACCATAGAATCTATCGCAAGCAACAAGCATGCAACTCCTGTATACAATTGCTCGGACAATGTGTAGACGACAGCCAGTTTCATATCCAACTACATCCTTCTCAAGTCTTAATGGACATCTACAAGGAATGTATTAGCCAGATGACCTAATAAAAGGTTAGTGATTCTTACTAATCACTCTATTTGATCTTTACATTTTCTTTTGTGAGTCACACTTCCTAATGTGGGATCCATACTTTTCTTAGAAAGGGAGCGTAAAGATCAAAAAGAAGTGTTTAAACAAACTACCGCTAGCAGGGTGGTGGAGCAAAATTTGTGGAGTGTCTCGGAACAATAGATCTCCACACTTGCTTTACACTGAATCGCTGATCCCCAAGTTTACATATACCTAGCAGCTGGAAGCCCTGTACATAGTGGACTTCTTCATTGTGCCGAAAACAAAAAAAAGGATTAATAAGGTATTTTCCAAGCGGCTGTTACAGTTACAACATATATGAACCACTTCCTCAGTCAGGCCAGGGTTGTATTAGAAAGTTTTTGAGTTCGACGGTAGCTTATTAGGTTTTTGAGCTCTTGTCAGCAGGCACGTTCAGATCAAAAAATCTGTTTCCAAGTGATTCCATTTTAGCATGCTCCTTCGAGTTGTATCCACTTCCATCTTCAATGAGAGACTTCCCAGAAGATTCACCTCTGGCGCGTTTCTTGGAAGACCATCCACTCTCATCTTGATTCGGAACCAAGCCAGAAGATGAGTCACTTGACCTCTTTACTCCACCTCCTATACATGTACGTATCAGTAGGCTTTCCAAAGACCAATTTGCTTTAATCTACCTTCAAATTCTCTTCAGAAAATTACTGAAAGCCAAAACAGATTATGAAGACTGCCAAACAGGTCAACAGGAAAGTACAAACTATGTACTATGAAAGCGTGACGTGGATGTGGATTAGCTTGAATTTCCATAACCTACCAGGAATTCAAGTTCAATGAAATCCAGCTAGTCAAGGAACTTGTTTGTTGCTACGAACAAAGTAAGGAAACATGATAAGACCATAAAAGGTTGACTATAAAACAACCATGTATCACTCGACTTTTGAGATTAAACATGACGGTAAGACGAAAGACATTAAAATAAGACGAAAGACATTAAAAAATAACACGATATCATATTTGCATATGATATGTCATCAGTTTCTACAGGCTATTATATGACTGCATTAAAAATCATAGCACTTCATATAAATCATATAAACCCACCCCTACCATCACATCCATTCAAACCAAGCTACTAAAAACTTAACATGAGACAGTTAATGTAAGTCTTTCAAGTTTGTCATTCAATATTTTGGTTTGGCTTATAAGACCCTACATTTAAAGTGGGCTGCAAGATTCGGCTACGGGTGAGTTTACATTTGAGAAAGTGAACTTTAGCGGCGAAGTTGACCATATAAAAAGGAGTGTACTAAACCTCATCCGGAATACAACTTCAATTGCGTTAATGATATCAAAAACCCATACCGTTCGAGCTAGAATATTTCTCAATACTATGTATCCTCCAGTCAGAAAGCTCTGATGCTTTCTCCAGACCCTTCGACTTATAAGGCGCTATCATGTGAGTTGTGTGCTGAAGGGGTCCTAACAAATCATTCTCAATGCATTCATACCTGCATGTATAACAGTTCCAAACAGATTTCACCAATTAAAAACCATCATAGAAGTTAGAATGTCAGACTAATACTATAAAGGAACCCAGCTAAACATGAACTTTAGATACAAAGAAACAGAGCGAAAGTAGCATGTGCAAGCAAAATACAATATCTTGTAGGACTGAACTCACATTTTCCGGCAAAGATTGTCAACTATGGTGGTCATTGTAATTATCCGCATTCTACTCTCCATAACCTTTTCATCATCATCAAACTCATGAAATGGCTCCTCCAAACACATGGATAGTTTCTCAACATTGGCCTCCAATTGTTGTTGCTGATCTTCAAACAGATTTTGTTTTATTTCTCGTTCCTTCTTTCTCATTTCATTCCCAAAGAGCTCATTACCGAACATGTAGTATGCAAAGGGATACGAATATGATAAAATACGTCTTGATTTAAACAATCTATAAAGACCATTCGTAACCCAGCTCATATCTTTAGACTTGGTTTCCCTGTCTTCCAACTTTAGTATCTTATCTTGAATGGTTTCCTTCAGCTTATCTTCAAGCTTATAGGAATCTATATGAGCTTTGAACCGGTTGTGATAGTGAATATAACGCCACCACTCCTTTTTTGCACGCTCAGCTTTTTTCAGATCATCTTCTTTGAATCTTCCACAACTATGACCTTCAATATTCTCCCATGTATGCGCTCTACCTGTTGCACCACCACAAAGCCAGCTGCAATACAGCAGCAACAACAACAACAAAGCAATAAAATTTGGGGTCAGACTAACTTGAAGTATCATCTAAAATAACCCACGGAAGCAATAAAAGTTACAAGTAGAGATAATACAGCAGGGAAACGAATGAGTTGATAATATAGTGACACATTTGGAAAAAGAACGTTGAAAAATCAAACAAAGGAAACAAAGCAGAAAAAACAAGTAGTGAAAAGTCGGGAGGAAAGGAAGTGAAACAAAGCAGTAGAAAATTTTGAAGATCAAAGCCAGCTAAAATGGCGCATAATAAATTAGGGGGATACGAAATCGTAAGCGGACCCACAGGGGGAAAAGAAAACGAAGAAATTTAAAATACAACATCTACCTCATAAGGAGGAAATACTAGGGATAAAAAGAAATGTAAAAATGTAAACTATCAATCAAAAACCTTTAAGACACATCCAAATTAATTTCTACCGGGCTGCAACCAATAACTAGTAATCATTAACCCCTCCAAAAAATTTACAACTGACACATACAGGAGCAGCAGCACATTAAGATTAATCATAGCTAAACTATTTTCACTACACCCATAGGGGTCGAGGGGACAGGTTCACCAGAATACTACGCATTCGTAAGTTGTATTCTCAAACACTAAGAGTTAGCAAAACATTTCAAGAATGGTTCCAATAAGCTAAGAAGCAGGCTACTGACCAAGGAATCTCTGATACCTAACAGAAAAGGAGACAGAACATAAAAAGATATAAATTAATCCACTGAGATTCGAGAGTATCAGTTCATTCAGTTGCATATGAAATAAGGTGGACTCTAGGAATGAACTCAACAGTTTATTGGGCCAATCCAGGTCCTAAAATTCTTTCCGACTCCACATTACCAAATTCATGCCACGCCACCCACTTTAGACTGAGATACGGGTTCTGTAAGGATGAAATTTTGTTTTTGCATTTCCTCTATGCGCTCACCAGGATAACAGTCAACTATTGCTAAAAATCCATCATTCCATAAAGCCAATAACTGCGGACATTGTCACAAGCACAACTCTTCAAAATAACAGACTATGGAATAGAGGGAATGAGGGAGTAGATGAGGAAACAGTAAGGAATGAGGGAGACCCGGAACACCACACATGGTAGATTAAGGATTACTTCAAAAAAAAAAAAAAAAAGGATGATGATTGATGAAAACATCGCCACAAAAAATTTCCTCGACAATGGAAAAAGCCTGAACCAATCAGAAGCACTCACCAAAACGCTTGACCACAGACACACACAACAAGATTACATCCTCCACTCTTCTCCACAGGTTTGTGACATTTAGGGCAGGCCTTTGTGTGGCTAGTGATCCAATTTACAGTCTCTGACTCATCCTGGCACTTCTTCAACCAAAGTTCCCACATAAGACACGAACAAGGTGAGTGTGTTTCACCACAGCAGCCAAAGCAAAATTGATGACCACATGCACATTCAACCTCAAGGAATTCGTCCTCTTCAGCGCGAATGGCATTTCCACAATGGGGAACACTTGGGCACCACTTAACCTTTTTGTTATCCTCGATATAGGACTCTAGAAGAAAACGGTCAAATTTCGCAGCAATGACAGAATCTCGCAAGCTGACCAAATATCGAATTTTTCCATCATCACAAACTGCATTGCATTTAAATGCCATGCACCTAATACGTCTACTCTGACCCTCATTTATCTTCACAATAAAATGCTCTGTCCAACCTGATCATTAGAAGACAATGGCAAACAATTTGAGCAAATAAAGCCAGGTTCGTCTGTAAATGAGAAGATAAACAGCACTTCAACAAAATCATAGGAAAATTAAAAAATAAATACTGAAACTGAAAGACAGGGATAGAAGAGAGGCTTCTGAAACATCTGCCCTCCATACCCACGTTTTCACAAATATAATTCTAAGTTGCTCTTAGTAAATGCTAATCAAATACCCATAAAAAATAAAAAATAAAAATTATTAGCATATTCTGCTTCTACGACCTCCCTTCCAGAGTAACATGCCAAACAATGGCGGAGCTAGGGGGCACAGGGTGGCAGCCGCCCCCCCAAGCCCAAAGTTAAGTTATTGTTTGGTGCAAGAATAAATAATAGATGTGTCAAAGTGGTTGTTTGGTACAAAAATAAGCAAGGGGACCCAGGTTCAAGCCTTAAGTATGTCATTATTGTATGTATATTTAACATTTTGTAATTGTTATGTAGATTGAATTGTCAATTTCGCCCCTGCAACCTTTAAGAATACAATCTTGCCCACCCAACCTCCAAATCCTAGCTCCGCCATTGATGCCAAACCAACATCAGTTCAAGAGCCAACGTGGTCACTAAGGGGATCAACAACACGTAAGAATTGCTTAAAAATTCTACCCTTAGTCTGATAAGTAAACCATTCAATTAAACCCTTCTTGTTCTTGACTAATAAAATCGATGTGAACAAAGCCTTATTCCCAACATGATTGGAATCGGCTAACATGAATAGTCATCTGGAAAGCGTCTTGTGTATCATTCTGGAAAATATTGTAGCAGCAAAAATTAAGAAGATAGCATTCAGTATGAAAGTTCACCACTGCCTTAAAACCCCATCACCTTGTGGCAAACAAAAAGATGACAATAACAAAATTTCTCGTTAGATGAACTTGGAGTTTCTAGTCTTATCATAACCTTTTGGATGAATTTGGCCTCTACCATAACATTTTCGATGAACTTGGACTCTCTATCATCAAGCCTTTTAGCATTTAGAGCCTCTATCATCACACCTTTCAGAATTTAATGCCTCTATTATCAAATATTAAATGGGTTTTAATTCCAAAGATGTTAAGCGATGAACTTACAGGAATTGCAAAAGCAGTGGCCACAATCCATGGTCGTAACCTCATTGGCAAGCTTGTCCTCCATGCAAATTCCACATGTAAGCGAAGAAGAGGAGCATGGATTGGAATGCTCCGTTACACTGACACCGGCTTCTACATACAATTGATCTTTTCCTCGTTCCACAAGAACAGCCAAAACCCTTTCAACATCCCAACGATAATGTATAAGAAGGGTTCTAGCATGATGCTCCTTCAATGAGAGCATGTCCATTATTCTACGCAAGTCCTCCCTCTATAAACAATAAGTGCGGAACTAAAATCTCAGTTATCAGCTAGGACTGAATAGTTAGGAACATAAAACTGCATAAGAAGATGGAAGGACAATAGGAGTGAAAATCATCTTTTTTTTTACCTGAGCAATGGCAAGTGATTCTCGTGTGATCACCTGCATGATGCGGAGCGAAAATTAACAGTGTGCAACCTGATAACATAACTACAATTTACCTACTATTATGTGTCTGTGTAAACCCACACTGAACATTATTATTCAATGCTGCATTCATATGGTATCACAGATTTCAAACACGTCCAATCCGACGATGAATCTTACACAGTCCCATCCCAAAAACAACCTCATACATAGACAGCCACGGATCATCCCTCTAACAAGAGGGATACAATCAAATTAACAATCAAATTAACAATTGTAGGAACTGCAACAACCAATGATCATCCCTCTAACAAGAGGGATACAATCAAATTAAAATTGAACCAAACAAACACTTAATTATGACAAAAAATTAAAACCCCAACCAAAATATTTGAAATTAAACAAACAAAATTAATACAACACAAGAGATACATATAAGATAATTAAAAGGCAGAAAATTAAAATCTACGATAATTAAAAGGCATAAAAATAAAATTGAATGCAAAACAAAGAAAAAAAAAAGTAAAATTGAACAACCTTGAGAGAAGATTTCTTATTGAAAGAAGTATGAATATGATCATCAATGTCTTGAATGCCATTCAAACATTCATCATCGTCTTCCTCACCGTCGTTATTATCAACACCATCGTAATCGTAGTAATACTCGTTATCGCTATCTGCGTAATCCTCCATGATTATTAAAATTAATTGTAATTCAGATTGTGTAAAGTATGCGGATTAAGTACAGTTGAAGGGTGATTAGGTCATGGGAGATTGGGAGGGGAGAGAAAAAAAAAGGGGAGAAGGTTTGACGGCGGTGATCGACGAGAATTTCGTGAGAGGGGGAGAGCTTCCAGTGTAAGCAACCAAAGTCCAAAACCCCTAGAGAGAGAGAGGGAGAGAAGAAGAAGAAAGGGCGGGGGAGAGGGGGGGATTTAGGAGTAAGGAAAAGATAATTATACCGAAAGAGTTGGAAGCTTGAGAGTCGTACTTGTGTCTTGGTTCAGCTTTTATATTTTTAAATTATATCCGCCGATTTGTATTTGGTGCGCAATTGGTATGTGAGAATGTGAGATGAAGATGAATGATCGAATGTGTTATGGGTTTGGTTTGCTGTATATATTGACAGGCAAATCAAAGGCACCTTTGATCTTGTTACTGGGTCGAGTCAAATACACCTTTGATCTTGTCACTGGTGTCGAGTCACCTTATACGAGCTACAAGTTTGGCAGCAAGATGTGAGTTAGAAATGTGGAATATTAGAATGAGAGCAACTCAAACGAAGCACAACTATATCTATTTGAGAAAGTAAGTAGGCAAGTTAACCAACTTTGTCATTCGAAAAATATTGTTGGTTCTGCTTTGTGTGGGCAGTCTACTAGGGCAAAGAGGATGGTTGCTTCCAAAAAGTGAAAAATAATTAATTAAGAAAGATTACCCGTGAGTTTAAGAACCCGCTAACATTCAAAACGATTATAAGTGCAACTTGCTCAAGCTTACTTTAATGATATGACAACTCCAAGCACTATAGTAAACTTGCCTACCGTGGAGTGGCTCTAGTAGCACTACTCTAGGGAAGCGGTGTGTCAACATGCGAGGGTGAATGAAGTCACTGGAGTTGTGTTCATCGTAGAGCTGATCATGGGCCGGGTCGGCCAGGGTTCGGGCCGGGCTTAGCCTAAAAAGTAGGCCCGGTGTGCGGGTTGGCCCGGGTCAGGCTTTTCTTTCGGGCCTAATCGGTCGGCCCAAGCCCAGCCCATTCGGGACAAAGCGGGCTTTCGGGCCGTTTCGGGCTCGTTCGGTTTTTTTTTTAAATCGCGTATTATCTAGTTTATACGTTCTTGATCACTTTACTCATTAATATTATCTACTACTTGCATATTTAGTTTAATAATAAATTATTAGGAAAAATTTCCAAATCCTACCTTTTATATACCGAATCTTCCAAATTCCTACCTTATTTTTCAAAATTTTCTAACTCCTACCTTATAAAACACTTTCTTATCATTCTCCTACCAAACTTCTATTCCGGCAGCTTTGACTTGGTTTTCCGGCATTGACCTTTCTCTTATTCCATGTCCCCTCCAATTTGGGGCGATTCCCTTGCAATTCATCTTATTTTTCCTCCAATTTCTTCCCTCTTTTTCATCTTCTCTCTCCTATTTCCCACATTATATTACATTGCACTCCTTTAGTACTACTGATAATGACGGATTGGGATCAATTAGTACTACCTATCAAGTATCAACACACAACTACTCTTAAAGGGTATGTTAAGGCTTTTTTTTTTTTTACTTTCAATTTCACGTTGATTGTATTTAGTTTGTCAATTTAGAATCAATGGTATTGTAATTAAATCCGAAGGGGAGTATGAGCATATTATGCTCTCTGACATTGCATAATGAACAATTTTGCAAATGAGAGGAGAGAGAAAAGGGAATGCAATGTGATATAATGTAGCAAATATGAGAAAGAAGATGAAAATGATATAGTGTGGGAAATAGGAAAGAGAAGATGAAAATGAGGGGAGAAATTGGAGGAAAAACGGAAAAAATCAAATGAATTGCAAGGAAATCGCCCCAAATTGGAGGGGACATGGAATAAGAGAAAGGTCAATGCCGGAAAACCAAGTCAAAGCTGCCGCCTGCCGGAGTAGGAGTTTGGTAGGAGAATGATAAGAAAGTGTTTTATAAGGTAGGAGGTAGAAAATTTTGAAAAATAAGGTAGGAGTTTGGAAGATTTGGTATATAAAAGCTAGGATTTGGAAATTTGTCCAAATTATTATACATTTTTAAAGAGGTTTTTGATATTATTTTCATAATTTACAATATTTTATTTTATTAATATTAATATTTTTATTATTTTAATATGCTTTATTCACTACATTTAGCCTAATTTTGCTACATTGAGTAGTTTAATTACCAAATTCGTCATAATCCGATATCATTTAAACTATTTTACATAACTTAGGTTTATAAAATTAAAAAAATTTGCATTTATTTTTAAAAGCGGGCCGTGCCGAGCTAATTTTCGGGCCACGAGCTCGGCCCAAGCCCGGCCCATATTATTGCGGACCTTTTCGGGCCTAGTTGGTCGGCCCAAACCCGGAAAAAAATCGGGCTTTCGGGCCTGGGCCATTTGATCAGCTCTAGTTCATAGACAATTCAAGCAACTAAATAAAAGCGTTTATAAGCTTCTTTGAATGTTGTACCTCCATGCATGCAAAATATTTCACAATAAATAGGGTCTATAAGAGGAAAAGAAATTAAAGAAGTGAATTAGAAGTTGTACTTTAACATGGACAATGCATGTGTTGATATATGGTCAAAGGTGAAGACTCGCTAACTAAAGACCTCTACGCCTTGTGATTCTTTATTGTAGAGCCTTTGTTCTTAATTCGGATTATGAAGTGAGAATTGAGCACCTCTATAAGGAAGCAAATAAAGCTGATTTTCTTACAAGGAGTTTTGCAATCCCAAAAATTGGTTATTCTCTTTAATCTCTTGCATTGTATCCTCCTTTCGTGCTCCTTGTCATCCTTCACGAAGACATCATTGGTGTTGTTTGGCCTCATCTCATTAGCTAGTTGTTAGGTTCTAATATCTTCCGTCGAGGTTAATTCCCTCTTTTCACCACGCACACAAAAGCGGAAAAAAACAAAAAAAAAAAAAACGAAAGAATTTGTGGAGGAATGTGTGGAAGACTTGAACATTGTACATACCATTCAGGCCCTTTCATTACATTAAGAAGTAGAAAGTGGTATCTTGACCGTAGTATCAAACTGCTATTGTATGTACATGATTGGTTGACACATTTAAGTTGCAGTTTAAGTAGTGGTTAACATGTTATGTAACGTTGGGAATTGCTACACAATGTAACATATTGTGGTAAACACTAGCATTTCCAAAAAAATCCATGTTCTTCTCTAACTTTAAAACTCATTAGCTACTTCTTCCGAACATGTCTAATATCTGCTACTACTTTTGGACCTAACATACAACTATCGCTACTTGCTACTTAAACAGCTACATGCTACTCAAGCAGATCAGACAAGGCTAACAAACTAAGCCTTAGGCTAAGTCATCAAGTCATCATCTACAACATACTTCTTTTCCACTAGGCCCTTGACTTGTTCATGACATAGAAGGGTGAAAACCCAACATTTGTTATCCATTCATGTGACATTTTTCACCATAACCAATCACCAAGCCACTATCACCTCATACGCTCTCACCACAACGACACACCAAGGTTCGGGAGTTTGTGATCAATGATGAGTTTTTTTTTTTTTGTCATAGGTGGATACAACATGACCTAATTACATAACGGGGAAAAGGAGCCGAGGATGTCAAAGGGCATGTAGCTCTTGCTCGATAAGACATCGCCAGTTGGTGTGCAGTTGGTGCTTTGCTGATGTTCTCCCTTCGAACCTTGAAAACATTACATCAAGACATCGCACGCCCAAGGGTAATCACATGCCGAATATACAAAGCAATCGCATGTTTGGTTTGTGGTTATCCCCGAGCATAAAGACCATGTTATTACTGGTTTAGTGCGTCAAGACACAAATTGAAGCGAAGTCGGAGGCACTAGCCAGCACTAGACGTTCAAATTGAAGAGCCCATTCTCTAGACGTTCAAATTGAAGAGCCCATTCCATCATCCTATTTTCACAGGTGCTTCCTAAATGTGAAATCGAGATAAGGTGAAAGGTTACCAAAGAAGACACCCCTCTACTAGTCTTGTTGTGCCATGCTCCATTTGTATTAAAAAATAATTTCATAAGAGTCTTGTGTCCGTCCCAAGTTACACTACAACGAAGCTTGGAGGTGAAGTGCGACTACTAGGCCCCAATAATAACAAGGCAGAAAGCGCTTTTATTGCCAAGTACTTCGATATATATTGACCTTGTAGCATTAACTAAGACCAAGGCGACATCGCAAATGTTGCCTTGAAAAATCACCATGTTTCCGTGACACTAAATGCTCCAAAGTATAGCGCCAAAGAGGAGTAACATGTAAAGGGATTTGAAGCTTAGGTATGAAAGAAAACGTTTATCTGAGCTGATTGACGTGGGTGAAGAGATATTAGCTTGGATCCACAACCCAAGTTTGCACTCTGATGTGCTCAATACATCTACAAAGTATGGGACACGTGGCTCAATGTTTCGGAATCCAGATGACAGTAACAACGGACACCCGTAATATATTGAATTGGCCCCGATGTCGAAGATTGTGAATTAGTGATAAGGAGTTATTGTAACACTACGGATCTTGGAAAATGGTTTATGAAATTGGTTTGTCCCACATTGGGAAACTCATGCTCATATGATTATTAGTGTATAATAGGTTACTACCATCACACTACCAACAAGACATTCACCTTTTAGAGCCCGAAGAGGATATATGGGCCTAAGGGGTAACTTCACATCTTATTGGATTGTGTGGCGACAGATGATGGTTCGGGCTATTATGGATGCAGTATCAGAGTAATCCTGCGACCGAGTGCTAAGTACTAGGGCAAGGCTCAGATCAGCCATCTAGCGGGGGGGATCTTCGGTCTGTGACTTGCATGGTTTGGTTTAGGCGCAACGGGCTACCAACAAGGCTTTCACCATTTAGAGACAGGAGATGATATATGAGCCTAAGGGGTGACTTCGCATCTTATTAGATTGTGTTGCAACGGATGATAGTCCGGGCTATTACAGTTATGAGCTAGCTCACAGATGAACACCCTAAATTTCAAAAGTAGACCACTGGTTCAGAAACGCTGCATGATTGCAAGGACCATGCGGGAGCTGACTGATTTCTGCATTAAGTAATCATAGGTTATCCTTGCATGAAAAAAAATCTTGATTTTGAGATAGATCAATAGCAAATGTCTTCGTTTTTTACTTCAGGGGAATCCAAGGATTGGATCCAACGGCTAGTTGCAGTCCTGAAGAGCCGCTGATGAGCTTGTGGTCGTTCATCACACTTGTGGGTGACCAAATCAAGGAAATCGCTCACACGTAGTTGAAGGATATTTAAGAAAAGAGGTGTACCTTTAATCTGATATGGTAACCAGTTGAAACTAACACATGAATAGATCATACATTACCCACCTTACATGCCAAACCTGGGAAAGGGAACAATATCCATGCTATAAACCGTCGAAATAGGGCTCAAAAAATAAATATTAAACAAAATGGGTTGGATTGAAAAATGTTCAATCTTATGGGGTGCACGTTACCCTATTTTAGGTTCGGGACAAAACCGCCAGTGCCCCTGGCGGTTTTAAGTGAAGAGATATCGGCACCCTCCATGCGGTTTCTTCACAAAAATGAGTATACAAAATCGAGTGGGTGATATTTTGCAAGGGGTGAAACCGCCATGGGGGGTGTGAAACCGCGACCCCCCATGGCGGTTTCATCTTTAGCCAAAATATCATCCCGATATAATAACGTCAATTCAAAAAAAAAAAAAATTGAAACCGCCACCTCCTATGGCGGTTTCACCCTTGGCAAAATATCACTTACAACCTCATAGCTACTGTTCAAGACACTTAAAACCGCCAGGGGCATTGCCAGTTTTGTCCCGAACCTGAAATGGGGGTGACGTGCACCCCATAAGATTGAACATTTTTCAATCCAACCCATTTTGTTTAATATTTTTTTTAGGCTTATTTCGAAAAAAAATTCCTATAAACCTCGTTAAGCCCAAGAGGTTTGTTTATGGAAAAGATGAGACATGAATCTGTCATAGCGGGTCGTGAAGACCAGAAAACTACTTAAGTAGACCACATTCCAAGACCGCCGCAACCCTTTAATTTGGCAGGTAAGCTTTTCCCCGGCAACGAGTGCATACTCGAGAAAGAGGACAACTTCCACCAAATACAATTAAATCAAATATCCTTGTTCATTTTTCACTTATAATGGTAGAATCTAACTACACTTTATGTTGTGATCATACGCGAAAAGGTGCATTGTAAGATAGATTATTAACGATGTAAATGTTTGAGAATTCAACGCGTAGAATCTAACAGTCTTGATTTAACTTCTATCTTATGCTCAATTATATTACGATTTTGAAAAATTTGCCAGCTACCCCTAAGTCATGTACGGTTTTTACAATGCGCACCTTTTATATATATTCACTTCTGCCAAATGACACCTTTAAAACTTACCAAATATTTAACAGCACACCAAAAGCCATGTTTCTGGCCAAACTGCCTTTGACTGCGGCATTGATTAGCGTGCCTCTGGCATGATTCCTTTTATGTCGATTTCTTTCCTTTTCTCCAAAATTTCCCCGACATCCTCTTTCTCACCTCTACATCCTTTTTCCCCAGTATCTTCATATTTTCTTCTATACTCAATTGCATCTCCTAAACTACATTTCATCAACCTCAATTATACCCAATTCCTTTTTCAAAATTTTCACCAACCTAAAGTATGTCAATTCATACACATACATCACCAATTGAAGACCACTCCCCACGTATTTAGTCTTGCACTTCATTGTAACAAAATTTACCACCAAGATATACCCTCAAATTTGTACCATCAACATCTCCCTCACAACACTACACTTTCAGTTGCCATCTTTAACAACAGTGACAATTGCAAATAAATCATTATATTCATTTCAATCGAATTTTCAAATACTATATTCCAATCAAACAAATAATCAATTAACTACTGTTTAAAAACATAAAACAAAGCCATTGAACAATTTAATTAAAAAATAGGGTTTAATCGCACAAAACAAAGCTACTACACAATTTATTAAAAATTAGGGTTTAATCCAACTTTAATTTTCTTCAATTAAACTAATCAATCAAGTAATATAAACCTTTTTATTGAACAAAAAAGTAGAAGAACATAAAAAAATATGGGTACCTATCATGCTTTTATGATTCGCAACTCACGCCCCTTTAATGGTGTCAACGAGGACAACATTAAAGATGGTTGTTGAAAACTAAGGCCTCATTTGGATGCACCATAGATTCCCATAAATTGGAAATTCCTGGGAATTGAAGGTCGAGATGTTGTTTGTTTACCCATATTGTAGAAAATGGAAGTTCGTAGGAACTTCTAATTACTACACTTTGTGGAAATTTGTTAACAAATGAGGGGGTATGTAAATGGAAAATACCATATGAATGTTTGTTTCCCATGGGCATCCAAAGAATGTTCCCCAATTCCCAACATTCTATATTCCTACACTAAACTAATTCATGGGACTTTGCGAGAGTATCCAAACGAACACTAAATGTGATGAAAGAAAATTTAAGATTTGGATCAAATTTTTGGAGGAAAAGAAGAAAAGAAAAAAAGAAGAATTAGGGGAAAGAAGGATGTAGAAGTGAGAAAAAGGAATATCAAGGGGAATTTTTTGAAAAGGGAATGAAATCAACATATACAAAAGGAATCACGTGAGAGGCAAGCTGGTTAATGCCGGAGTATTGTCAAACACAACTTGGATGGAAATACAAGTTTTGGTGTGATGTGTTAAAATTTGGGAAATTAAAGGTGTCGTTTGCTGGTCTCGCAAATACACTTTCAATCGTTAGTGCACTTTTTATTACCTTGCCCTAAATCAATTTATGGGTGTCTTCAAAGTCCGGTTACCTTTGAGATCTATGGGCCAAAATTCGTACAATTGCCTGCGTTGTCCTGATGCAGCTCGTCATGTCATTTTGGCAGCCTCCCCACAAGCATATTCATCGTATCATTTTTGAAGGGGGCAATCTCAATGTCATCGATGCTCTTCAACGTAAGGTTAGTGCTTGTTGGAGATTTGGGCCCCTATTGCTGACTCTTTGCTTGAAGGTCTCCCTTCTGGTACTTTTGCTTGGGTTCGTAGATCTGCCAATGTTCTAGCTCACAAATTGGCTCGTTTTCCATCGGACTTCTGACTTAGTTTTTGAAGACTTTCCTTCCTCGTTATTTCTGTAAGGGTCTCTTTCCAAAAAAAAAAAAAAAAAAAAAAAACCTTATCCTCTAGAGTTTGTTTGTGGTAGAGTTTGTGAAGTTTACTAAAACTAGTAATAAGACAAAATGAAAGAATTTTGAAAGGCACATATAAAAATATTAATTTATTTACTCTTACCTTTTTAGGTAAACTCTATCAAATAGAGTTGAAAATCAACTCTAGAGGATCCATACACCTAGGAACTGTGTTCCCCGTTACTTTTCTCGTTAAGCTTGTAATTTGTTCTTTTTGACAATGTCTAAAATGTCCTTGCAAAAGTTGATGAAGCTAAAAAATAAGATGAGAAATTACTCCACTTCAACTATTTCATCATTTTACAATTACATGCATATCATAAACGCCGTAGAAGTTTGTCAAAGTCTAGGAGATGTTTCAATACAAGAACTCTACAAGATGTCGAAAGGCATTCAACCATTTTAGCTCTTCTAAGTCTTTGAGAGAAGCTATAAACATACGGAACATACAAAACATACAACCATGTGTAGGCAACATTTTGGCAGAAGTCCGATGGTATCAACCATCCTATGAATGAGAGAGCACCTAAAACTGATCACCATCAACTCCGGGGCAGCCGCAATGTTGAACCCAAAGAATGAAAACTGTGTCACACATTTCACAGAAAGGCTCATGTCAGTTCTGAAAGGAAATAACAAAAGTCATTGTTCTCTCGTTTAATTATGCAAGGAAATAACTTGTGAATCAAATGACACAACTGAGATAACTTCGTAGGTTCAAATGACACAGCCCAAATAAATAAAAGGTGGCCGAGAAAATAGTTTCAAACACTGGAAAAGAGATCTCATATTTACAGTCATTTCTACAAAGGTAATAGGGAACATTTTTGACTGGTCCATTCTCAATGAAAGTATGCGTACACTAAAAATTCACAAGTAGATATTACATACACCATTCTATTACTTGCACTCAATCAGACAACTTTGAGAAAAGAGTATGCAAGGAATAAGCTACTCCGTATAAAACATCATGGAAATGTTTTTTCCAGTATTTGTGTAGAGGCTTTTAGTGTTGAGGACAAAAATGGCACAAGTGAAATTTCACTTATACTAGGAGACACGGACAGATCTAGACATGGGACCAGATGACAAGTAGACCAATGATGTCGATACTGATGTAGATTGTGATGTAGATCAGGAGTTATGGAGCTAACTCGAGAAACACTAACTGCAGGAGCTAAAGGAGCTTGAGTGATAGAAACATAAGAGAAGAGAGAGATCTATGGAATTGGGTAATACGGAGTATATTCACTGACTAAAACAGATTGCAAGTTACAACATCTACCTAAGGCAGTTTAATATGTTAATTAATAATTATCAAACTCCAAACAACTTCTCCGTTCCCACCAAATCAAATAGCCGACTACAATTGCTAAGTGCTAACAACTGCAACTGTAGCTACAAGCCTACAAGAATAGAAGAGCTATACCAGCAACAACAACAAAGTCTTAGTCCAAGATGCTATCCCGAGCCCGCGGCCCCCCCTGGGGCAAGGGACAGCTCTAAGTTGAGCTGGCCCAAGGGGGTTCGGCTAACAGAAATCATGGTAAGGATCCTCCAGTGTCAAAAACAATTAAATCGTGGAGGCGGTAAAAGAAGACAGTAAAACGAAAGTGGGGCAGGTTAGGACTCTACAGAACAAGAACATAAACATCCAAAATTCAAGACTAGAGATACTTTATCGATTCTTTTATATAACAAGATGCCAGCCAATGATATTTCCAGATCTAGTTCTGGAGATTGAAATTTTGGTCTGCTTTTGCACTATTAATCTGCTTGTTCATTAATTAAACAACCATTACGCAAGACTGAACAAATCACCTAGCGGCCACCAGTGGTGTAAGGGGTCATTACCAATGTCAAATCAAGAGAATGATAAAGTTCTAACCTTAACGCTTTGAGAATTGAGGAGCTTTCCGGGCTTTCTTGAGACCAACCTTCTTCCTCTCCACTACTCTTGCATCTCTAGTCAACAAACCTTCCTGCCTGAGAGGGGTTCTGTGGCTCTCACTAACCTTAAGCAATGCCCTAGCAACACCAAGAGAAATAGCTTGTGCTTGACCCGAGAGCCCACCGCCATGAGCTTTGACGAAGACATCATAGGTTCCCTCGTACCCCAAAGTTGCTAAAGGGGTTTTCACATATTGAAGCCACAATGGATTCCCTTGAAGATATTCCTGCATATACAGAAACATAAGGAATCAGTTAAGTACTAATCATGCTGAACTTGTCCAAGATACTCTGAAAATGGAAAGAACATAAGGCATCGAGACGTTATTTAAACATTTCCTTATAGAATTTTCATATTTGGTAGAAAAGGACTAAGAGAGTAATAGCCCCTCCACTATCTCATGTGCTGCATAAAAAGTTAGATAAATTTCAGATGGGAATCAAGATCGCGAAAGTTACAATATTATCTAATTAGGTTGATGGTGGAAAACTATATTTACCTGCTAGGCTGCTACAGGACTGTCCTAAATAAATATCACTAATTTCGATTAGGCCATCGATTACTGGAGGTTCTTGTGATTTTTCTTTTTCTTTATGGTGACAAGGTTCTTGTGAGTTGTGAAAGCATCGAGACCTTATTGAAGCCTTTCCTTGCAGAATTCTCATTTTGGGGAGAAAAGGACAAAGGGAGTCATAGTCTCTCCACTATCTTACATTTGCCCCAATCCATAATAAAGGAAACACAGACAATTTACTTGACAAGGTATTTTGGATGAGCAGCAAACAATTTGTCATTGGCTGAAAGGGGGCTTTATCGGGTCTACTTCAGCCAAGCAAAACCTCGTCTGAACTCTTAAATATCATGGTCAACCAATCAGGAATCAATATCATAACAAAAGATCTTATAACACTGACATAGCTCATTGATCTGAGAGAGCATAATAATGTCTTGACAATTTTCTTTTACCTTATGATATTCCAATTTTTTTTACCTTGTAATGTTTACCAGTAACATGGATTGCTTTTTTTTATCCAAGCTTTGTGTCTATCAACCTGTTTATCAATTTTTTTTGTAATGCTTTGTTTCATCTATCAGCGTCAGACTTCCCCCTCCAACTCAATTCCAACCACCTTTGTGAAATAAAATTGAAGGTAAGCTAGTACTGGCTTTGTTCCAAAATCATGGCCTCGCTTTGGGATTGTTTGAGACAAAAGGGATGTGGGTCAATTTGTCAGTATAAGACAAGTTAATTATAGTTTATTCGGGTGCAGTATGGATAGGATCACAGTTTAAGGAATTCAATTTTCATACTGGAATACCAAGGCTTGTTAAAATCTGGCATCTGATTAGGACCAAGCATGAGGACGCTGCTTATGAAGTGTATGCTACAATAAACATTCTATACACAGTATCCAATGGATTGCAATGAAATGAACACCAAAATGTGATTCATGAACACCAAAGGAGTTCATAATCAAATGGTAACAACATCTTGTGAAATTAGTGAGAAGGTCGGACCTAGTTTCAATGGTTTCTTAGTATCAATTCTGAAATGGGTGCACCTTAACTGGAGACATAAGCAGAGTATACGACTTCACTCTCTCCATGTCAGAGCAATGAGATTCTTCTATCACCAGATATCCCAAAAATCAGTGCTCCAACTCTAATCACTCGTATTGCCTACAACATCCTTCTCCAAGAAAACAAATGTAATCTGTGTTGTATATAGACACTAACAACTCTTATCAAAACAGGACTCTAAGAGTTGTCATCAGGACAATCAACAAGTCTTGGGTAAGACAGCCTTTGTCTCGAAGTAAATATGCGGGGGGGGGGGGGGGGGGGGGGGGGGTGGGGGTTCATAAGGGAACGCGTTGTAGATTGTTGAGGCCACTCAAAAGCATAGGCATATCACAAACTCACTCGAGTTTTTATAGATTTCACCTTATCCTGAAATGCTATTAAGAATGCCCAAGCAACCGAAATCCTCACCGTTTTTCACTCGTCACTGTTTGGCCGAAAATCAATGTACTAGAATATCATGGACAAAACAAATTCATGAGAATTTTCACTTCCGAACATTTTTATCAACCCCTAAAAATTAACTTAACAAATTGACAAAGGAAATCCAATTTCCCGTAACTTTCCGAGCACACTTCGATTTCCGGGCTACCTCTACTACGATTAACAACTCACAACCAAACAGTATAATATTCACAATATCCAACAAAAATACATCACAATACGCAAACAAATAAGAAAAAGGAAAAGAAAGAGGAGAAGTTACCTTGGCGTCGCGGTAATTAATGATGAATTTGCCGGTACCCTCCTGAAGAACAACCCTAGCAATGGCACATTTTCTCCGACCAGTCCCAATTATAGTCTGCGCGGCGAACCCACCAGGAAGCCGAGACTTGACGAATTTCTGGAGGTCGGCAGTCTCAGCGGCGAGGGGATCGGCGGTGGAAGCGGCGGCGGAGGCGGAGACGGTGAGGGGCTTAAGGGAGGTAGAGTGGGATAAGGAGAGAGGTTTGGAGCGGGAAACGGGGAGGGAGTTGGGTTTGGAGGAGAGGGTGGTGGAGAAGGAGAGAGAAGTGAAGGAGGAAGTTAGGGCGGTTACAGCGGCGGCGGTCGCCATTAGTGTGAGATTGTAGCGGAGTGAGTGGTGGTGGAATGTTTGTTTGTTCTGCTTCACGTTTCGTGAAGAGGACTGAGAGAGGTTTCGATTGAATAAAAGGAGCGAAGAAGAATGAGAGGGGAGAAGAAGAGGGAGGAGGATTTGGTTTGGCTCAAGGGAATGGATAATGCTTTTACATATTTTTTTTTTATTTAACTTTTTTTTTTATAGAAATACTAGATTCTTTTTTTTTTTTTTTTTTTTTTTTTTTTCCTTTTTAGAAATACTAGGTTGGTTGATCCCCTAAGGGCCAAGGCTAGGATAGAGGACAGAAAAGTCACTTTTTTTTTACCGAAAATAAAATTCTTGAAAATTAAATACTTATTTGGGTTGTTATTAATCATGACAACTAATTGATTAGATTTGATTAGTTTCGCGATTACGGTTGCGACTAATTAGATACTAAATTAGGGTGTTCTTAATCTTTTATTAATTCTTGTTCTTCATGCTCATTTTGTTTGAGTGGTTATTAAACAAATAGAGACTAAAAGGAAGGTAATATGGTAGTAGTTGCTCGAATTACCCATTAACGCGGATTAATTGGTTAAAATCGAGATCAAACTTGAATTAGTTAAATTAGAGAGATTATTGGCTCTTTTTTCTCTTTTTTCTTTTTTTTTTTTTTTGAAAAGGAGATTATTGGCTTGTTATGATAGAGTGTTAGATAGAGCCGATCAAATGGCCCAAGCCCGAAAGCCCGACCCGACTTTTTCCCGGGTTTGGGCCGACCAACCAGACCCGAAAGCCCGAAAGCCCGACCCGACTTTTTCCCGGGTTTGGGCCGACCAACCAGACCCGAAAGCCCGACTCGGCCCAGCCCGAAAAAGCCCGCAATAATATGGGCCGGGCTTGAGCCGAGCTCGTGGCCCGAAAATTGGCCCAACCCGGCCCACTTTTAAAAATAAAAAGCAAATTTTTTTAATTTTATAAACCTAAGCTATGTAAAATAGTGTAAATGATGTCGTATTATGACGAATTTGTTAATTAAAGTACTCAATGTGGCAAAATTAGGCTAAATGTAATGAATAAAGCATATTAAAATAATAAAAATATTACTATTAATAAAATAAAATATTGTAAATTATGAAAACAACATCAAAACCCTCTTTAAAAGTGTAAAATAATTTATAATTAAACTAAATGTTCAATTAGTAGATAATATTGGTGAGTAAAGTGATCAAAAAAGTACAAATTAGGTAATGCGCGATTTTTTTTAAAAAAAAAGCTCGAAACGACCCGAAAGCCCGCTTTGGCCCGAAAGAAAAGCCCGGCCCACCACCGGGCCTAATTTTTTACTCTAAGCCCGGCCCGACCCATGATCACCTCTAGTGTTAGACTAGATTATTACCAAGAGTCACCTTAATCCATTTTATATACTAGTATTGTGTATTTCGTTGTTTCGATATTAGTTAATCAACAAATTAAAAACTTCCCTTTTTTATTGCATTTTCTTTTATTTAGTTTTTTCCACACTAGAATTGCATATTACACTTCTCCTCTTCTTTATGGATACTATACACACTTACCTTTGCTATTTTAATAGGAATTAGTGGTAATTTGACTAGGATTGAAGACATTCTACCTGTCAGATTTGGCGTCGTTGTCGGGCAAGAGGCGTATTTTAGTGCATGTGGTGTGTATGTGTGGGGGGGGGGTGTGCGTGCGTGTGTGTGCGCGTGCGCGTGCGTGCGTGTGCGTGCGTGTGTTTTCCCCCAATTAAATGATGAACCTTTTCATCTATCTTTCTCGACTTGAGGAACTTGATTAAAGTTCTAGTATTTTCTCTCCGTTTTGGACTTGAATTTGTTTATTTTGAATGATATGAATTTTGAAAGGCGGGATTTAGGCAATGATATGAGTAAGGGTAGACTTTATGACATGGATCCATGTGAGATTTGGGATTTTTGCCACTTTATGGTTTATCAATGTTCACAAGTTGAGGACTTAGAACTTAAGATCCCCTTGCAAATTTTTATAAATGATACCCAAAATTTCAATTTGTCTCAATTTAGTGATAGACCCTTTCATGAGAACTTTTCGAGATTCGACACTTTTGTTGATTGTCGTGGTAAATTTTATTCTGATTTTGAATTATATGATATTGTCATAAAGGGTATGAATCATGAAACATGGAATTATGCACAATATATGAGTAATGAAAGAGTTTCGGAAATGCCAATTGATGAGTGTTTTGTTCTTTAAGTTCATGGCTTTCCAATGTTCAGAGGTGGAGTTGAATGCTCACCAACCTCTTATTTGACGAGCAATAATGAGTTTAAGGAGGCCGATGAATATGTTCTTGTCAATTATGAGCCTAAACGAGTTATTGAACGCCATATTCCCTCCCACTGTAACACTACGGATTATGAAAAAGTACGTGGTTTATGGAGTTGGTTTATTCCACATTGGGAAACTAAGGCTTAAATTATCAGTTTATAATAGATTCCTACCATCATACTAACAACAAGTCATTCACCTTTTAGAGCCCAAGTGAGAATTTACGCGCCTAAGGTGAATTCCCATCTTACAGGGCTGTGTTACGACGGACGGTGGTTCAGGGTTATTACATCACCGATAGTGAGGATGATATTCATTTAAGAGAGGAAGTTCTCTTTTGTGAGGAAGATGATGATTATGCGGATTGTAACGAGGCAGCCCAAGCTTTTTGTTCTTCATTGTTTTGCTTCTTTTGGTGTGTTTGTTCATTTTCTTATGTTGTGACTGGAATAGCCTGAATGATCCAATATTACGTCACAACACAACCCAATAATATGGAAAGTCACCCAACATATATTCTCTCCAGGCTCTAAAAGGTAAATGGCTTGTTGGTAGTATAGTGGTAGGAAATAATTATAAACTGATCATATGAGTCTTAGTGTCCCAATGTGGGACAAACCAATTCCTTAATCCGTGGCGTTACAAACTCCCCCCCCCCCCCTTAAAGAACGCAACGTCCCCATATGCGTCTCAACCCATTCATACCAATAGTCACGGGCCGAAGATCTCCCTTGCTAGACGACTGGTCTGGGCCTAGCCCCATCACCCAGCACGCGGTCGCAGGATTGCTCTAGTACTATCTGTAATAGCCCGATCCAATAGTGTGTCACAACACAACCCAATAAGATGGGAAGTCACCCCTAGGCCAATATATCCTCTCAGGGCTCTAAAAGATGAAGCCCTTGTTGGTAGTATGGTGGTAAGAATCTATTATCAACTGATCATATGAGGTTTAGTTTTCCAATGTGGGACAAACCAATCCATAAACCACTCTCCATAATCCATAGTGTTACAGTGATGCTTGCCATCCAAGACGAAAGTTAAGGTATGAATACCACTCTTCCCTCGATTCTCATTTCTAACCAAGTCACTCCCCACTTTGTTTTATCCGAAGTTTTAGACCATATCTCTTTATATTGACCCACATGTTTGTTCCACATTCTTATTATTGGGATTTCGGTTTTGATGATAACAAATATTGTTGCATAATTAAGGTAAGTAGTTTTATTGATGTGCCTATGGAACTAACCTTATGATCTAATACTTGTCGAGTTGTTTGGTTCTTTTCAAGAACATGTTTCGCCAACTATATGGTGAGTTGAGTTTCAATGGAACAACTACAAGTGTGGTGCAACTAAAAGAGACGTCAAGATTGTCTGGTTTAATTAGTCGTATAGATCTTTTGTATTAATCATGGTTGATGCACATGGAAATGAACTTTGTCTTGAGATAAATAGATCAGAGCAGGGAACAGAGCATGGAAGAGACTTATAGTCTCTGTTCCATACACTGTTTCTATGCATTCAAGTTTTACAAATTGTTATACCCGAGTTTGCAAGAAAATGATCTTTTACAAAGATTATGATTTCGTCTCAAAAAGATTTTGGTAAAATTGATTATCTCATATTTTATCCTATTTCCGGGTTTATCTTTTAAAGAGTTTTTCATATAATATCTATAAGATAATTTTTCCAAAATACTTTCTTTAAGTTGGAAACTCTATCTTTTGGTATATCCTTTCTTAATTAGTTTTGAGACCTAATCTTTGATATAAGTAGAACTAAAATCACGTTGTTTTATACACGCAACTTGAGATTAAAATGTTTTGAGATTAAACAATATTTCATCAAGGTAAACAAAGTTCCTAGTGTGTCATCTTCATTTAGGGCTTATTGTATCTTTCCTAGCTTTCGAGAAGCTTATCGAGATAATTATCCTTTGTAATCTTAATTTTCTTAAGAGTGTTGCAGCTTTGTAGGTACAGTCTCAATTTCCATGGTGGGTATTCAGGTAGAGGTTCTTGTGGTAAGAACGTCAATAGTTCTTGTGGTAGTGGACCATTGAAGTTTATGTTAGGGAGGACGTTGACCTTGAGGAAAGGTCGAACCACGGTAAATTTTTGTGTTATCTGCGAACTGTATTATGGGAACAGTTTCACATACACTGTTCTGTGTAACATTCCTTTCATCGTTCCATTGTCTGGAGAACAGTCACACATAGATTGTTCCATACGTTGTTCTCCCTTATCGCTCCTTGTCTATTCTCTACATAGTGCGAAAAAGTTGTAGAATTTGGGTATTTTACTCGAATTTGCACTAACACTCTATTCACCCCCCCCCCCTCCCTCAAGAGTGTCCGCCTGATATCAACAATTAGTATCAGAGTAGGTTTGCTCGAAAGGCTAATTTCCTAGAGTATGTTCATGAGATTTGTGAAGCAGGGGACGTACGCTGGCTCCATCAAATTACAATAGCAACATGACGAAAGTTGTAGAGGGTGATTATAGACTAGAGGTAGAACAAGAATTCCAGCGGCATACACCTATTGCAGATCTTACCACGCCGAGCATGGAATAGGGAACATAATAGTTCCCTCTAGGGCCTCACTTGTGCTTAATGGCAAGATATGAAGATGAAGATGGTGACAATGAGGTAAGTTTTGATTCAATAAAGTCTAATTTGCATAGGCTATCTAGAGATAAACTTGCTGAATTCATTATTATGATTATGGATGAATGTATGGAAATAGCTAGCACATGTCAAGGCTTAGAAGAACAACTTCAAGATCAAATCCCTTATAAAATTTTTTTCACTTGAAAATGATTGCTCTGCTTTATGTGATGAAAATTCTTTGTTATTGAAAGATCTAGAAGAAACGAGTGTTCAATTGTCTGTTATGCAAAAGAAACTTGATGAAAAGTCTATTCCTGTTGTCGTTCTTAACACTCTTTCCATGTTTGAAGAATGTGAAAATAAGATTCGTTCTTTAGGACAAGAAATAGCAGATCTATTGTCGAAACCTACTCATGTGCATAATTCTGATGATTTCGTCGTTTTCCTTGACGAAAATGTCTTACAAAGTTTTGACTTTACTAAATCTGAGATTGATTCTTTGACAACAAAGACCAAAGAACTTGTGAGTAAAATTGAAGTTCTTGACAATTCTTTAAAGATGGCTAAACAACAGAATGATAAGTGGCTGTCTAGTCAGAAAGCTATCAATCTCTCAAACAGTCAATCTAGAAAACAAGGTAAGGCGGATTTTGGCTATATGTTGGTGTTGAGACCAGTAGAAGGAACAATGCACATGATACCAAGTGGAACGTAAAGTCAATGAACAAAGACTGGAGTAATGGTTTCGAGTACACTACTAGCAGATAGAACGGTCCACACACCAATTCCCGGATCAGTCCAAGGACCAGGCCAATGCACAAGCCAGCCTAAGGAACAACGCACATACTAGTTACAGGGACAATGCTCGTCCCCTCCCGAGAAAGACAATGAACAATTACATGAGTAATATTCACGACAATGATCGTGCACAAACCAATAGAAGGAGCGAGCAATAAATCTTGTCACTTGTCATATTATTTTTCATGTTATTTTCAATTTAGAGAGATTATTAGAGAGTTTGAGAGTTGTAGATTTAAACATTTGTAGTTTTATTATGAGTTTTATTCCCAAAATTAGTGGAATATAATTGTTATGGAAAGCTAATCCCCTTCATAGACTACTATGCTAATCATCTTCCATCCTATGTATTAGTAAGAATTCATTCTCTCTAATTTCCCTTTCAATTCATAGTAATTAATTCCTTGATTTTCAATGAATGTTGTACCCTTATTTTCTGTAATAGGTTAATAAGAGTGATTTGGGTATTTCATCTGCTTGGTTTATTGATTGATACTATTTGATTAATGACATAAAGGAAGCAACTTGCACATGATTATTGTATGGTTATGACTAATTAGTGATTGTGTAATTAATTAGGCAACTAATAGAAGATATTATTAGTGTCGCAATTGCGGTTATTTAGATACTAATTTGGGTTGTTCTTAATCTTTTGTTAATCCTTGTTCTTCATGATGCCTTTGCTTTTGTTTTGTTTGAGTGATTACTAGAAAAATTATGACTAACTAGCTTTTGTTCCCGTGAAGTCATGGGTGTTTTTTTTTCTTCTTTTTAAAAAAACGGTAGACATTACCTTTATGAATAAAACTTAGTAAAGCGTTTAGAAAGATCACGGTGGTGGATATATTAACCAATATAGGTAGTAACACTCTATAATATATTTCATAAGTAAAATATTTGTATCAATAATCAACCTATATATTCCTCCTCCCGCAATACCTAGCTAAAGTGCTCAAGTGAACAACTCTAAATTTTTGTGTAAAATATTTTTTTTTCTTTTCTTTTAGAAAAATCAAATAAAAAATAAAGTAAATATACTATTTTGAAACAACATGCTTGTAACTCAAATTTTTGACAAACCAAAGGTTAAGAGAAATAATATATTTTGGTAAAAAAAACCTTTGAACTTACCTTAGAATTTAATGTATAAAAGTCTCATGTTATAAGAAGATTAAATGTTTCCATATGAATATAAAAATGAATGTATTTCCATTCAATAAATGTTCGTTTATCCTAGATGACTTTACACATATAACTTCAAAATTTCTACTCGACAACAATAACAACGCAATACACAATTCTTATTTGATCAACATCTTAATCGGATTGTGATATGATCATATTCAATTTAAAGAGATGTATCAAATCAAATTTGAGTATTAAGATTCTTGTTGGATTAATTTTGTAATAATTGATGTGCTTGGTGCCCTTACAATATTGAAAGCTGAGAACTAAAAATATTCAAAGTAAAATATACTCGTCAATTACAAAATCAAAAATATACACAACCAAGATGATCTTATTGCATGATAGTAGTTCATATACTATATAGATATCAATTATAACAAATTGGAATCAATTTATAATCACACAGTAAAATACAGATATTCAAAAATTATACTACGATAGACACATATAACAAATACTCATTCTAAAACCTCTATAAATCTTTCTATGAGTAAATCACTAAATAACATTTCTATATCTCTCTCGCGAACAAAATTTCTCTCTTACGACCAACTCATTTTATATGTATGAAATGAAACGAAATTTTATTCACACCAATATCTATCAAATTACGAAGATATATATAGTACCTTGAATTCAAATATAACCTACGAATTCGCAAACCAATAGCCAAAAGACACTATGTTTAATACATGTTTAATATTAATATTGAATGAAAGGCTTTCCAAGTACCCACAAATTTTAATACAAATAACTTATGTCATGAGGAAGATGAAAGGTCTTAAGACAAATTTTAATTGTTCAGCCCATGCATTAAAGGAATTGATTATGTGGAGGAGAGAAAATGGAACTGCATAACGGGACGACACGTAGGATATGACGTGGAATTTTTTGGCTGTGGATGCTTTCAAAGGCTGTCACGTAGGCGTGGAAAGTAGCCTATTAAAGGTATAGTATTGATTGATAGGAGGGTAATTTGGTAGCGGTTGCTCGAATTACCCACAAAAGCGGATTAATTGGGTAAAAACCAAGATTAAGTGTGACATGGTTAAATTAGAGAGAGGATTGACTTGTTATGCTAGGTTGTTAGACTAGATTATTACTGAGAGTCAGCCTTAATCCATTTGATAAATCGTTTTGCTTCGATATTAGTTGATCAACAAACTAAAAACTCTTTTTTAATTGCATTTTCTTTTATTTTAGTTTTTTCCACATTGGAATTGCATATTAGACTTTTCCTTTTCCTTCTGGATACGATACCCTTAGTAGGGATTAGTGGTTGTTTGAATAGGATTGACGTCATTCTAGCTGTCAAGTTAGCTAGTGGAACTTACTTAACGAAAACTTAACCATAGTTACACTTTGATCACAAAAGTACTAATTGCCATCTTACTATGTTTTTATAGGCACTTAGCTTGTGAGCCTGCCAGTGTCAATATCTAAGACGAGTCTTAGTGTGAGGCATTCTTCTTAAATGTAAGATTGTTCAGCTAGGTGAAAGTCCAGCTAGGTGAAAGTCCAGCTGAGGAGTCTTATCATTTCTGATTAAGAAACTTACACCTCCTATAAGTTCCATAATCAGATCATATCACCTTATTGTCACACATTCGAAAACTCTAAAAATATATCTAATCATGTCACTTCATCTTGTTCATACTTACCCCGTAATTTTTCTGATTGATTGTATCGAGAAATTTTATTGAGCAAGGTAGCTTGCGTCACTCTAAGCTTAAGACATGAAATACTCCCCAGCTATGCTAAAAAACCGACAAATACATGGAATACCTAAAATCAAGTTAATTAAAACCATTCCCAAATGCCTCTACAAGCAACTAAATGAATGTTTCACTACGTCAAAAATGGGCTAAGAGAACGGGTCTCATAAAGCTAAGCAGAACGGTTCTAGACGACTGTACTTAAAGGCTAAGAGAACGGTTGGAACCGTTCTTATAGCCTTTAAGAACGGGTCTATTGAAAACCGTTCTAAAAGGTCTTTAAGAACGGTTATCTGAAAAACCGTTCTGAAACATGGAAGCCTTTTAGAACGGTTTTTGACACAACCGTTCTAATATGAAGGAAATATTTAAAAAAAAAATTAAATGTCAAATACAACCAGTTTCTTGTTTCAATCAAAACCAAATGAACACCAACAATAACTTCGATTAAATCAACGTAAATTGATTAATACAAACAACCAAACTTGTTTGTATAAATCGAATAAAACTTGATGCAAAGAATACAAGTATATGAAAAAAAAGTAGATCTAAAACTAAAAAAAAAATCTAAGTTCTTTTCCGACAAAATATACAAATCAATAACGTGGAAATGGAGATCTATAACTATGATAAACCTTAGTTTGTATTTCTTCTTATAAAATTATTCTTGTCGTCGTTGCCGCATCGACCGCCTCCACTACCGCCGTCGCTTGTTGTAATATCCCGAAATTTCAAAATATTTTATATTAATGATTAATTATATTATTTTAGTGGAAATGATTTTAAGTTATTATTTTGTGAGTCATTTTCAAGACGGGTTTGGGTTCGTAAACGATTTCTAAATTGGAATATCTATTTGGGTTTATTACTAAAATCGGGTAAAACCTATCTATAGGATCAACACTAACCCAATACACATCTTGGCCCAAATGCACAACCATATTCAACCCAAATCAATATAGGAAATCAGAAAAAGGAAAAAGAAAAAAAAAACAGAGAAAAAGAAAGATGAAGACGTAAGAAGGTGGAAAAGAAAAAAAAAACACACTCAATTTTCTCTCTCCAAAACTCACGACAAACAACCCCCCCTTATTCTTCTTCTTCTACAAAAGAAACAGAGCCTTCCCGTCCTCTTCACTCGCACATCACACCGCCGCTCGCCGTCCCTCCGATCACCGCACTACTTCATCGTCCTTTTTCTCCCTCTTTAGCGGGTAACGCCCCTCCTCTTTTACCCCTGTTTTCGTTCTTCACTTAGAACGATTCTTAGGTTGATTTTGATTGCTTATTTTGTTGTTTAATTGATATTATTAGACTTTATTGGTGATCGGTAAATCGATTGTAGTTAGTTTGTTAATTAAAGTTTTGATCTTTTGATTAGTTTTGAGTTGTTCTTGAGTTTTTGGGTTAATTTGTGATTAAGGGTCAATTAAACCAATCTAATGAATTCGTTTTGTTGATTTTCGATTGATATATATTTTGGTGATTAGATTCTGTTGATTTGGGACTATAATTTTAGTTGGGTAATTTGATTTTTAGGTTGTCATTGTTTATAGAGATTGTTTTTAGTTTAGTTAAGAGATTAGTGTTGAAAATTGTTTTAATTAGCTCAAATTTTAATTACTAATTAGGATTTTTGAATTATGGTGGTTTATGAATTATTTTACTGATTTTGTAATTTATTTTGTTAATTTCGAATTTATGGGATTTTATATAATAAAACATAATTTTTAATCAATAAAACATAATTAAGTGATAATTTTTTATATAATAAAACATAATTTTTAATCAATAATTTCTAATTAAATTATAATAATTAAGGGTTAATTTTTATAAGTTAGATTCTGTTTTTAAACTATTTTTATGCCTTTGGAAATTTTTATACTAATTTGGGTGTTATTTAATGATTATCGAGTAATTATTGAAATAGAACTATAATCGTTAGTTATTTGGTGATTTTGGTTTGGAATTGGTATTGTCATGGGCATTACACATAGAATAGGATTAACATAAATATTAGATGAATGATTAAGTGGGATTAGTATTGATTTGGGATTATGGGTTGTATTATTGTAGCCCTTGAATTCGTAGACGAAGAATACTAGTGATCGTTGTGCTGTCGTGTTCTTGTGTGCATTAAAAAGGTAAGCTAGCATGCTCAACCTTCCTTAAACTTGTAGAAACCTTTCAAACTAATGTGCTATATGTGAACGGTGTGATGGATGAGAATTAGTATCATGATAGGTGGAGAACGATTCAATTTTCTTTATGATCATTATGTTGTACATGTATGGTTACTGGCTTACTGCAATGGAAATAAAGGTAATGTGGATTTGTACGTGATACTGGTTGTGATTGAATTATGAATGATTCAAGTTATGAATGTGGATTATGATGGTGATATGGAGATTTGACGGAGTATGGTGGAATGATTTTTTGTCGGGGCCTCGGAGTTGCCCCTAATGTGTCGGAGCCTCGGAGTTGCTCCTAATGATTTTGTGTCGGGGCCTCAGAGTTGCCCCTAATGTGTCGGAGCCTCGGAGTTGCTCCTAATTATTGTGACGGAATCACATCGACTCCTAATTACAGCCTCACCGCATCGGTTTTTAAGTGGGCTTGGCTCTAGTACTACTCTATTAAGGTTAAAAATACTTAATGGGGGGTGTGCACACTTAAGGTCTAGAAGTCTTTGGTTCGATATGATACAATGAATTGACAAAGTTGCGGAGTAATAAGTTGGATTAGATTGGAAGTTCGGAGTGGATTCTTTATTTAATTAAGCTTGGATTGATGATTGTGAATTTTGTTGAGTTTGATCTTTTGTTGTGCATTGAATTCATTTGGTTGATTTGATTTTGTGCTAAGTGCATTTTCGAAAATAAAACTAAAATGTTTTCAAAATCCAGGTAAGGGTTTTGGTTTTCTACGAGTTGAGGTGTTAGCTTACTCAATTTCACTGACTTTTTCAACTGTGGTTTTTGTGATTTAAATCCACCACAGGTTTGGAATAGATTGATGCATGCGGGAACGACGACTCATTAGTTATGAGTTGGACTCTAAGTTATTAGACAATTCATTATATTTAGACTATTTCATAATTCGATTGTTGTAATTTAATTAATGGATTGTAATAGAGTATTTTGGATCACTAGACATCGGTAGTTCGGTTTCTGAAATCTCCTTGCATTCGGGTCTTTGACTCGAGTGCGGAGTGACACCTCTGAATTTCCTTAATTTGTATTTTGGTTCGCTATAAAAATGGTTTTAAAAAGGAAAGGAAATTTGGGGGTGTTACACTTGTATCCTGTCGTCTTCATCTTGCTCCTTATCTTCGCCGTCTTATCGTTGTGGCGTGGATGTGCTTCAATCCACACAAAAAATGTTCGGATTAATTTCAAGAATGAACCCTAATTTGGGATTTACCCACATCAAAAACAATAAAACTCATGCATTGAATAGAACTTTTGAAACACACGAAAGGGGATTGAACTCGAAATTCAGTTTATAAGCCATAAATCCTTGATTTGGGAATTACCCAGATCTAGAATTTGTAAAAAAAAATACAACAGCAATAAAACAAATTAAAAATAAAATTTGTATCAATCATAAGTTAAGAAAACGACCTATCGAATAAGAAACTATAAAAAGTAGATCTTAACCTAGAATAAATCTTAATCGCCGACGCCATTCCATCATTGTTGATGCCATTCATGCCGATTTCATCCGCGTACTTCACCAAAATTATATTCTTTCTCGGTGTAATTTGTTGTTTGTGTTGTAAAAAATAACCAAGAATATAAAGAGGAGAGAGAGGAAGAAGGTGATCGAGGAGATAAAGAGAAGGAGAGAGAGAAAGGAGGAAAAACTGTGGAAGATAGAGGGAGAGGAGAGAGGGAGTGAAGGCGGAAATGACGAGGTGAATGGGATGAAGAGGGGTTTTTAGTTAGTAATTTATTTATTGTTTTATTTAGTGTGAGTTTTTAGAACGGTTTTCTTTGTAAACCGTTTTCTTAAGTCTCTCTTTTAAAATGGTTCTTCAAACAACCGTTCTAAAAGATGTGGTTCCAGATTTAGACGCCCCTTTAAGAACGGTTTTTAACAAAACCGTTCTTAAAGGTATTTCATATTTAATTTTCTTTTTTCTCAAATTATATTTAAGAACGGTTTTTTGTGGAACCGTTCTCTTATACGATAAGAGAACTGTTTGTTCTCGAAGCCCAAATTTGACGTAGTGTTTATAAAACCGCAAAAACCTATCACATCAAACCCCCTCGATTATCTTAACATAGCAGTTTACACTAAGGTCGACGTCCCTCTCAAAATCATGAAGCGATATTCTAAGTTGTATCTCCTCCAATTTACACAAAACGTGAGCCTAAAAAAGATACAAACCTAAGCTAGTTAGAGTTGAAGCGGATGTAACATCTACACCACAACTCTAACCATCTTATCATTCGCATGAGCCACACAAAAGCAAGGGGGAACAAAAATGTCGCTAAGCTTTCCCAAAGCTAGCTCACAATTCCCTCAAAAGTCGTGTCCGAAATAATACCATAGGGCACTACTTACCTCTTTTTAGACCACCGATGATACGTACCTTCAAAATCTAAGAGGATTTTTTTCCTAACGCAACCAATTACTAAAAGACACCTTACCTCCTTATGGATCTCGTAATGGTATCTTAACTCGAATCACGTACCCCAAACTTCTCTACTTATATCGCCCGTGTAATACCCTAGATTTATGAGGAGGTTTCTAAGAGAATAAGGGCTCATATGAGTGCTTAAAAGGATTGGGAGTGCCACTCATACCAACAAAGTCGTCTTTCCCTTTAGAAAGCCCTTGTAATAAGAACTTCACGTTAAAGCGTGCTTGACTGAGAGTAGTTTCAGTATGGGTGATCACCTGGGAAGGTTTCCAGGGTGCGCACGAGTGAGCTCAAAATGAGGTAGAATGATCCGGGTTATTTTTTTAGGCCAGAACACTGCCTGTCAAGCTGCCATGTGTGATTATTTCTGGTACAGGTGATGAGCCGGGGTGTTACAGCCCGCTATGGCCATCATCTCTCTCACTCCCTCTCTTTTTCAACATTTTTTTAAAAATCCTTACTGCCTTACCCTACCTCAACGGACAATTTAATCTAGTTTGTCCGGAGGGGTTTTCGACCTATTCATGGGTCCACAATTCTTGCCTAAACCTTCTATTGCCCAATGGGGTTTTTGAGTAAACGGGATTTTCATTTTTCATTTTTTTTTCCAGAGAGCAAATCATGAGTTGAAATAATACATAAACACAAGCAAAACACATATATAATTACAAATTACGCGATGCTAATTAAATAAAACTGATTAAATTTAAATCCAAATCCCCCCCTCAATGATTTAAACTCAAAATTGCCCTCAATGAATCATAACGCCAAAAAATAGAGCAACAACGAAAATGTCAGGAGGGGAAGGGGGGTTTGGGTTTGGCAGAAGGCAACAAACCAAATCTCGGCCAAATTCGTTCTAAAGGTAAATAAACATACCCAAATGTCGGAATTTAGACCGATTAGCCTTTGCAACGTCATCTACAAGATGACATCGAAAGTCCTAGCCAATCGGTTTAAGACTTTCCTTCTGGGTTTGATTTCAGATTCCCAAAGTGCTTTTACTCCAGGTAGACTTATTATTGATACTGCGCTCATTGCTTTCGAAATTTTTCACTACATGCGCACGCACCACAGTAGAGGATCGGGCTATGTGGGTTTCAAGTTGGATATGCGCAATGTGTATGATCAGATGGAGTGAAGGGCCATGATGGAGAAAATGGGCTTTTGTTCAAAATGGAGAGCGATGATTATGCGTTGCTTGGCTACTCTGAAATCATCCGTCCTCATCAACGGGGTCTCAGCCGACCCTTTTAACCCCTAATGTGGTTTGAGACAAGGTGATCCGGTTTCCCAATATTTATTTATTATATGCGCGGAGGCTTTAACGAGCTTGATAAATAAAGATATTGGGGGGAAAGCTCTATATGGGATTCACATATGAAGACATGCTCCGGTTGTAACACCCCTCGAATTTTGGCCAATTTTAAAACATTATTTTATTACAAAAAACGCGCCAAAATCCGATAATATTACAATTGATATACAAAGCTGACAAAATACATTACACACAGTTTATACAATTTGACAAAGCGATACAAAGACTAAACAAAACTTCAATACAATGATGCACAACGGAAGCTTTACAGTTCCTCTAGGACCCACACTAAAAGATGTATCCATCACAATTACATGTGGTAGATTTAAAGCACAAAAACAAAAGTTAAAAAGTTTGGAAATTGGGTAAGCTAACACCTCAACTTGTAAAACCTAAAACACTTACCTTGATTTTCAGAAACATTTTATTTTTCATCTGGAAACAACACTTAGCACATAACCGCGCACAAACCAATCCATCAATATTCTAAACGCCACAAACAAACATATTATCATCATTCCATATGTAGCATTCAAATAAGATCAATGAGTGGGAATTAGAATCATTTAAGGCGGTGTAACCAGCCCTGCATAATATTCAATCATTTAAGGTGGTATAACAAGCCCTACATAATCCAACCAAGAGAATCTAGGCCTTAATTGTGCACACCCCCTATCAAGTATTGCCAACCCAATAGAGCAGTACTAGACGCCTACAAGCCCTCTTGAAGACCTATGCGGTGGGGAAAATATATATGCGAGCAAAAGTAATAATATGCGATCAATAATTTGCGGTCAGTAATATGTGCGATCAATAATGTGCGGTCAATAATATATGCGATCAATATTCCCAACTCATTGTCTTAGATAACATTCGATCATAAATCATAAATCATAAACCAAAGTATCATTCAATCAAACCATCAACCATTTCATAAGTAATATGAGATCATTATCCAAATACAATCATCCAATAACAATAACCAACATGATATTCAACAGTTCTCCACCTAGCATGCAACTATGTTCTCAACCAACAACCAAATCACACTTAGCACCAAATTTTGAAAGGTTTTATATAAGTCATAGATGAGTTGAGCATGCTAGCTTACCTTCACAAACTCAAGCACAAACAGCACTACTCACAGAATTAATCCTCGTTTAGGAACTCCTTGTCTACAATAATACAAACACGAATCTAGATAAGCCACTAATTCATCAATCCATCAAACTAGCTTCTTAATTATATATATAATCCTATATGCCATGTATGAATGTCCTACGATATACATATTCAAGGAATAGACTTCCCCCAAAACATAAACGAACCTTCAACTGAATGCCACAAATGTAATTATATCCCTCTAACTAGTTCATAAACACAATTAAAACACTAATAACATGAAAATTCTTAAAGACTCAATTAATTTTGTTAAGATATAAAATACACCTTAAAAAATAATACTTTATTTACCTATATTAATCCCAAATTAAACCAACTAAATACTTTATGTAGAAACCATCAAAAACCCATGTTTTTGGCCTAATTAACCCTTAAATCCGAAAATTAGTAATTAAATTCCGAAAAATCGGAAAATAATCCCACAAATTATGATATTTTCGAAATCTGAGTTTAACAATATAGTTACCATCTATATATTTTACTAAAGACCTCCCCATTGACACATGTCGCGATTCTAGGCATTATCGTCATGTGTCGATGCGTATTTTCACATGGCGAGCTCACATGAAACGTCGCCACATAAGCGTGTCACGTGTCAACTTGGTTTTCCACATGGCGATCTCACAAGCAATGTTGCCATACAAGCTTGCCATGTCATCAAAGTGTGACCGTCAATATTTAGCATCAAGCAGAATACCAAAAAGACAATAGTAAGGTTTGAACCCACGACCTCTTGGCATTGGAAAATATAAGTCTACCATTGTGCCACAACAACTTACTTGATACTACTTTTTTTTTTTTAAATCATAAAGGGGGAGGAAAAAATCTTTACACATATGTACAAAATGTTAGTTATGGATAATCATTTATTATATCTCTTCTTTTTAATGTAAAAGACATGGTCATTTCGGATATTTCACCTAAGTTACGTCTTCAAAATGTGAAACTGATCAAAATATTTATTTGAGTTAATCTATTTTTCTAAGCGCAATTTATTCAATATCTTTTCTCAACTGAAAAATACGATACTCATGGATGAGAACAGAATATCAATAATATGACTGCTCAGTATCTAAGGATTAATATATTAGTAGCTATCTTTTTTTCTAACCAAGATTGGGTTGATGTTTAGAAATGATGATGTGTATCGCGTAGGGTAATGTTGGGTATGCAGATCTTGTAAGGGAGTCAAGAAGACCTTAAATGAGGTTGATTATAGAAGTGGACAAGGGTTAGACTGGTGGGGTATAGGAATCGATCGGTTTAGGGGGTCGGGAGGAAAAGTTGGCTTAGAGTGGGTCATCTTCACAAAAACTGATAAGTGCGGACCTAGATTTAGTTGGGAGTGATTAGAGACTACAACACTGCAATGATATCAATTTTTGAGACATGATTCACCGTAAAGTTTTTGTTTTTAATTCAAATGCCTTAAAAGAAGTGTTTAGTACAAAATACAATTTAATATTAAATGTTAACTTTACACGTAACCAACAAGCTCAAAAACGGAAGATATTTGGTGTAATCGTAACACCACATGATCTCATTGGTTCACCGCGCGGCGTAGGTAACATCACATAACAGTGAAGGTAACACCAAATCGATAATGTTACCGTGACATAGGAAATTTTATACTAAAAAACACAAATATTTATAATAGGAATAAAAGTTTATTTTCTTTACATTCATAAGTAGAGTTATGTAGAATATGAGACTAATTTGATTTCATAATGTAATTTGTATATTAGCGTGATGCATCACATTAACATGTTTTTATTGACTACCAAAATCAGTCTACTCATTTCAGTTATGAAATTAATATAATATACTCACGAATTTAGAGTCTAGATATAAATAAGGTTAAAGAAATTAGAGTTTAACAATGAAACGAGTTGAGGGCGTTAGGGTGACGAGTTCACGTGCAGAAAGCTTAGTAAAAAAATTAGAGGGGATAACACTTGGAAAATTTAACGGGTCTGGGGGTATCAGTTAGCGAGGGAGGTCAGGTAAAGGAGTGCCAGGGGTTTGAGCGGTCAACTTAAACATTTGATCAACAACGATGGGTATAACCAAAGCAATTGTTGGTTGGTAATAGTCTTAGTTAAGAAAGGGGTGGGAGTAGGGTGATAATAATGTTGATGATGGAATGCTTGTTTTCTATTGGAGGTGCGTGTAGAGGAAGAGGGGCGACTAAGATAGTTGTCATGGTGAAAAGAATTGTTAAGTACTAGAGTCGGTGGGTAATTGTGGCGGTGGAATTTGGGATAGTTAGGTTGGAGGGTCGAGCAATTCAAGTAAGTCAAAGGGGGACGAGACTTTGGATGGGCAGGGTTCCAACTACGATTTAATTTGGAACCACGCAGTCTCTGTGTGGTTTCCAAATTTTACATGACACCTACTTTTTTCGGTACATTCGATCAATTCTTATAAAAATCCAAATTAAATTTGAACAAAACATGAACAAAACCCATCTCCATTCTTCAAGTTAATTTTCGAAAAGACCCCTTTGATAAGAAATTATGTAATTCAACCATCAATGTTAATTTAATCATATGAACAAACCAAAAATTCGAGATACAATTAGCCCCAAATTCAATTAATTTACAAATAAACCTAATAACTCAAGAACTTGAATAAAAACTTAATCTTTGTCATTAAAATAAACCCCAATCAATTACCCATCTCATATAAAAAGTAATTAATCATCTACAACACAAGAATGAAGCAATACGAAGAAGAATCGAATTGGTAGTAATGGAGTGCGAAAACAGAGGAGAGAGAAAAGAGGTTTATATTACCCAATAGTGGCCGGAAAGGAGGGAGAGGGCGAAAGCACGTCGGGAACGGTGGCAATAGGTAGCGGCAGGCGGCAGAGAAGAGGGTGGCAGGGTGGTTCTGTGCGCTGCAGAGAAGCGGAGTGCAGGGAGCTGTGTGCGTGAGTGAGGAGAGAGAATAAGCTGAGGGTTTTTTTTTATATTTTTTTGATTTTCCCTTTTTTTTGTTCTGTTTGGGCTTGAGTTGTGTTTTTGGGTCGATTTAGTAGTGGTTAGGTAGGAGTTCGAATGAGAGGTAGAGATTCACAATAGAAATCCGACTTTTGAAAATTTATTTTCGAAATCGACTCATGAAATGGAAATTAAGTTCAATTTCCGGTAGAATAACCTCTAAAATATTATCATAAAATATACCGAATTTTCGTGATATTACACCGGTGGTCTTCGCGGACTATAGTATTGTGTTTTGCCGAGCTAGGGAAGATGATGTGAGATGGAAGTGTCCAGGAGATAATTGAGGTGTATGAGAAAGGTTCGGGTCAGAGGGTAAATCTTCAAAAGTTCTAAGTTTTTAGTGCCAATGTCGAGTTGAGGGAGCGGGCAATAGACTTACGGGTCTACTAGAGGCGAGAGAAGTGGAGGAGCACCATAGGTGTTTGGGGCCGTGGGGTGTTGTTGGCCGTAATAGATGCTTGGTGTTTAAGATGGTGAAGAAACAAGTTTGGAAGAAATTGAAGGGATGGAAGCAGAAATTGATTTCCTTTGCAGGGAGAAAAATTCTGATAAAGGTCGTGGCCCAAGCGATCCCTACCTATCACATGAGATTCTTCACAATTCTGTCAAGTCTATGCAATGAAATGAACTCGTTGATTGCTCAGTTTTGGTGGGGAGCAAAAGTGTAACACAACGGATTATGGAAAGTGGTTTATGGAATTGATTTGTCCCACATTGGGAAGTTAAGGCTCATATGATTAATTTATAATAGATTCCTATCATCATACTACCAACAAGACCTTCGCCTTTTAAAACCCATGATAGAATATTCGGTTTTAATGGGTGACTTCCCATCTTATCAGGTTGTGTTGCAATGGACAGAGGTTCGGCCTATTTCAGATGGTTGGATGAGGCGCAACGGGGACGTTGCGTTCTTTAAAGTAGGGGAGTTTGTAACACTACGATTTATGGAGTTGATTTGTCCCACATTGGGAAATTAAGGCTCATATGATTAGTTTATAAAATATTTGTACCATCATACTACCAACAAGACCTTTACCTTTCACAACCCATAATAGGATATTTGAGTTTAATGGGTGATTTCCTATCTTATTAGGTTATGTTACGATGTATGATGGATCGGGCTGTTACAGAAAGAGGGTGAGCGCTAGATCCATTGGGTGTCATGGGAAAAGCTTTGTCGGCCTAAGTTGGAAGGTAGTGTCGGGTTTAGGCATATAGAAGCTTTCAATGAGGCTATGCTGATGAAGAAAGTGTGGAAGATCCATAATTATGCAAATACATTAGTAAGCCGTCTCCTCGAAGCCAAGCTAGTATTTCTCGAGAGGGTCTTTTAGTGAGGCGAAAGTCGGGTGTCGTGTCATCCAAGCTGTGCTTGGTGGAGTATTGTAGGTGTTGGTAATATGCTGCTAGAGGGGTGTTGCTGGAGGATTGGGGATGGGTGTAATGTGCGAGCGTGGAGTGATCGCTGGAGGCTAAGGAGGCCGTCTTTTATACTGATCTCGCCTAGAGGTGGGTCTGAGGACATTCTCGTCAAGGAGTGGTGATAGGGAAAGGCGGCGTGGAACGTGGAAATGTTGAGGAGTCGTCTGTTATCTTTCGAGGCGGACGATATTCTGTCTATCCTAATTGCGGAGACGAAGTGCTTGATAAGATAGTATGGCACTATAGTGAGGGGGAGGGGGAGTACACTGTAAGGACGGGGTATAATTTTGCTAGGAATAGGAAAGTTATGGCGGAAGGAGGAGAGGAGAGTAGCTCGGGTGGGGAGGAGGGTAATTTGTGGATGAAGGTCTCGCACTTAAATGTCCCCCAAAGGTGCGGACCTTTATATGGCGGTTATGTAGGGGAGCTATCTCTACAAGGTCGAACATCCAAAGAAGAATTCGAGAGGCGGATAAATTGTGCTCTCAATGTGAAGTGGGGGTGGAGGATGATTTGCATTCCTTGGTGCTGTGTCGAGCAGTGACAAGAGTGTGGGAGGACTTGGGATTCGATGTGGCGGAGTGGGATAGGTGTAAGTCGGGTATGGAGTTAGTGGAGAGGTGGGTGATGAGTGAGGGTGAAAGGGACACTAAACTCGAGGTGGTTGCAGCGCATGCCGTGTGGAACGCGCGTAATGAGGCGACTCATGGTGGGGCGTGAGGGAAACGACACAAATAGCTCATGGAGTGCAAAGTTTCTGGAGGTGAAGGAGGGTGATTGAGAGATGGGAGAGGAGGTTGTATGACGACCCCCGTTTCCGGGAGAGGGGAAGGTGAATAGTGATGGAGCGACATTGAGAGAATTGGGTTCGGGGTCGGGAGTTGTTATAAGGGGTAGTGAGGGTGAGGTTATGAGGGTGGCGTTTAAGCAAGTGAGCGAAAGGTGGGAGGCGAAGGTGGTCGAAGGAAAGGCGCGCTTCTTGGTTTGCAAATGGCGTGGCAACAAGGTGCGGGATCGAATCACACTGGAATCGGACTCGCTACAGATCGTTAACATGCTTCGAGCTGGATCGTTGCCATCGAGTTACTTTGGTTTAGATGTTTCGGCCGTTTTCATATTTTCTTGCAAGTTTTCTTCATTTTTTTTTTGAAAGAGTTAGCTATAGTTTTATTCATCCACAAAGGGGAATAAACCTTCATGTAGTTTTTCTCACATTCGTAGGGTAGGGAATAAAACTTCATGTAGTTTTTCTCACACACGTGTCTGGGTTGATACAGCTCCATCGAATGTACTTGACGTGGTTGCATGGAATTTATTGTCGGGGTAACTTTACGATAAAGTTCTCTAATTCCAAGCAAAAAAAAAAAAAAATTCTCTGCTTCCCAAGATGGAACATGAACAACAACCACTATCTCATTCTCGTCCATAATGAAGCAACGTGCTAATAATCGAAGAAAAAACAGGCAAGAGCCACACACTTAACGTTAAGGCACGCAAGCACTAGGTTAAGTAAAAGGGAAATTTTCCAATATACCCCTGAGGTTACTGAAATTTTCCGGTATACCCCTCGCGTTTCCGAGCTATCCAGCGAGGTTTGCGAAATCGTGTTTTTTGAGATTTTTTACTAACGGTATTAGACACCGTTAGACCCTCACTAAATTTGACTATTTTAAACCATATTGACCCTTAATTACAGATCAATAAACAAAAATAAAGAAAATAAAACCCAACCCATTTCTCTCTCCTCCCCACTCCCCCACCCACCACCCTTGCTCCGCCCCTCTTCCACCCTCGCACATCTCCTCCACCACCACCACCACAGGCGCCACCATCACCATCGATCGCAAATTCAAGCCAAACCCATGATAAAATTGCGATCGATGATAGGGACGCGATGCGGACGTCGGAAAACGGCATCGTAATGAGCCCTTTTTGTGCGTTTGTGTGTTCATAAAGTTGGCGCACCTGTCAGCATCCCTCCAGGAGTCAGCCTTCCTTATCTTCGCAAACCTGTCACAGTTCATCGGACAATCCCTTACATCTGAGAGCTCCACTCTGTGTTCCTGAACGCACTGACACACTCCCCCTCACCCGACGTCCGCATCGCATTCGTAACACCCGTCCAACGATGATCACTCGGCTCGAATAGTGGTGGAGAAGCAGCGCCGTTTTCCGATGACTCCGCCGGTTGACGACCCAGATGGCGGTGGTGGTGTGGTCGCCGAAGGGACCCGCGTTTGCTGGTGGTGGTGGAGGTGTCCCAGGTGGTTGTTGATGGGGTGCGGTGGTGAGGCGGTGGGGCAGGGGCTGTGTTGGGTGGGTGGTGGGGTGGGGTTGGGGAGGGAGGTGAGAGAAAAATGTTTTTTTTTTTTAATTAAGGGTCAATTAATATATTATATTATTAAAGCAGGCTTTTTTTGAGCTCCCATAACGATTGGAACATTCTAGAATGTCCGTATTTCCATATATTTTATTATAAAAATTATATTCGAATCTTACATATGGTAAGTCACCTAATAATTTAATGTAAATTGTATATGATATGGTAAATAAAAAATAATTAAATAAAAATGAAACATTCTGGAAACTCAATTTAATATGAATTGTGCATGATATGGTAAGTAAAAAATAGATAAGAATTGAACATTCTAGAAACTCAATTTAATATGAATTGTACATGATTTGGTAAGTAAAAAATAATTAAATAAGAATGGAACATTCTAGAAACTCCATATCAATCGATGAAGGAGGAATTTATCGGGCAAGATTTTTGGTATATTTTACTAATTCTGATCTATCATAATCCTAATACTGATCGAAGTTAAACAGCCAGCTGGCTATAAATAGTTGAAGTTCGAGATGAACATTCACAATCATAATGCCTGATCATATATACTCGGCTGGCTTTAATAAACTGCTAAAATATTGATTGGCAAGTTTAAACATTGTCCTTTGTATGCATCAACATATTAATAAATTTTTGAGTAACCTCATAATTTTAGTATAAAAACAAGTTTTTAATAAGATGTCTTTTTTAAAATGACACATTATTATATTTTAGTTTTAAGAAAAACGTCTTTGAATTAAGATGCTTTATAAATGCCCTTGATGATGTGTATGATACTATGATATGAGTAGTATAAGTGGTAGAAGTAATAATAAATCATAATATAGTAGGAGAGTACATGAGTATCACATAAACCTATAGTACTCTATAGAGAATCCTACGTTTAGTTTGTTTCACCTACAATTTTGTTAAAAACAGGTTTATCGCAATCAAATAGTATTTTTTCCTTTAGAGAAAAACTAAGAATTAATTAGTATAAATATATATATACTTATAATATGATACAACGATGTGAGATAAAAATAATCTAGCCGCGTATGGTGTGTCAAAATACTATAATCTTACTTATTAGACGATGTGGGACAATCTCCAATATTGGCAAATAAGAAGAGTAATAAAAAGTCATCCCACATTGTCAAATCATGACCACGTAAGAAAGTAAATTTCTAGCCATGATACCACCAGAGCTCATTTGGACTGCTCCACCCCACTAAGTCTCATGCGCGTGTACTAATTTCTCTACTAAAAATTTATCCCACGTTGTGAACATGAGCAAAAGAAATATATGTATACACTAATAATTTTTTTTAAGAACACAAGAACTAATCCCGTTAAGATTACAATACCGAGTAGAATTAATCTATTTTCTTCTGATGCAACAATGTGGGATAAAATTAAAGTAACCTAACATATAGTGTGGCAAAATATTGTAATAATATTTATTGGACGATGTGAGAGAATCTCTAATCTTGGCAAAAAAAGATTACAATACCGAGTAGAATAAAACTATTATCTTCCTATTCAACGATATGGGACAAAAATAACCTAACTTATAGTGTGCCTAAATAATATAATCTTACTTCTTGGATGATGTGGGACAATCTCTAATCTTGACAAAAAAAAAACAGTATTAAAAATTTGACCCACATTATTGAAACAAGACCAAGTGGAATATATAATATCTCTACTAAAAATCGTACATTAGGAAATTTATTAGAGAAGTGGATATATAGGTGAAAGGATTGAAACAATATATCAAGCTAATAATTTGTCAAGGATTCATAACTAAACTAAAATAATATAAGTATAATATGCATGAAGGTAATCAATTCAACGATCCAATAAGCATATGTTTGTTCTATATACTACTATGGATAAGAGTGTTGTACAAGTAGATTAGGAGACGGAAAACAACACAGATACATATGAGCCAAGACCATCTTTCATGTGTGTTTTTATTTTTATCATATGAGCAGTCAAATTTATATTTTGATTAGTTTTGATGATAGTGTAGTTATATACTCCATGATCATTCACAATCGCAATAGACTTAATTAGCATTCAAATGTTATCTAACGTGATAAGATGTAAGAGTAAAAAATTTAAAGATTATACCCATTTGCTAAATTTTGATAAGAAATAATAACATTAAGACCCCAATTATGAAGTTATTATCTATCATTGGATCAATAAGAAGTTTAAATAATGAAAACAATGTGAAATTAAGGTTTAATGCTTGGAAAAAAAATATATTACACATGATCATATAAATGAAACCTCAAAAATATACACAAACGCTAAAACGTGGAAACCATGAGAAAAATAAAACAACAAGGGTACTGTCTGAATGTTCCTAAGTATTAATTTGAGATAGTGTTTTTGAACAAAACTTTAATTTAGTTCTAATCTATTAGCGGGTGCTAATTTAAAATTATACAATTAAAGATGAACGAATATTTTTTTATTTTATGTTGTCTGATTTTTTTTTCCAGTTTATGTGTCCGAGGGGCAAAAACTATGGTGCATATTATACAGAAACTTGAAAATGTGGAACTCAGCTAAAATAAAAACACAATGGTGCCATGTGAATGTTTTAGATAATAAGTTTTTTTAAAAGGTTTAGTAACATTATTTAAGGTAATGCCTTTGAAAAAAAGTATGGTTGCAGTGACATTAAAAATGTTGATTTGAAAGCATAAATTCCCAAGTTTTTAAATGAGGTTCATATGATGAAAATAATTGTCTACACACGGTAAATAAAATGCACGTAATAGTTCCTATGTAAGGGCCAAATATTTATCGGTTCAACTTTATCATCGTAATTGGATATCATCGTTAAGAGACCCGTGCAACGCACGGGCTTACATCTAGTTTGGTTTAAAATAGTCAAATTTAGTGAGGGTCTAACGGTGTTAGACACCGTTAGTCAAAAATCTCAAAAAACACGATTTCGCAAACCTCAGGGGTACGCTGGATAGCTCGAAAACCTAAGGGGTATACCGGAAAGTTTCGGTAACCTCAGGGGTATATTGGAAAATTTCCCTAAGTAAATTGGCCAGCATGTGATGGTTATAAACTTTAGGTTGTTTCTACTTTCTTGGCCGATAGAGGTTAGAATGTCATGTCATTTTTACAGCAGATTCGAGATTCACAGGTGTTTTATCGTGCCGTACTTTGTTTAGGCAAAGCGTGGCAGAGGGCCACCTTGGCCTCTCCCGGGCATGGTCCTCCCGTCATGTCGTGCTGGAAATCCAAAACCTCACCGAGACACCGCACAACACGACATTGACCTGACCTGCCAACTTTTCCGGTACCCGTTTAGGATTTGAACAAGTGCTACATGAGTACATGACCAAATAGAATATGTTTCCTTCCTCTACAAGGTATTAGCAGTAAACTAATTTGTCTTGGTAAAACTGTTTTTGTTGGTAGTTAGATCGCATACATTAGACCCCCAGCATACTTTTAGTTTAAGAGGATAATGAAGCATTATTCTTGCGATTACCCGTGTTGTTGGAGAATAGTGGAAACACACTAAAATTGGTACAGTATTTCGTATACAATCAATTCAGATTTACCTGGAGAAGAATAATTACATGATCACTCTAGTATCTAAAAGCAGGCAACAACTTAGTTGTGCTGCCTTCATACATGTTAGTAACTTCAATGAAATACAAAACAATGTATACAGTCACATTCTATTGCAGGAGATACATACCCAAGCCAAGTCCCAACCATTTTCAAGCATGGCGAGAAAGCAGAACAATTTACACAGTTGCCTGTCACATTTTGTTCTTTTATGGTACCAGATCACGCAATACCATAGGCCTGTGGCATTGTTTCTGAAGTTCATGTTAGCACACTGTAGGGAAGAACCAAATTCCGAGATTATCACCAGCTATCTTCTCGTTACTCCAATTTGGCCATCAAATTCGCATGATGATTTAAAGCGGCCACTGGAAAGAAATTCTGTTACATATATGGATACCATCATTCATCAGCAGCTGCTCCTCCCCATTTCCGTACCCTACTTACTGCTTCATCAGCCTGTAACAACAGAAAGAATTTTAAACAGGAAAATAGAAATCAGCGAAGCAACATCTGTCAAAAGGATTAGGTACTTACTTCCTTCTTCCAATTTGTGAGAGATGTAACTGTGATCAAAATAGCAGTTTGCAAACAGATTCCACCAACCATTCCCCCCCAAACTCCCTGTATAAAATATTTATTAGTCACAAAATAAAGAATTGAATGAGAATACTACTGATCCAAAAATTTCGGAAAGGTGCGTTACCATGACTCCAAGACCATATTTGAATCCAAGGATAATGCCAGCAGGCAGCCCAAAAAGATAGTAGCAGGCGATATTGATGTATGCAACAAGTGATTGCCATCCCGCTCCAATAGCAACACCTGAACAGAGAAGTAAGAGCATAAGCAAGAAATTTAAAGAGCACTATAACTTTATATATAAGAGTAAACCCACTTTAAAAAAATTTATTTCATTTTACTTACCTGATAGTACTGGTTGAAGACTGTTGAGAAGAACTGTGAATGCCAACACAATTGATATTCTTGTTGTTTCCTTAGCTACAGCCTCACTGCTGGTGAAAAGGTGAGGGAACGTGTCTCTAGTGGCGAGCACCACTAAGAAGACAACGAACCCTATGGCCACCGATGTTATAGAGACTACAGTTACAGAGATCTTTGCCTGCCGATAATTGCCAGCTCCAAGTTCATTTGATACTCTCACACTGTTTGAATAAGAAACATAATCGTCTTCAGTCTTCTTCGCTATTTTTCCATGTAATACTATAGATTGATGACACTAAAAAGTAGAAGTTTTTATGAGAAGAAACATGGAAGAAGGTAAATTACCTAATAGCAGCATTGAACCCAATTGCAATCATTGCATCCCATCCTTGTAAGTTCATGCTGTAAATTCAACAAATGTCAGTTGAAAGTCATAATGACTCAGATCCTGACGTATCATTTCACATTATCTTGCATCAATAAAAAAATATTCTAAAGTGTTGACTCCTTGAATAAAAGGTGTTGGAAACAAATCATACCAGATAGAGACGGCGTCAACAGGTATTAAAGGATTCGGAAGAATGCCTACAATCACTACCAGCATCATCAAATACCAAAGCTCCAAGCTGCAGAGGCCAACATGCAAAGGGAGTATCATCAAGAGCATGTAAGAAGCACAAAAAAAAGATGGAATAGCCCTTCGTAAACAATTCTCAATCTTACAATCCTAAAGAGGCTTTAGCTCTAAATGTTATCATCTCCAGCACCGCAATATACTTCTCTGACTCTTTAAATGGTAGCTAAATTCGAATGACAAGCCTTTCAGCAGCCTGTATTTGCGTCCTGTTTTTCGATGCCTTCTAATTGAAATTTTTTTATGGATACAAGGTAAAGTATTCCTTTTCAATTTTGGTGGAAATAAAGCCGCAAGGGCAGCTTTTGTGTTGACAGGTTAGAACCGAGGTCATGAGTATCAGCCTCAATAACTTCACCAGTCAACCTAACATTTACATAAGGGGAATTACTCTAAATGACCCTTATTACTCAATAGAACTGTTAGACTCTCATTTGAGCTTTCCAATTGGATGGAGATGTAACACATTAGAATCAAAAGATGATAGTTAAAATGGAAGACTGCCACAAGGTTTCAAGGATTTTTGTGTAGATGGCATGCCCTAAAACATAGAGAAAAATACTATGCAGGACTAGCATTGTTATATGCCAAGAGTGCTAGGTCATGAACAGCGTCGCGGTCGCTTACGTGGCAATGGTGCATGACTTACGTTGGATATGTGGCAATGCCAGGAAGGGCCGGTTGGATGATGAATAGATAAGAAATTAAATAGGAGTTGTTGCATAACATAAGATGAAGGAAAATTGCGTGGCTGATTTGGCAATGTGGGACCAAGTGACACATCAGATAAGACTTTAGAAGGCTTGAAAATTGGAGAAGTGAGAAGCTCATGAAGGATAGGGTTATAGGAAGACCTAAGAAAACTTGGAAAGATATAAATCGAAATGGCTTAGGATTGAAGGAATGTGGCATTAAAAAGGGTATCATTGAACAAAGGATTTATGTGTATGACATGATTTAACTTTATCTTATATCTCATTTCAGTCTTTCTACTTTCTCTTTTGTTTACTTTCAAAATAAAATTATTCCAAAGTTTTAATTTAATTTAATGATTGATCGCTTTCTGGCTTCCTCTAGACAATTGCAAACACCAATTGATGTTACCCGCCCGTGAATCACTTTGGGTATACGGGTTTGGAGTTGATGTTATTAATAAACGGGGAATATTACCACAAAGATAGTGAACATTTATTTTGTGACAACCCAAATTGCAATGGTGATCGATATCTACAGACTACTGTTTCAAGAGTAGAGCAAACAATAAATAATAGGAAGATGAAGAAGATACCATAACATGACAGCAGATGCCACAGACAACTGCACGAACCCCCACAAGTCAGCAAATGCCAGCCAGGACCATCCACTCCAAGCACCATCTGACTTTGTGTAGAGAATGTAGATAAGCTGGAGGATAACAATAAGCCACCACGACATGTTGAGAATAATTGCTGCTCCTACCAAGCCCCAACCTAGCCTTAGCATAAACATCCAACTCAGTGCTGTGTGGAGCACCAGCACAATCCCAGACACCCACGCCATCACAGATACTTTCCCCTGTGCTTGCAAGAACTTTTGTATAGGGAAATGAAAAGCATACGCAAATAGTTGAGGCATCATCCACAAAGCAAACTTGCCTGCACCACGACATTGCTTCGTTTTAGTACATTGTTTAAGAAATGTTCAGTTTGCGGTAGTACTTACTCTATATGTCTGAAAATATCATGTGCAATAATGCAAATTGAGTATATTACTTTATTTATATCTGAAAATAAAAAAATAAATTTCTTTTATGTTCAAATCAATTAGACAATTGCTAAATTGTGTGGACTATAAATTCTGAAAGATGACTGAATTCCAGCCCCAACAAAAGCCAAAAAGGAAAATCATTACTAAGCTATTATCAAGCGATTGTAGGCGGTTATAGAGCACAGAGGATTTAGGTTTTAATTCTATTCAGTTTTCCACAAGATTAGGATTGCTAACTGTGCTGACTGCTGAATACATACTTGAAACTTAGAGAGTACTACCTGTCCATATGTCTTTCTTTTAGAGATTTAGTACATTTTCGATTTTGTTCGAGTTGGAGATCATGACTTGCAATGTACCTTGGTGTTACTTGCAAGTTAAAATATCATTTTCTTGATCATACTTTTAACATTGGATCAAGTAAACCATAATGAAGAGAGCACCACCACCTTCATTATTCCTTCCCAAAGACAGAGTCATTTTTTATGGTTATATACCCTCAAACAAACAAAAGTACTGCTGTCCGTTGTAAGGAGTACTAAGCTACTAACATTATAAGTTATTATAATACAGTCAACAAAGGATCATGTCTAACAACTTAGATTAATGTTACTGATTTACAAGTTGTCAATAAATAATAGTATAATCAACCCAATAAAACCTAGAGAATTGCGTAGCAGCCAGTAATAAAAAAATATGATCTTAATAATAAAGAGGACCCGTAACGTACGGAATAATTAAATGATAAGCCACATTCAGATCTGTCTACATTTCAACAACCAATGTGAAGAAAATCCTTAGTGCACAAAACTCATCCACATTTTTTAGATAGACTAAGACAACTTGTCCATGTTTTTTGAGTCAACAACTCAAACATGTATATTACTAAGTATTAGTACACAAATTTAGTGACTGCAACTCATGGCTTTCTACGCCCTTTCACAATGTTAAACCTTATCTCGTTGCCAATGGCCACAATCTTAGGAACACTAGCCGAAAATGAAATATCTGAACTTAGAGGTGAATAGACCCTTGTGTGACTGAGCAACTATAGAATGGAGAAGACCAAATCCAGTTCATCCATGTTACCTTAAGGAGCTCTGAACAAGTTATAGGGTCGCAAAAAACTAAACCCACTGTCTTAACAGGTTACCCAAACTTAGTCAAATCTCAAACTTTACTCCTTATGACCCTACAGAACAGAAACTTAACGGGAGCAAGAGCATTATACTGACCTGCAGCTTCGGAAATCTCTTTGGATGTGCCAAAAAATTGAAGGATGAAAGATGAATATGTATAAAGCGGGGTGAGTAGGCAAGCAGTGCCTAGCAAGATAACCCATGACCTCTGCATGTATACCCCCAACATTTTATTCTTGCCTGCACCAAATGCTTGCCCACATAATGTCTCCAGTGCACTCGCCATTCCAAGCTACATTTTTAGAAATACAATTTACGCGGTCAATTAGTTCCCACAAACCTTATGTTGAGCACAATTTATCAAAATATTTCACTATGGCAAGTGGAATTCATACCCATAATAGCTAATGTCTTATGACCAAACAAATCTTGTCCTAAGGGCATGTCACACATGATGATCTAGTAAGATACATTCATGAACTCGGAATAAGAAGAATCTAAAATGAGTTTTTTTTTCTAGATACTGAGTAAAAAAAAGATGCAGTCAAATTTCCTGATCTAACTCCATGATATGGTGCTTTTGCAACCACCAATTTGATTTCCTAAGTAATCTTGAGGTTTGAATGTTAATTACGAATGAAGCTTTTCAACTGCCCACCACCTGTTTTCAGTACAAAGGGATGGAAACAAACGAAAAGTGGAAGTTCCCATCCCATCCACCATAAAATGGGTCCAACAGTTCATCAACTAATCAAAGGTGAACAAATCACAACAGTCGCTTCGAAATGCAGGAAATTGCGTAAGATATCTCTCATTTTCATATTAATGATGGTCCTGAGAAAGCCAAAACATCTGATTTTGAAGCACCACCTTCCGCATGACCCAAGAAAAGTAATTTATCATTCACGACTCTCTAATCTGAGAACCACACCCAAATGAGAAGAAGAAAACAAGAAACCAACCCCATAAATCATGTAAACCCCCAAAAGAAGCAAACCTTCCAGCACAAAATATTTCCTTTTTAAGTAAGGAATCAAAATTATTCCTGCATAATTAAGAAACATAATATCTGAAAATGAAATATCGTCACCAGATGTCACCCAATTGAGTTATTCACATTGACAATGAGGCCAGCTGAACCCGAGTTCTGATCAAAACCCGATTCCGCATAGCCTCACCAAATGATACTCAATTTCGGAACCACCCTTTGCCTAAGTCATAACTTATTACCATAACAGTGGGCGGTGAGACCAGCTGAATCGAAAGTTTATATAAAACCCGAAAACGCATAAGATACTCAATTTCAGAACCACCCACCCTCGTAAATGAAAATTAGGAAAAAGTAAAAAAAGAAAAGAAAACGGTAATTACCATGACACCGAAAGCGAGGCCAGCGATGACCGAGTTCTCCATAGAAACAGCAGCAAGCTCAAGCTCGCCAACTTGACCAGCAAAAGTCTGGGTGAGGGCGCCCATGGAGTACTGACTAATGGCAGTGAAGATAGCAGGGCCAGCAATGTGCCACAGCTTCTTGGACTCATGATTAAACTCCCCGATTACGCTACCTTGTCTATGCGACAGTTGCCGTCTCAGCTGCTCCTGCTGCTTAAGCTTCAGCTCATCTTGGGTCAACAATGGCACCCCATCTTCCACTTTATCAGTCTGCACCATCATTGCTAAACAAAATTTACAGATCCAAATGTTGGGATTTGGAGCAGTGGTTTTTATATAGAGAAATGGTGGTAGAACCGTAGAAGTAGAGAGGAGAGGAGAGGAGAGGAGGTAGGAGGGTGGTCTCCTGTTTAATAAGTCAGAATTATTTATGTGTGTGTGTGTGTCAGAGTTGAATATTGACAACGGTATTTCGTGAGAGGAGCAGGTGAAGGTGGGGATTTTGAGGAGTGAGAGAGACTTTTGTTGGAAGCTCTCGGTTTGTTGTCTTCAGTTGGTGGGGGAGTTCAATTTGAACAAGCGATTCTCGTAATTAATTAAGAAAGATGACTTCATTTAGTTGACACGAGACATAACTAGTTATACTCTTTGTGCTTTGAATAAATCATAAAATTATGACACATGTTAACAAATATGGAGTACTTCGTATGACCGTAAACAACTAAACAAAAACAAATATCAGAAGGGCTTTACGTCGTATGTGGCGTTACAAGTCGAGCTCAATTAATATGGAGTAAAATGGGAACAAGAGGGAAAAAAGGAGAATGGTGGCTGGCTTGTAGGGGAGAAGTCATTATCAGTAGGTGTAAAATGCTCATGATCAACTAATCAACAACCATATTCGCATATATGATATGTATATTGACTTATAACTTACAGTATAAGACACTACCCCGTACTTAACTAGTTATGCTCGGTGTTTTATTGAGGTCTGAAATCATATCACTGTTCAAAACAAAACTGATGAGATGAGTTATGCTTCATACTTCATAGTAGTCTACGCAGCTTAAAGAATCTAGATTAATTAAGGAAAACTACTTGGAAAAACAAACAAAAGAAAAGAGGATGGTGGGTGGCTTTTACGCTTTTAGGGGTGGAGGGGGAATCAATTATTAGTAGGTGTTGAATGTTCAAATATCAACAACCAATTGGAAATGGTTGTTTAAGAGTGCACGTTCCACATGCTGGAGAAGTTCTAACGAGAGATGTGGAATATACTTCTCAATTGGAGTTAATGAGTGATTGGAATAGTTTTGCTATGGGCTCATTAGGGAAATTCGATGAGTTTACTAAGTTCGATAAACCAGTTGATCTACGATTTAAAGTGAAAATTTGTAGGGTGTTGTGGAGATTTAATTTTTGTGTCAATAATCAATGTTCTGTCCAAAATAATATATATAAAAAAAATATCGAGGGTGTGAAGTGGAAAGACAGGATTGAATTTTTCTAACCACGTTGACTTTAGGTGGTTTTCGTCCTTTAAGTAAATTCACTTTAAAATATTTTTATATCGTCATGTTTAACCCCTTGCTAAATGACAACTATAAATCTCAAATGAAGAGTACTTTTGCTTTGAAACTTCAAGTTGTCATATTAAAAACATTTTAATTACCATTTTAACATGAATATTAGTGACAACTGTTAGAACTAGTGTATTATCAGAGCTCTGATTGTGATAATGTCATATTTTGTTAATAATGTGATTTGATCCTTTCCTATGCTATCAAATGTTTTTCAATTTGTAAACCTGGCTGTGATGTCTCATGATAGGCTATCACTATCGGCAGCTTATACAATACATACACATACATTATGCATACAGAAAATATAGGAAACTACGATTCCTGATTGTCGACTGTCAATCAAATGCCAAACCACCTGACTTTGTGGTTAAATAATCATGCCCTTGCAGCTAAACATTCCTAGAGAAAACACAGGTACAAGAGAGATGCCCAATATTCGTAACATCTTGAGATAGATAAAGTTATGCATCAATCTTTCGTTGAAGATTATGAGAAAACAGTTTTCATGCGGCGCCAAGGTAGTGTCGCCTTGACATTACCAGCCTTCCAAGCTTCACCTGAACACTGGAACATATTCTCCTAAACACATCATAGCAATGGCACATACGAAATGAACTTTCGATCATTTGACAAGAATGGGATCAGATGGGTTAGAAGATTATAAACGGACATAATTGACATCAATAAGACCACAAAAATAGGCAAAGGTGGCCTAGAAAAAGTGTTGACATAGAATGAATGAAGGTAAGAGATCCTGAGTCTGTATGAAGGGTAGACGATCAAAAGGGATCGGAGGACATCATTAGTACTCAACATTAATATGCAAAACAACCAAGCAGCAACATGACAAAACATAATACTCCCTCGGTTTGACGTGAGAGACATTTAACCAAATGTAAACAGCTCAAAAGAGAAATGGAGTGTAGAAAACATAAAAGAACGATCCAGGATGAGACTAACTGAGTCGGACAATTTCAAGGAGGTCAAGCTCAAAACATTTAGACTACATTGAGGGTTGGTTTGGCTACATAAAAACGAACAATGCTTCGCCAAAAGAAAAAAAAAAAAATCAAAATGTGGTTCCACTCGACTGGTATGATGCAGCCCATGCGGGCAGTTCACATACAAGACATAAAGATCAAAACAAATATGAAAAGACAGACGGTCAAGATGGAGGCGAGGGCAGCTCGAATCTGACCATTGTGGTAAAGGAAAAATCAACTTACTGACCAAATTCCAAGGATAAACCACTGATTCTTAATTAGAACCTTTCCTCATTTTGGTTACTTCAACCATGCTTGGATGTTAAACATCCCAGAGCAGCCTCATTCTGACTCTAGCAGAACTCAAATATAATGTACAAAAATTGTCTTGCACTCTAGGCGTCCACGTAGATGACTTCAGCATGTATAGAACCTCGCCTATACAGCAACAACTCCTTTAGCAACTCCATTCCTCCATCAATGGGAGCGGGTTTGACGGTCAATATCTCAAGCTTGGGTGAATTTGCAAGCAAAAACTTCACAAAATCTAGCTCAGGTCTCACACCAGATATATCAATTACTCTTGCGACACGAAGGTGATCAAATAAGCCTTTCGAGTCATTAGTATCCAGCCAGGAGCTTGGCAACGTACTTGCAATAGACCCCTCCTCGGGTCGAGCCTAGGCAAATCAAAACAGCATATCATGTCACTAATGTGTGTAATGTAAGGTCATAGACCTGTAAATACTTAATACAAGAGCTGTTCTCATTGTTAGCATCAACCTAGTTTTAGACGTCATAATGTGGTTCCTCCCCACATTTGAGACAAACAAAATGAAGGAACACATAAAAAAAAGAAATTGTAAAAGCAGAAGCTTACTAGCATCTCAAGCTCAAACAGATTTGGGGAACTCCTAAGTAGGCAAAAGGCTGTCTTTGTCTCCTTGAGATCATTGAAGTTAATGCGGATTGAAAGATAATTTAGGTAAGGACATGCAACCGGCAGCCTTCCTGGTACATTCCCTAGAGCTAGATACTGTAAACCAAATCAAAGGCACAGAAAGAAGTCAGTCAGCCAAAATCAGAATTAACCCGCAGTATGATAAGTTTGAGAGCTAGAATCATCTTTAAGCCACTGATAGTAAGTGAAAATAATTCTTCAGACCCAACATACCTTTAAGAAGTAACTTTGCACTTCAAGCCTCTGTATACGAGGAAGGTGGGTAAAGAACTTCAGTAAGTTGCCCGTACTATTTCGTTTTCTTGATTCACCAGGGACAGTCACATATAAACCAATGGAGATAGTATTCAAAAGAAATGTACCCTCAAGGGCGACATCATGGAAAACACCACCAACGTCAAAGAACTGAAGGTTAGGAGCATGAATCTTCAAATAGCTGAATCCATCAAAGTTCATCAATGTAAATCTCTCAAGCAAGGGGCAGTTAACTATCATTCTCTCAAACGCTTCTTGCGACAAAGTAATATGCTGAAGATCAAGGCTCTTCAAGTGCTGGAAACCTTTAAATGATAGAGGTACCCTTAAAGAGCAGTTGAACAGCTCCAAGTGAGTTAGATCCTCCGTAGAATACAAGCAAGAAGGTATGGGGTATCTAGGGCCCTTCCAGATTTCAAGTATAAATTCTTTTACAGAAGTTCTAGATATATGAAGAACCCATCGGTCAATATCAGGGACAGCTTGAAGATCCTTATGGGATAACTTGAACTTCTGTATTGTGCCATCATGAAGTAACAGAACACGGTCTATTATGCTGACAAATTTTCCACTCAATATTGGATCATCAGATGTACAACAGTCCTTCTCAAATATGAGATGAGGTAAATTGGCCCACTTGTACCGCCAAAAGCTCGACAAAAGACTTGTCCTTACAGCATCTCTAATGGATAAGAACGACAAAATCGTATCAAGAACATGACTTGGTAGGTTGCTTAGCCTGTCAGATTCTATCTCGACATAGGGTAACTTGGGTGGTTGTCTAGCTCTCTGATAAAGTTGGAAACGCCATATATAATGTCAAATTCATGAGCCTTAGCAACGAAGAAATTCCAGATATCAACAATTCGTACACACAGAAAACAAAAGGACGAGACTGGAAATAAAATTTCTAGCGACCAAAAAAAAAAAAAAAACCCAAAGAAGAGAGAGAGAGAGTGAGGGAGAAGAGAGTTCCCTATGGTACCTCATTCATTATCACTATGTTAAATTAAGTCATTTTGCAGCCATACCTAGTTAGAGAGAGAGAATTTGTATCTGATACCCTAAGACACAGGAAAAAAAAAATTGCACTAACAGCATAGGATCAGGCCTAACATGTAACAGCAAATACAAATATACAATACCGACAAACCAGGATTTAAAAACTATCTAGATAGTCACGCCTAAGTAGTCCCATAGGAATAGTAGAGGGTTTCCAAAAGACGGAAGTCAAGTGTACATGTTGTGTAGGTGTTCTACTTATTGGCTTAATTATAAAATGCTGATCCTAATTACATTTCGTTTGACAAACATGTATCGCATAGATAAGATTAACAGCACATAACAGCGAAACAATGGATCAGGTGGTGTCACAGAGTGAAAATCACATTATTAAAATGAGTTCTTATTCGGGGGCCGTTGGAACCACGAGCTTCCTGTTTGACCACTCAACCTAGGAAGGAAAAGCCTAGACATGGTGTAATATTACAGTTGGTATAGGCCTGAAAACTTCCAGGCCGTCGAGTCAAAGTTTGAAAATTTGAAAAAACAAAAACTGTGCCAGAATGACATAATTGTAGGACACGCACTACTGATATCAAATATGTAGAGCGGGGACTATCTGGAACAGTCTAGTTGAAAGTAACCAATGTAACTAAACCCTTGCTCATAATTGGTTCCAGATAAACACAAGAGTCTCCAACTGTTTTCCTATGCGGCCAATCACCGTATGAGTGGTATGACATAAATCCATATACTATACACATGCGAACTTCCATCCACAATGAAATTGTGACTTACCACCATATTAATGCAATCAGCACTCCTCTAATGAATAGATTTCGAAAACAGCACTCCCATATGAAGAGGTTGAAATAATATTTCTTAAAAACCCTCTTTGCTTTCACGGTCAATCTGATATAGGAAAATAAATGATAACACTCAATGACAAAAAGTATAGCTATAACTATTAATAAAGTGAAAAGACATGTAAATGGACTAGCCAGTCTCTCTAAAGCAATCAGAAAAAAACGTGGAAAATCCCATGAAACCATGAGGTGTGGAGTCATAAACATCTTAGAACATAGAGACTTGATGTTCTACCTTGAGAATGACTGAAGAATTTGCAGCGATGCAGAATACTTATACATTCTAGAGAGTTGGACCATCAAACATACTAGTATAGTAATACAGGTCACAGCTCTGCAGAAACTATTTTGTTTTATGCACAGTGGATCTGCTATGTTCCTTTTTGGCACAATGCAATGTACAGCAATACCACAGGGAACAACCAAAACTGGACCCAAAGGTACAGCCGTAGTAAGGGACAACTCATCATACTCAAAACTCCTGAATTTCATGGAACATTTAGAAGAGTACACGAGTAGTTGTGAGGAACTACATACAATAATTTTAACAGCAAAAAGCAACAAACATTGCCGTTTCATGAAATGTTGTATGGTTTTAATATAATTCAATACAACTTTATTTGTCAACCAAACTTTTCATCTTAATTCAAAAAAGCGTGCGCGCCTCACAAGAGGCTCCAACAGAGACGCCTCAGACATGAGACGCAGTGCCTCACTAACATGAGGAATGCCCCAAGCGTGCCTCACTAACTTTCTCTTTGCTCCTTAATCCTTAACTTTTACTTCTTTACACAAATGCACTCTTTAAACCAAGAAGGGCTAACCTTATGCACATTATCGGTCTGGAAAATAAAAATTTGTTAAAAAAGAAAGGAGCGCCTTGCTTCAATGAGGAGCATGCCTCCGCCTCGTGCCTTGTCACAGGGGCCCTCATCGCCTCAGTGCACCTCACGCCATGTTAAACTAAAGTTTTACACTAAACCAATTCATCATTCTTATAACCTCGAACCCATTTGGAGCTTCTTATTTTCAACTTCTACACCGTGCTTATGTGAATACTTCCCTCACTTCGAATTACTACTCCACGTTACTAGTAAATGAACCAAACAACTGAATTGATAGTTCCTTTCCTTTTTTATCCTTCCTCTATATTTTCTTTCGATTCCAATCACATCTACTCACCAAACATGTTGTACATAAAAGAAACACCAAAACAACCCATGGAATCAAGACAATAGTACCAATTAACGAGAACAACAACAACAACAACAACAACATTACCCTAGTGCATCAAAGGCTACCGCTTATGGCGAGACAAGGAAGGTTCGCGTATACAGAAGCCTTACACCCATGTTACAAACATATATATAGAGACACTGCTTATAAATGACCCGTAATGAAAATTGCATCGAGAATTGCACCGACAGACTGCTTCTTCACAATATGTATTGTCAATTAGTAAAGCAGAAAATCACAGAAACAAGTTTGCAATACCAACTACACCGTCCATAACATAATAATTAATCACCCAATTAATCATTCTTACACAAATTTTAAAATTGGATAGGCCCGCCGCAAAAGCAAATTCGATTCATGCGTGACTATCACAACAAAATTAAAAAAAAAATCTAATTTGGGGGAGATGTGAGTTGAAATGAGCGTGAAGTTGAAGGATCAAATTTTACCTGATCGAGTAAAAGGTGGTGCTGAGGAAGTGGACGATTCTGGGTTGGGTAAACAGGTCGTCGGTATATGGTGGCCGGACCGCAAAACGCTTTATATATAACCCCTCAATTCGCACCAATATTCTGACACATGTGTATACTCCGAACTCATCAGTTTATCCAATTCTTCTCATTTTCTTTTTTTCTACGATTTTCTCCAAAAAACTTCGCTTCCCGTTTTGGTAAGTTTACAATCCCTCAAGTTCCGAATGATATTCTTATTTCCTTTTTGAGTCAGTTATAAATGATCTTGTACTTTTCTTATTTGTAATTTTTTGTGGTACTAATAGTTTGTAACCCACCGACTTTTATTTTTCACCACATCTTATTTCATACAGAAAAATCCGTGCTATTTCATTGTGGAACATCAAATAGAACATGAGGGAGTATTTAGGCTATGTTCAGGTGCATTATCTGTTTGATTAGCAGGTAGCTATTCGAGTAGTAGGTAGCTGTTCGAGTAGTAGGTTGTAGGTAACAGGTAGTTGTTAACTCTAAAAGTAGCAGATGATGTTAGATATGTTAGGTAGGAGTAGCTGTTGAGTTATCAAAAATATATTGTACATAAAAAAATAAAATAGAAGTGCTATATTTTTCTACTTTTTTTTACTCAAATGTTACTTTGGGAAAAACATTTCCCAAATGCTACCTAAAATGGCAAATACTACCTAAAATGTTACTTTTAAAATGTTAGCAAAACAGGTAAAGTAGCAGTTTGAACCGACCAAAATGCTACTTTCTACTTGTTAATTCGTTGCTGAAGAGGGCCGTAGTCTTGTTTTGTCATTTATCTATATCTTATTCTCACGACAATTATCGCATGTGATTGTTGTCGTCATTCAGTTGGCACGAAACTTAATCAATTTAGATAAAAGTTTATGTTGTAATAATGGCTCCAAAGCCATGTTTGACTTGAGCATTGGATACCTCGTGGTATTAATCCTCATTATTACCATGCTTATTGTACCTACTCTCTCCATAAATAAATGTAAGTCGTTCTCACTTATCGAGACGGTAGTTTGACTCTCAATTTAACGAAAAAGTACTTGGAAAAAAATTATGAAACTTATACCATTAGATTCGTAACGAAAAACCCGTTCAGAAAAGTATACTTTCATAATTTTCACGTGTATATGTTAAGAGAAATTGAGATTTGAACGGAGTGCCTCAATATGTGAGAACGACTTACATTAATTTATGGAGGTAGTATTAAACACCATGTTTATTATCTTGTTAATTGTGTGATTATGGGTGTCTTTAATTCCATAATTACTCCTTGACCCTTTAGTATTCATAACATCTTTTCCACTCAATATATAAGAAAGCCTATTGTCTTCATTATTGGAGGATATGTGAGATATCGGGAATATTATTAGATTAGGATAGTATAATGTTGTATTAGGATAATATATTCTAGACCTATTATATTCACATTAGCATGTTAACTATATAAGAGGACTTCTACTAAGTTATTATCAATATTCTATAATGCTATCCCTGTCTGTATAATCTTACATTACATGGTATCAGGCCAAATATTGATCTAAACACAAATTCTAAACTACTTCCGCGCTCCCGCCCGGAGGTGGTTCTCTATCCTACACATCTCCGACCAGGCATCTCTTATTAGTTTTCCGTTTTCTTCGCTTTTTATTTTTTCTTTATTTAGGGTCGATTCCTTAGGAATCAACAATAAAATATTCAACCAAATCCCATAATCACGTTGCCAATTAAAATACATTGATCTCATGAGATTATTGTTTTCCACTCCGATCTCACATTTATGTTCCTCTGTTCTCACATAAATTCGATCCCCAGTTTGCATGGTTGCTGATTGATAGCCATCTTCGTTCGCTCGTCCCCAAGACCAGCCTAGTGCCTTCTTCAGTGGTCCGTGTCGGAAGATCACCCTCGTGGGCATTAAGTTCCTGCCTGATTGATCGCTTTGCTTCGACCCGATCTCCGTAGTGAACCCCACGCATTGGACTTTGACATCTCCGACCTACCTGCTGTCTCATCGTGATTAATCGGTAGCCTCGGCCCCGATTTCCGTTTTTCGCATAGCCAGATTGTGGCCTTCACCCTATCCAGTCACTGTTGCTTCCCCTTAGGTAGGGCTTTCGAGCCATCCCCTGCTCAGCGTAAGTGACCGGTTTTGCTTCGACCCCGGTCCCGCGTGAGACTAGTTTTAGGGCTTTCGAGCCATCTCCACCTCGTCGTGAGTGATCGTTTGCCTCGGCCCGATCCCGACAGAGAACTTTTTCTTGCAACGTGTAGTCCACTTTGGTCCCAATCTTGGCAACGAACCCCATCTTGGCATACACCCAACTTGCGTGATGATGGCAGCCATGAGTCGTGCAGTCCCATCAGCTTGCTTCATTGGTTTTTAATCACACCACCAACAATATTATTCTTTCAATATTATTTTGGTTTACAGCACCAAGGCAACCTCAGATTTTTGGGCATGGTTTGGACCACCCCACTTGGCTTGTTTTGACAATTAGCCTCTGTTGACTGGTTACTCCAATTGGTTCGTTTCGACGCTACCTCTGCTGACCATCCTATTTGAAGAAAGTGTTCTACATCTACGACTACAATTACAACTTTGGTGGGTTTAATTCTTTTCCAATCACAGTGTTCATGATACTATCGCTTCGATTGCGAGGGAGTATTGGAGGATATGTGAGATATTGGGAATATCATTAGATTAGGATAGTATAATGTTGTATTAGGAAAATATATTCTAGACCTATTATGTTCACATTAGCATGTTAACTGTATAAGGGGACTTCCTGGAGTTATTATCAATCAAGTCAGTATTCTATAATGCTATCCCTCTCTCTATAATCTTACATTCATTTTTAGACGGAACGATATACACAAAACACATCTCCTGATTCTTGGGTAATTGTATGAATGTGCAAACTCCAACTTTTTTGTGTGAGTGGTCGCGTACAAAAGTAGTTGTGTTAACCTTGGGGAGCATTCCGGTCAGTGGCGATGACCACCAATGTCGAGTCGTAATCGCTTCCAAGTCAGTGGTCTCCTATCGCGACATAACTTGAAATAATTGTTTGATCTTTCTTATACAACCATTGTTAACCTTATTCCCAACAATTTGAAAGTGATTAATATACAATGGCTGTATTATTTTGTATATATTCAATTTTACCCATAAAGTTTGTTTGTGGGTGAAAACTCCCATTTTCGTTCATAGTTTTCCAACCCGTTAGATTGAGACAGACTTTCGTATTTTGGCCATATCTCGGTCCCTAGATCTTCGTTGAAGGCGTGTAATATGTTGTTGGAAAGATAAGAAAAATATCTACAACTCCGTATCAGAATACGAGTCCAAATTATGTCATCTACAAATTATCACGGCAGTGTGGTGATGGTTTATAAGAAGATTATTTACTAATTATTTGATGGCATATCTATTTCAATGATGGGTATTATATAATTCAAAGGTTTTGGACAGAAAGGTTTGATTTTTATTATATTTTATTATTCCATGTTGCCCATATGATTAAGGTGCGCCCTCCTCATTTTGTGTTATGGTTTTTGTTCATATGATAATATGAGGCTATATATTTGAGATTTGGTTTACTTTATTAGTCTTGGAATTTATTGGCAAGTGTTGATGGTTGATATTGACCTTTGGTATATCTGTGGTGAATTTTGATTCCAAGTTTTTGATGAAATAATATGTTACATGTTATAGAGTATAGCCCGTCGTTGAGTCTTGTTAATTGACTAGTTGGCGATTTGGTTTTGTTGACGGTTTGATTATCCCAAACCTTGTTATGTGTTGCATCATTTTTAATATGGGCTTTGCATATGCTAGGACCTGAGATTCTCTTTAGGTATCAATTTTTAGAGTGTTTAATTTTTGGCTCTCCGAGCTACACACTTGTTTTGATTGATTATATGTTAAAGTGTGCGCTCTCTCTCGATGAATTTAATCTTGAGAAGCTTGTGAATATTATATCCCTTATTTCCACATTGGTGTGACGACTCTTACACATTTGCATTGGCTTATATTAATATGAGACTATTTGATAGAAAATTTTCCTAGGGATTGCTTCTCCTAAATACTCCTCGATGGGTACAGCCGTACAGATTTGTGGGGGCTATAGCTTCATTTAATGTTTGACCTATGAATAGTTATCGTTGATCATTATTTTATTTTAAGGAGGATATACGAGGGAAATTGGAAGTTTTGTATGTATGTCTCATAAACCCCTTGGTAAAGAATTTTGTGTAGGGAATGATTAGACTCTTTGATTTTGAACATAGTGTTATCGCTTGTGCCTAGTGCAACAACATACGGGGGAAGTTGTTCAAGTAGTTACTCTCTATGTGTTTATATGTTTGTTGCTTGGAGTTGTAGAGTTTAATACGTGACTAAAATCTTTGAGTATGTGGGGGTAAATAGCCATGGTTGGTTTACCTAAGTATAAGGGACGAGATTATGTTATCATATGTCGCTATGTGGAAGACATGTTGATTTTTGGGAATAGTTTGAGAATTTTGGTTGATGCTAAACTATTCTTCTCGTCCAATTGTTATATTGTTGTAGTCTTTCAAACAGATTTGTCTAGCTTAGTCCACCATTGAGTATGAGTTTTTGTCCTCGAGTAGTGTCTGAGTGGTTGAGAAATATATTAACAGACGTGCTATTGTCAGGGATATGTGGTTCTCATATTTCTTCATTGTAATTTTCAAGTGACACTTAGTGTTGCTAAAAATAGCGTGTACAATTGAAAGAAGAGCCATATACGCATAAGGCACAATGTTGTTAAACAACTCTTACAATTGAGTGATTTCTTTAGATTATGTGAAATGTGTAAGAAAGCTTTTTGATCTCTTTATAAGGAATTACGAAAAAGTGACATCTGTTAGTCGTCGAGGGGGATGGGGTAAAGCCTATGAGTTGAGGTTGTGCCGTGGATACCTGCTTGTGGTCAAACGAAACCACACGACTCTTAACTTTGCACTACATTTCTCATCCCTATGACACGTGGACGGCGTGGTAGTGCTTAACATAATCCATAACCTATTGGCAAGTGCTATTGAGATGAACTTGATGGATCTATGTTGAGAGGTTGAGTGTTACGCTCTTAATGATCTTATAACCCTAATTTGGGTAGTTCTTTTGAGATGATAAGATCACCGTATTTGGAGGTTGAGATTGAATTATCTCTTAATGAGTCTACATCCATATGTTGGATGATCTTGTTGAGAAATATTTAAAATATTCACCGTGTATTTGTGAGAGGTTGAGTTTTGCTCTTAATGGTTCCATATCCCTTTGTTGTGGTGTTTAGTGAAACATTTGATGGACTAGCTATGTAAGTGTGAAGGATTGGCCGCCTTCTATGAAAGATTGGGCTATCTTTCTAGAGCACTCATGAGACCCGAGGTGTGCGCATGGCCTTAAAGTGCTTGGTTCGCGAAGTTTGCATATTCACTATGTGTCAATCCAAATCGAAAGATATTGATGCTTAAGTATTTTCTTACCTTTACCCAAGATATGTTTCTCTTGTTGGCTTTGCTTGCCCTTAGTGGGGGATTGTTGGAGTAATGGCTCCAAAGCCATATTTGACTTGAGCATTGGATACCTCTTGGTATTAATCCTCATTATTACCATGCTTATTGCACCTATTAAACACCATTTTTATTATCTGGTTAATTGTGTAATTATGAGTGTCTTTAACTCCATGTTCACTTTTTGACCCTTTGGTATCCATAACATCTTTTTCACCCACTATATAAGAAAGCCTATTGTGCTCATTTTAAAACGGAACGATATGCACAAAACACATCTTCCTGATTCTTCGGTAATTGTATGAGTGTGCAAACTATAACTTTTGTATGTGAGTGATTGTGTACAAAAGTAGTTGTTTTAAACTTGGGGAGCATTCCGGCCAGTGACGATGACCACCAATGTCGGGCCGTAATCGCTTTCAAGTCAGCGGTCTCTCCTACAGCGGCACAACGTGAAATCGTTCTTTGATCTTCCTTATGCATACATTATATCTATTATGTTATTGTGTTTGATTCTTTATGAATAAGATTCTTGTTGGGAGTTGTTACTTGTTGCTGTTGGTTTGAGCAACAGTAGCTCAATTATTGCAGCTAGTGTAGAGGAACAGAAAGAGAATTTGAGGAATCCTTTGTATAGTGATACTTGTAGTTTAGTTGTTGAGTTTCGATTACTTCTATTCAATTTGGACTAACTGAATTTGAGGTTCTTAATGAGATCTCTGAATATTTGCTGGAGTTTGTGAGGATTTGGTATGATATTGCTGGAATGCGCTTTGGGCAAGTGCTCTGTTTAGAGCAAATAGCAATCACAATATGGCAGATTCAGGAGGCTTTTAAAGCATTCCAATTATTATTTTCAGTGTTTGGTGTACCTATTGTACATTGGAGAAAGTAGTAGTTGTATTCGGAGGGTACAAATTCTTTGGTTTTTGCTTTAGAATGTGGTCTGCTTTTTCTTTTCTTTGGTATGGATGAGCTACAGTAGTAGCTGGCTTAGAGTTGTTTTGATTTGATGTGGCAAGCTGTCATGTTTTGAGGTGGTCTGCTCAGATGTCTGATTTAAATCTCCTATAGAACGAATATCATGTTATTGTTTGTAATTCTGTTTTTGATCCAATTTGGTTACTCTATATCTGTATGATTTTTATGTCATCTTTTTGGATGGAATTTCAGGGTGTGGTAATCTCCATGTCCTCATCGTCGTGGGTTAGGATATGTATGTGCAGGTTATCGTCATTTCTCTAGTTGCTGTTTATTAATATTTGGCTTGGTTGGACAGGTTTATAAATGATCACTTTGCATGATAATGTCCTAAAGTCGGTTAGCTCAATTTTTGGAAGAGCATTGTGCAATGCACAAGATATGGGTTCGAATCCCATATCGGCTACTTGATAGATTGAAAATCTGACTGCAGTGGTAACTAACAGAGGAAATGGAGCTTCAACTGAGATGCTGTAGGCCTGTAGCTATACAGTGTACTGTTATCAACTTCTTTTTTCTAGTGGAAGTAAGCAGGTAGTTGTCACTTGTCAGATCGATTTCCTAGTTTCTTGTGTCTGTTCAATTATCCGAAATTTAGTATCATACCCAGTTTGTCTCTCAACAGTAGCACCTAGCAATGGTTCCTTCAGGAGGCAGTTCTATATCTACTTTCTTGCTTGAAGATTTAGTAAAGTTCCTATGTTTAACAAAGAACTTGTTGGAAAACTTTTACTTCTTTCTAGCTACCACATAGCTGTGCATGAAGCCTGGCATTCGGTCTACTTCAGCGTGTGTTATATCCATTTGCATCCATACCTGTTGGCTGTTGGCATGTGAATCGGGCAATGATTGTTTTGGTGCATTGTTATTAATCTTTACTCTTCCTTTTTTGAGAAAATGAGAATGATGGGAACTTTTTTGTTACAGGTTTACATCAATGGATTGCTTCTGTTGTTGGATTGCAAAAATCTACTGTTGCCTGTAAAACTAAGGAGATGCGTGTCGTGCATTCAGAGGAACCAGAGCCTTGTGTATCTTTTTTCATGTCAGCAAAAGGAATTCACACTTCCGCAGTTCTGTATCTCCACAATCTGATCAATAAGGTTTAGCTAAACCTTGATAAAGTATGGTACCAATCTTATTGTATTTCATAGCCGATATGGGAGTCGAACCCACATCTTGTGCGTTGCACAATGCTCTTCCAAATTGAGCTAACCGGCTTTAAGAACATTATCACGCAAATTCATCAACTATGAACAAACAACAACTAGAGAATCGAAGCATGTAGATTCAACTAAAAGGCAACTTGTCGAGATTATGGTCCTCTCGCGATCCATAAAACCAAAAACCTTGTTTTCAATGGGGTGAATCAAATCAAGAAAAGGCAAATAAAAATTACAGAATCATACCAAAAGACTCCATTTCATAAACGATTAAGACATTAAAGAAGGGAGCCCCCATCAAACAAAAGAGCCTTTCTATGTCAAATAATTTTATTGACAAAGCAGAAACTTATTTCATGACGCAAAGAGCAATAAAAACACACATGCCTTCTGTACAACTGAGACCAAAAACAACAGATATTGCAGAAAAAATCTCATATCAGGCACGTAACGATTAGGCCACTACCAGGTCAATTATTAACTATGATAACTGGCCTACATTCTCTATAACATATGCAAGCAGCACGGCTCTCTCTCTCAGTAAAAAGCAAGACGTTCCTAAGAAGCACAACCCAGGGGAATATATATAGGGCAACCACAGAAAATCCAATCTCGAATTAGACTGGTTTCACACCAAAAAAAATTGATATTAGATCAACAAACACATGTTGCTCGGGCTTAAATTACACACATTAACTAATAAAATCACACACTAACTAATTGAATCACAAACTCACAAATAAATAGAACAACATACAAATAATAAAATCACTCTCACTAACAAATAAATTTACACACACTAACTAATAGAATGATATACACTAACTAATAGATCACACACATTAACTCGTGTAATCACACACACCATCAAATAGAATCACACACACATTGAATAAAATCACACACCCTATCGAATAGAATCACACACCAACGAATGAAATCACACACTAACTGATGTGATTCCATAGACTAACCAATGTGATTCACACATACCATCGAATCGAATCACACAAACTCTCGAATAGAATCACACAAACTCTAAAATAGAATCACACGCACTATCTAATAGAATCACACGCACACGAATAGAATCACGCACACCATAAGATAGAATCACACACCATCAAATACAATAACACATACCATTGCATAGAATCACACACATCCATAAAATCACACACTGATGAATAGAGTCATTCAACTATTTAATGTCGTAGGAACACATTGAATCACAAAATAACAAATTCAATCACACAAACAAATTGAATCATAAATACTAACACACAAAATCACACAAGCTAATTAAGAAATCAAGTTTACAATCTGTATCTTTTAAATAGTGTGAGAAGTTTTCAAATTTTCACTCTCCTTGTTGTATGCCGGCGCGATCTCTCTTTCTTCTCAGCGTCACCCTCTCTCCTCGTCGTCGCCGGTTTTGATTATCGTCGCTGGTTTTGCTGCTGGCCGCCACCGCCACGGTCACGTTACCTCCCATCGTCGTCGCCCTCTCGACGAATTTCGGTAAGATCTGTCTAGATTTTTTTGTATTGTTTTGATTGATTTGTCCTAATTAATTTGTTCTGTGTATTATTCCTATTTTGCTTCAATTTGTTTTGTAATTTGATTTTGATTCGCTGCGATCGTTGTTCTTTGAGAAAAATGTTGATTTTTTTTACGGATTTGAGAATTTCGACGGCGCTATGGGGACCAATTGAGAACTCCGGTGACGTTTGAGTTAATCGTACGTTTCAATTGAGTCGTATTCTTGTTAGTATTGATCGAATCTTACTTAATTTTTATGATTTAGTTGTTAATTTTGTATTATTTTATGATGTGATTTTGTGGAAATTTTATCTGATGTTTCTGCTACTTTTATTATCTCGTTTTCGCCGATCTATTACTCGCCGCCGCTGATGATGTTTAGTTTGTTATTTGTTGATTGCGATTGTTGTTGTTGTTTGTGGTGGCAGCCGTTGTGGTGGCGGTGGTTGTGGTCACTGGTTGTTATTGTATGGATAATCTATTAGGCAAAACCTGTCATTCTATGGGATGCGTTTGTTATTGTATGGATAATCTGTGTTATTGTATGGATAATTGGTGGCATTTGATGGACACTAGGTGCCGTTGTATGGATAGTTGGTGTCATTGTATGAACATTGTTGTGTCATTGTATGAACACTGTTGTGTCATTGTATGGACAATGAGCATCATCGGATGGGGTTGTGCATAGAATGGCACATGTTGTGGTTGTGGTTGTGGTTGGGGTTGGGGTGGGGGTGGGGTTGGGGTGGGGGTGGGGGTGCCATAGAATGACACGGGTTTGTCCATACAGTGACACGAGTTTGTCAATAGAGTGACACGGGTTTGTCCATACAGTGGCACGGGTTTGTCCATAGAATGACACGGTTTTGTTGGTTGTGATGCGGGTGCCATAGAATGACACGAGTTTGTCCATAGAGTGACACGGGTTTGTCAATAGAGTGACACGGGTTTGTGCATAGAGTGATACTATGGACACACGGTGTTATTGTTCGATGTCATTGTATGAATTGTGGTTTTGATAGCTCATTTGGTAAAGCATTTGTGTACATACATGAATGTCGTAGGTTCGATTCCTACATGAGTTCTAAATTTTCATGTCACTCTATAGACTTTCTGTGTCATTGTATGTAAGTGTCATTCTATGGATATTTTGTGTCATTATATGCGAGTGTCACTCTATGTGACATTGTGTGTCACTCTATGCTGGTGCCCAGTTCTCACACGAGCATGAGTTCGCACCTAATATATATATATATATTATATACAGGCGAGATCAGGTGCGAACTCATGCTCGCGTGAGAACTGGGCACCAGCATAGAGTGACACTGAGTGTAACATAGAGTGATAGCCGCGTATATTGAACAAATGAAAAAAAAAAGAGGGGTCAGCCTTCCCGACTTCTCTTTAATCATAACAATCTTATTCACTTTCTCACTCCTCCTCCTCCTCTCTCCTGCCTCCTCCCTCCTGCTCTTTCTCTCCCTTCAAGCTCTTGCAAATCCCCTAAAATCTTCACAAAAGTTCATCAAATTTCTTAGATTTGGGCTTTGAATTTACATGGAATCCAAGCGAATCTACATAAATGATGAGAACGCGTAAAATCAATATACGAATTGCACATTCGGTGAGATTTCTATTTGCTTTTTATTGTAATTTCTTTACGACGCACCTTTTTTTCTCGATTTCTGAAGAAAATGCTTGATTTATTTCAATTTGTTGTTCTTTGTCCAGAATATGTAGCTGGATTTGATTTTTTTTTTAACTGCTTTCTATTGATTTTCCGTTCAAAAATGCTCAAATCAATCTCGAATCAGGTTGAAATTTTGAGCATTTGCAAATTTAATGAAAATTTCGAGATTAATTTGTTTTGCCTATACTTAGAATGTTTGTTTGTTTGTTAGAATCAATTTTTTGTTGTTTAGAATCATAAAAGTTGTTAGTTCATGTGATTCTAGGTTTTTGTATTTTTAATTTCGTGGAAAATGCAATGACACCATCTAAACAATATAATGACACTATTTTTCGAATGTTCATTGAACGATCAAATTTTAGAATTAAATTTATAGGGTTGTGATTTTTAGATTTCATGGAAAATACAATGACACTTGCTGAACAATAAAATGACTCTAGGTTTGAGATTAATTTTGAGTGAAAAACAGTCTTTGTCACTCCATGGACAAACGTGTGTCACTTGATGTTCAAACTCGTGTCACTCTATGTACAAACGTGTGTCATTGTATGGTTGTGTAATTCTATGAACAATTGTGCGTCACTTGATGGACAAACGTGTGTCACCAATTGGTGGTGGTGTGATTCCGTGGACAACCTATGTCATTGGATGGTGTGTCATTGTATGGACAGCGCAGTGTAATTGTGTGGACAAACCCGTGTCATTCTATACAAAAACTCGTGTCATTGTATGGACAACTCTTTGTAATTGTATGGACAATCTATTTCATTGGATGGTGTGTCATTGTATGGACAAACCCGTGTCACTCTATGAACGAACGTGTCATTCTATGATTCTGTCAGTCTATTGACAAACACGTGTCGTTCTATAGACAAACCCGTGTCGTTCTATGAACAAATGTGTGTCATTCTATGACGGATGTGTGTGTCATGGCCGATTTTCCAAAATTGTTCATTCGAAGGCAATTTGATTTCAAAGGTAGTCTACTTGTTCTTTTTTGCTGTGTCGACCACCATCCTCCATCTGCTTTGTCTCTATATATGGTTGTGTAATTCTATGAACAATTGTGTGTCACTTTATTTGCAAACGTGTGTCACTCTATGGACAAACGTGTGTCACTCTATGGCTGTGTCATTCAATGTTGGTGTCATTTTATGGAGGAACGTGTGTCACTCTATTGAGAAACGTGTGTCACTCTATGAACAAACGTTTGTAGTCAATCAATAACAAACGGATTGGATGGACCTAGTTTCCGATGATTTATGGTGTGTTCGGAGTGAGTTATTCTCAAACTGATCCCTGATCATGTTCTGATGGAGATGCCTAAAAATTTCTGTGAAGCCGTATCTTTTGTGTGCTTCAGATTCAATTGTATATGAATTTTTAAAAGTTTAATGTCTGTTTGTCGAATTCTAATGTTATTGATCATGACTGTGAGAGTGTGAGGTTCTGAATTTGGATTTTCCGATCTTGTGTTGGCATTCTACTTTTATTTTGCAGTACTTTAAAAGCGTGCTTTGCTGATATTGTGTGTGTTTACAGTCTTTTGCTGATGATTGGCTAGTCAGCTGAACTAGTAAACCAAAACGTGGCACTTGACAATCACTTTGGGGGTCATGAGCACTGGAATTATCTTACTGCCATTTTCTATTCGTGGTTATTGGCTGTATTTTCTTCAACAGTTATGCTTATGAGTTTTGAGACAGTAAAAAGGCATGCTCTTCCATCACAAGCTCAGCGCCATATATTAGCAGGGCTTGCTTCGGTTGTTGGTGGACTAACTACTCCCTATTAAAGAGCTTCTCATGTACACAATTCCAATGATATATTAATGGAATTAATGAAATACTAGATCAATTGGTATGACACTATTGCAAATATGCACTAGTGTTGTAGGTTCAATTCCTACATGAGTTCACCTCTCATTTCAGTTCACTAATGATTTGGGTTAATCCACTAATTCCTACAACAAATGGCCATATTAGTACAAATAGTTACAGCTGCATAGTTCTTATATAGTACCCATCCCTTGGCTTCAGGTTATAAAAATTAGCTGTGTATTGTGTTCCTTGGCAGCGTCTTTGCAGTGCCTTATCAAAGGTCATAACCCACTGTAAAGAAACGATATCCATAAACCATAATAAGTAGAAAGGATCTTGATTCGTAAAATGATACAAACATTGCTTGGCTTGCAGCTCCCTGCCAAACTTCTGGTCATTGTTGCTTTAAGAATATACCAGACCCCTAATTATTCTATACTATTACATCCAAAGTTGACCACACACAGTCTACGTAGGAATCGAACCTACACCTTCCGCCAATTGGACGGAGCTCTACCAATTGAGCTAGTAGACTATTGAGTTTAAGACACAACAATAGAAGGTCTCGAAATAAACAGTACCATGCGACTATTCGCAAACTTCAGATCAGAGATCATAAAAAGTATCTCCAACCACTACCCCAATTTGCTATATCTCCAACAATGCGACCACACCACAACTACCACAACCAAAATAACCACCACCACCACTACTACAACAACCACGTGATATCTATGTCACAAGTAATGCTCAAAGAACTCTCACAAGTAATCTACCGAAAGCTGAACTATACATACAATACACATGAGTGTCCATCCAATGACAACGACTTTAAACAATGATACAAGAGTGTCCATACACTTCACCCAATGACTCAAGAGTGTCCATACAATGACACCTCCATCCGATGATGACCATTGTCCATATAATGACACCGACTATCCATACAACTACACCTAGTGTCCATCCAATGGCAACGATTATCTATATAATGACACCAATTATCCAAACAATCACAAGCATAGCCCATAGAATGACAGGTTTTGCTTCTAGCAAAAAGTTCAACTTAGCACACATAACACTCATTTAGGCAGCAATAAAAGCTTCTTTGAGGCATTTCATCAAACACCTGCTACTCATTTCTAGCACTTTCTCAGCAAATTAAATAAGAGTAAGATCACACAAAAGCAGTGCGCGCCAAACACCATACAATGACACCCACTGGCCACACAAGGACACAATAGTGTGCATACAATGACATCTCCATCCAATGACTCCTATTGTCCATACAATGACACAAGAGTGTCCATACAATGACTCCTCCATACAATGACACAACAGTGTCTGTACAATGACAAAGAGAGTCCATACAATGACACTCACAATCTATCAAAATGTTCACATAATGCAGGAAATAAAGCAGAAACCCTAGATTTTCATCTAAACTGGAAAAAAAAAATGCAGAATCTCGACGGAAAATAAAATTAATAAAATTGATTTAAATTCAAAATCGACAAATTGAAATTAAGAGAAATAATAGTTTAATTTGTAATTAAGGAGTGAGAAAGAGAAATTACCGTATTATTACGCCGGTGAGGTGAAAAGGCTGGCCGGAAAATCGCCTCGTTGTCGCCGTCGCACTTCTGCCGCCGTCGCACTTCCTCATCGTCGGGAACTTCCCGGAGCAGTAATAAAAGAGATCGAGAACAGGAATAACCTGGACAAATGCCCCAATACATAAATCAAATGAAGAGGGATGAAGAATAACTAACCTGAGATCTCATTTATGTCAATCACGTTGCCGGAATCTTGCCGGAAAAGCTCGTGTGTAGCGGCGATGAGAGAGAATAACGGAGGCGGCGATGAGAGAGACCGAGCGGCGTCGGAGTGCGCGAGAGAGGAGAGAGAAAATGTGGAGGAGAAAAGTTGCAGTTGAGGAGAGAGCGTTTGAGGAAAGAGAAATTGAAAAATTGAAAAAAATTTGGAACGTAGAAAAACAACCCGGTAATTTCTTATTTAAACCACTGACAGGTGGCTTAATCTGGGGAGTCGATATTAGTAGATCGGACGACTTATATTGGGTGCACAGTACTCACCTAAGGAGGGGTACTCTTATGATCCTCACTATATATATATATATATATATATATATAATTTGGAGCGCATTGAGGGCGTCGAGAGGTCAAGAAATGAAGAGAGAGAGTCCAAAATTTGCTAAACTCTCACCTAAAATATTAAAGTAATCCACATAAAACCTTAAAAAATGCACACACATATTCCAATATTTGTGAAACTCTTATAAAATAAAGTTAACAACATGAAACATCATATAAACAGATATAACTCGGGCTACGCATATCATAATATTACGATACATGTATCATTAAGTTCGTGTCGAAATGTATGTCAATATAAGATCCATTTACACATACTTTTGAAATGTTAATAAACTAATAATTCAAAGCGTATTGAGAGCATCAGGAGGTCAAAAAATGCACAAAGAGAGTCCAAGATATGTTAAACTCTCACATAAAATATTAAGATAATCCACATTAAACATTAAGAAATGCATGCGAAGAGAGTTTAATATTTGTAAAACTCTTACGTGATAAAATTATCAACATGAAACATAATATAAACTGTTATAATTCGGGTTACGTATATCAAAATATTACGATACATGTATCATTGAGTTCGTGTCAAAATGTATTTCAATATAAGATTCATTTACACATACTTTTGAAAAGTTAAGTATGATTTTGGTAGAGATATGTTGACAAGTTTAAGATTTTTGTGAAAAATAATTTAAAAATAAACAAAAAAAAGAATATTATTTACTCCATACAAGTGTACAATGACGATTGAGTGTGATTCTGAGACATTTTAACTAACAAATATATAATTAGTTATCATGGTTTACTTATTTATTTTGAGATTAACTTAATAAATAAGAATAGCAATTATGATAAAGTGTCCCGTGCAACGCACGGGCGTTTCACCTAGTTATAATAATGACTCATACAGAGGATCCTTGGGGGTTGTCCCGGGTTCGAATCCTCATATTCCCACCCCCGCAGAATTATCTGCTCCTTTGTACCAAAAAAAAAACTAGTAATGACTCATACAAGAGAGCATTGCCTCCCTTTGTGGTCATACTTGTCTCGAATATGGACTTAACTAGCTGTTCATGCCAAAAACGACCCTAAAATTTTGGGTGAAAGTAAATACGGAGTAGGGAGAATTAGTTGATGACTACTCCCCAGTCTTCCATGAATTGTTAACATTTAACTTGGACATCATTTGAGGTTATATTACTCTTTTTTTACATAAAAAAACCTATGAAAATTGTATTATGTAATAGCTGCTATGAATTGATAGCAGCACAATCGAGTACACTTTGAGGATATTTGGTAACTTCGCACAAGCACAGATCCTCTGTTCTTTGGTAATAGGATTGGACTCTAGTAATATCAAAGCTCTCTATCGAAGAGCTATCACTTATAGGCATTTGGGTCAGCTTGAAGCTTCTTATCAAGACTTAATTCAAGCAAAATCTCGTGAGGCTACCAATAAAGAAGTGTTGAAGGAGTTGGTTCAGGTGGAAGGGTTATTGAGGTCTTTGGGTTCGATTAATGACACCGTCTCGCCTACTCACTTTGTGGTTTGTTCCAAACGACAAAGGTAAGAATTTGGTTGGTGAAAGTCCGAGCATGGTTCCGTCTTTTGATGGTTTGATCTCCAGTAACATCGGACTTAATAAAGGTGCTGGGTTTGGTTTTAGTTCGTTAGCCCTTGATGAAGATCTTAGTTTGGGTTCCAGTAAGCTCGCAGATGGTACCAGTTCGGGCTCCAATAAGATAGCCCTTGCTAAAGGTACTAGTTCCATCCCAAGTAGCTCCCTCAATCCGGAGTAAGGGGATTTGGTCGATAAGATGCTCATGGACTGTCTCGACGCCTCAAAGGATGAAGGTGCAAGGCATAGTTCATTTGATACACTTCCAGTAGCTCCTTCCAGTGACAGCACTAGTTCGCCTCGTGTAGAGAAAACCGTTGGAGAACACGATTTTGTGAATAGTCGGCATCCTTCCTCGGTGTTGCGTGTGTCTGCGCTTGGTTTGGCCAAATTACAACAAGGTCAACAGTTAGAGTTATTTCATTCCCGGTCATTATCGGTGATGAGCATTCGTGCCATAACCCCAAAAAATCAAATCTTGGCGGAAGCCCCCCACGACTTCGACTCGAGGGCAGCAGTGGCTTCCAACACTCCTCCAATTATGGAAGGGGATCCTGTTCCAGTTGCGTATGACTCAACTTCACCTGTTTCAGATGCCGCGTTCACTGACATCAACTCATCCGCTACTATTCAAGCAAAACAACAACCAGCAACACAGGTAGTGCCCTTTTCCCCTTTAACCTTTGCTTTCCGTGCAGTTTTGCGGCCAAAATCAGCGAGGACCTTTGTACTCCGCCACATCTTCAGTGGTCAACGTCCTATGTTGCATCTCCGCAAGAGAAGGAAGAACTCCTCACTGTCCCCTCCACCCCTGCTAAGTGTAGTTAAAAGAAAGTTCTCGTGTCACCAAAATCTCCCCATGACATCCTTGAAGAAGATGAAGTTATTTTCGTTTTTCTTTAGTCCTTTCCGTATGTTTAGTATTGGAGGTTTAGGTTGTTTGGCCCTGTTTGATAGGACAGCATCTTTCTGAACTGAACTGATCTGATCTGAATGATTCTGATCTGATCTGATCTGAACTGAATGATTCTAGTCTGATCTAATCTGAATGATTCTGATCTGATCTGAATTGGTTGAAAATTTGATTGAATTTCAACGAATTAGTATCGATTATGGACCAGATACATAGATAGTTATTTGAACATTTCTGAACTGAACTGATCTGATCTGAATGATCCTGATCTGATCTGAATGATTCTGATCTGATCTGAATTCATCTGAGAATAAGTCCTATCAAACAGGGCCTTACTCTGGTGCTTGTTCGGGCCAGATCACACCTCCTGTCGTGTAGTTTTTCCTTGTATTTGTTTTTCAATAGTTATAAAATTTCCTCTTCGTCAAAAAAAAAAATGCACAATATAGATGGTGAATTAAAATGGAAATCTTTGTACCAAAATTAAACAATTAAACTTGAGAAGCCAAACAAGATTTTTATTCAGAGTAACCTCACTCTCAAAGTCTCAAGTATAGAATTCACATAATGGGACATTGGGACGTATCAAGTATTCAAGTTCATAAAAAAATGCATAATAATGTATTCAAATAATTAATCTGTACAGTTCAAGACTCTTTACTGATCTCGCATAGCCTCCGGGTTATAAAAACTGTTGAAGGCCAAACTGTTGCATCGTACAGTATGTGACACATGTTTTCTGTCGACAGCTTCAAAAAGGAAGGCAACCCGTCATTTGTATGTGGTCTAGTGTCCTCTGGAGACCATATTGTAACACTGTCTGGTGAGCAGCTCTAAAACCATCGCCGTATACAGGTGAAATGTCGGATTCTATCTGGTTTCTGAAAAATTGACCCAGCTTCATCTCAAACGGTGACCCCGTGCTGCTGCTTGATGATCTGACGGCTGCTCGGGAGGGCAAAACTGACCTGTTGCTGGCAATTGAGGCGGAGTCAAGCTGTGACTCTAACCACATGTAAGCTAGCACCTGGCAGATGCCTTCTTCGATCTGTGGGTTAAGCATACGATAACCTGTAATGAAACAATGTATCAGAAAGCAAACAATGTGTATAACGAAACAATGTACGAGACAGGATTACAGTTGGTAGGAGTAGGGCGGTGGCACACTGCAACTTGAAATTGTTGATGTTTCAAGATACCACATTACATCAGCCGAGACGGCAATTAGAGTTGTAATGAAGCCAACACTCATACATGGTAGTCTAATTGCGTATACTAAAGTCCAAGTGGAGAAGTCTCCATAGACGTTAAAAGCTCACCAGTTCTATAGAAAAATCATCTTACCCAAGACATATGATCACCCAAGATATAAATTAAAGGCAAGTGAGATGTATAATCATCACAATTCACACAAGGTTTCAATGTAAGGTCGTATTTGGAATCTATGATGTGAAAAACGAGCTGGCAGAATTCTGGATCTAGCCAGACTCGAAGTATATATTCATCATTATCAATTCAAAGACAATGAGTTTTCGACCAAAAAAAAAAAAAAGAGCTTCTTCTCAGAAAATGAGAAAATATAGAAAACATGTAAGATACTTTTATGGATACCGGAATTGGGCATTAAGATTAAGAACAGATATGATCATAGAGCATAAGTTTGATCCTATAATGTAGTACTGGAAGTCGTCCAGGAAGTCTCATGACACATGAGCTAATGAGAAATAAGCAGGAATGGAAAGAAGGTTCAAAATCTTATCAGATATCACTTGATGGTAGTTAGTCGTCTAAGTTTTCGTTCGGAACCCCCAACTTGCTTAGGAATTGGAAAGTCCTAGGAAGTCTTGTTGGGGTTGTTTGGATGACTCATGGGAAGTAGTTTACCTTAACCCCCCCCCCCCCCCCCCCCCCCCCAATTCATAATTCCCATGCTTCTTACTAAAAATACTACTTTACCCTTAAAAACGTAACTACCAAGATGAAACAGGGGCTAAGCGGACATTTGAATAATTAACATGCGAAGTAAAACCAAACACCACATAGGAAGTAACTATGAACCAAACACCACATATGTAGTAACTTCCTAGGAAGTCTAATTCCTAGATGTCATCCAAAAGCCTCTAGCCAATTTCCTGGGAATTTGACATGGGAACTATTTTCCAAGGTAGTGGAACTTCCCGTAGCAAATAAGTTCCTGTTTATCCACACGAGTATTAAGAGAATCACCTTTAAGTCGTAGCCAAGCATGCATCATCTCGTGAGCTAAGATCGAACCAGTCAGCAACCTGCACATATAAGATCATTGGTCATACAAGAAATCCTTCACTTGAACGTCGGCGAACATTGGAATTTAGGAGTATAATGTATTTGGCATCAATGAAATTTTAAAATAGATGTCAGAAACCACTATAATTGGAAATCTGACGCATCCCCAAGACTCCAACACTTTGTGTAGCGGCACCAACCATACCCATGTCAGAGGTATTCTTAAACACTTGGAAATATAACAATGAGAAAACATAGGACATGAAGGACAAAATACTCATGGTCACAATTGCTGCTGTTCGGGTATGGAACGGACCAATCAAGATTTATAATGTTGATGGGAAGCCGCTGGACACCCTTTCAAGATCTATAGGTAACTCCTGGCCTCCTGCACAAAGAAAACATTACTGATCCCCTCCGATGTGCCAAGGCAGCCCCTCTGATGCCTAAGTCTGTTTTTGGATGGTATTTGTGTAGAGAGAGAAAGTTGACCAAGAGGGTCTCAGCATCATGCTTTAGGAGTGATAAAAGAATGCCTACCCTTAACCAAGTGTCTTAAAAAAAATGCTTACCCTTGATCTGTGACTGGTTCGGGGGTATTTATTGACCTATTATGGTGGTACCAAGCTCGCTTGACAGGAAAGCCCAGGAGCCAGGGCCTCAGTCGGACCCTTGATGGAGCTTACATTGCTTCACTTTTTACAAACCGGAGTCATGCCTCTGGTTTCGCCGTCGGATCCTACTTCTGGTCCAACTCCAGACCCTAGAGTTCCAGATCTAGAGTCTGGACAGCCCATGGCCGGACACTAGAAGCAGGTTTTGAAAACTAGGCCCTCTACTAAGGCTCAGGAGCTGATGTAGCCCATAGCCGGACCCTGGACCAAGACTCTTGCCCTCTGGAAAGATTTCACTGGATATACTAGAAGGCTAGAAACCCTTTTTGGTTATGACGGAGGGTTAGCAGAAGAGCGATATGTAGCAGGCTGGCAGCAATATGACATGAGTGATTCCTATGTAGAGTAATGCACAAAGTAGGAACCATCCCCCCCGAAGAACTTCTTTACCATGTATTGTACGTTTGTAACTGCTCGGAGCTACAAAATAGTAGGTACTTATTCAATGTGTTAAACATTTCACATTGTAAATAATAACTTCAACAAAACTTTCATCTGTAGAGCCTTGCATAGTTGCATGGAATTGGAGAATCACGTAGGCATATTTGCACATCCTCAAAAGGACATGTAAAACATTTACTATGATCATTTACAAGACCTTACCATACACGATGACCAAAAAAAAGTCTATGTCACCCAAATACCATGCCCTCCACAAATTGAGAACCAAAGTATTCAATAATTGGAATCGACTTTTGCTATAACAGCTTGCCACCACCAATACAAGGCTCCAAGCTCCATGCCTTAATTTATATCTTTAATTGTGTGCTGTTCTCACCATTGTGAACGAGTAAGATATTTATGCACACATTGTTATATCACTATTGACCTATGTTTAATGACTCCTGATTGGCATTTCATTTGTCTGCATTAAATCCTTTCTCCACGGCCGTGCCAAGTTGGATGGCAAACCATGGCTAAAGTGCTATCTAAGAAAAGTGACTACATGGTGGCAGAGAAAATCATTTAACGTCCCAAAGCCATTAGAACTGTGTACAAAGCAGGAGTTATGATTGTAAATTTTTCGCTGAATATAGACCGTTCTATAAGCTAGGAAGCAAGCTTCACCCTAACATAGCCTTCATACTAACCCTCAACTATTAATCAAGTACGCAACCCACTGTTCACTTCCTCATATTTTTATCTCAAATCTAACTCCTAATATATCTTAGACCCAAATGTTATACTCCCTCCTGTTCACAATGATCTTCCCCTTCGTTTGCAGTTTTAGAGTAGCCTTATAGGAACTAGTATATACGCCAAACGAAACACCGGTTTGCCTCAAAATCAAGTGGAACTTGTCGAATGCATTGCAGAATAAAGCATGTGTTAATTCTTACACCAAGTTAACATTTCATGTGATCTAGGTGTGACTCTCAATATGGCTAGTCAAAAACTGCAAAACAAAGGGGAAGATCATTGTGAACAGACTGATTTCACATTTCCTGACTAAAGACAATTTGGGACTCCAGGGAGCAATCTGGGATTCTTGGATATATAACACATTCAAAGCATAGATAAAGGCATACAGCTACTTCTTTAGCAGAACTTTGATAAAATAGGTATCTCCACTGTACTCACGAAGATGAAGAGAAACACACCTAGGGAGGCCATACAGGACAAGGATTGCAGTGACCTCACAACGCCGCGTTAACCTATAAGGTTCTGTGATCATGTCTGTCGTTCTACTCCGAGCTCCAGCCCTTGGTGGTCGTAGCACCTGGCACATACAAAGTCCAGTTGCATACTGTCAGATGGTTATACCGCTTTGTACTAATTATATGACACTACGTCAGGAATTTGCGACCCTCTCCAAAGGCACGTGCAACGCATATGAAGAGAAGGAACTTCGTGGTGAGGAGGAAAGAGAGACTGACCGTGGAAATAGTCTGCTCCTCAGAGAGGCAAAGCCCCCTTGTTTCAGGCATATGATGATGGCCCTGCCAAAACATGGAGAAAGAACTTTAGACGGTCAGCCAATTTTAAAGCTGTCACCACACTGGAATCAAGAGGGAGACCGCATCTTTTCAGTGATTTCAGACGTTGACAGTTCACCCTTGGCCTTACTTGCTTTTCTCCCTCCATAGCTTCATTTAATGCTTGCCTCTCCACCAGAAGCAATGGAACATGCTGCTCCACTTTCATGGTTAGGTTTTCATAGAATTCTTGTATGTCAAGGTAAAGTGGCTGGCACTCATTTGTATCCATGACAGCAGAGTCGAGACACTCAAGGCATAATTTGCGACCATCGGCAAGTGAAACATAACCTGCATCTTGTGGCTGCAAATGAATTAAAACGCAGGGAAGGTTAATATTATACAAATTCTCCCTTTAGATGGTAACGTGGAAGAAAGAAAATGGCAAAGTACATTTGCCTGTTGAAGCAATGACAAACCTCCATTCTTTCACAGCTACAACATCTTGGAGTTCCATCAAGCTCATGAGATGGACAATATTTCTGGTCCCAAAAGGGATGTGCCCTATACTCAATAAGACCAGCTGGATTTGTAGGAATCTGCACAGGAAAACCAGAAGTAAGCATACTACCACTAACGACTACAGCCTTTACACAGGCAGAAGAGCTTCTGTGATCGAATCCTAAGGAGAAATCTTTCAAGATCCTTAATGTGATTCCATCTCCAGAAATTAGTAATAACTAGAACTTAATATTCCTTTTTTTATAACAACAAAATGTTATGACAAGTATAATTCGTACTTAGGGAAAACATTATCCCAGAGGACCCAGACATGATTCATATGTCTGAAGGGGCAGGCAATTCACAGTAGTTCAAACATGACGACACAACAAGATGATGATGGAAAGTTATAGACAAAGTCACAACTTCAACTGGGAAAGCTTAACATGGGGCATGATGATAACCAAACAAGCGTCAATGTGGGAGAAAATGAATAGTTACCTTGTACTACTTTAGAGGCCATGATTATAAGGGCGCAATGGTGAGAATATATCAAAATATCTTTGCACAGTGGTGATCCTTAAAGACACAGCTCTTCCAGGTGAGAGTGGGATTTGGGTTCGTCCTTTTGGTTGATACAAGCTAATTAAGTCCGGCTAGGAAGGACTAAGTAGAAGAAAGTTCTTTGGCATTATGCTTTTATGGTTTACCTTGAGGTTCTTTGGTGGAAGAGCAATTGTTGCAACTCTCCAGAATGTCTTATTCTTTGGTTTTTGGGATATAATGGAATAAAGCAAAATTGCTCATAAAAGTGTATGTGCTTCTTATTTTGTGAAGTACCAGTCAGTCAGTGCGATTCTCCACGCAATTTTCATTTTGGGTCATCCGTGGGCAGCCTCTCTACGTTTCAAAGGGGGTAAGGCTTTCGTGCATCCGAACCCCCTAATTCCGCCTTATGGCGGGAGCCTTTAAGGCAATGGGGTTAAAGATGTTGTAAGAAAGGATATCATTATATTCAAAAGGACACCAAGGGGGTGACTCCCATAAATAAAAAGACACCTAAAGGGGTGACGTCCATATACAAACGAGAGCTAATCAAGCTCTAGGACTATCATTAGAAATTTTATCCACAAAAAAAAAAAAAAAAAAAAAGTCAAGTGTCAACGGGAATGTAACACTTGACTCCAACTATACAACATCCTCAAAAACCTAAATTTAAAGTCTTGGTGTGTCAACATAATATCATCAATGTCTTGTACCTCATTCTTTATATTTTTCTTCTAACATAAGGGTTTTTTATTTCCCAAAACGGGGTCTAATCATAAAATCTGAATCGCCAACTATGCAAGCAGCCCCTATCAACCAATTAATCTGTTTCAACATTTTTATGATAGAAAAACGAAAATTCAACAAATATCACAAAAGAAAGGCACAAGTTCACCAAGCTAAGTAAGGTATTGCTCTATTTCGAAATTCTTATACCCACAAATAAGCTAATATCAGAAAAAGGCACTAGCTGCCTATACCCAAAAATAAGCAAACCAGACGTCTAGACCACTCGAACATAGTCTATAGACTGTCTAATCCCCGTTAAATTACGAGATTCTGCTAAAGCCAAATGCTAATACTGATAAACAGCTATTAAAGTTTTAAGGCACTAATTCTTCCATATCTCCCTCCAACAGGTGTCTGATTGTGGTTACCATACAAATCTATTTAAAGTGACTTCTCTGAGGATAAAATAAGCCCTCCATCGGTAGTCATACTAATATCCAATGAATGTGATTGACATTAGGTTACCCAGGGCCATGGACGTGAAGGGACTATCCTTTCATGGAGGTGAAAGTAGCTGCGCCTGATAAGTAGAAGATCGCAGCTTGAGGACGTAGCTCTGACATATCTCCCTCGAGTGCATAAAAATATGTTTCCACCTCAAAAGGTTTGGAAATGTCCAGCAGGGCTAAGAACGGCCCTATGCCATCAATTTTTGCCTGACATTTCTCTTCTTCGTCTATTTGTAAAACCCTTTTTTTTGTTAATTTGTCCAAAAGTGTTTACACCTATTCACTTGAATTTCATTATTTCTGTTGGTTTGGAGTGCTCTTTTTCCCTCTGTTTGATTTTTAAATCCTCTTTTCAAAATGTATTTCCTGTTAGCACCACTTATTATGATGTTTGCTGTGTACAGGTCTCCAACTTAACACGTAGATAAAGGGACGGGTAGAAGCGCACTTACAAATTGCCTACATACACCACATTTTGGATGATACTGCTCTTTGTAGCAAGACTTATGATAAGGATAGCCTCCATACATGGAGAACTGCAGACAGAAGAAATGACAAATCAACCAGCCAGTATGCAGCAAATATTGAGCTTCTCAACCGTAGAAGAATGAAATGAAAAAGTGAGCCAGCACCATGTGTGCTGGTATGCTGTAATGTCACCATGGGAAGCATTAACTCAACTAAGATGAAGAAACCTATGTACCTCATAACCTGAAATGGGTGAATTGCACCCATGGCATCTGAAACACTCAGGATGCCAAAGTCCCCCCATGCAACTTAAAAAACGTCCATGACCAATCTCAGAACGGCAACCAGCACAGATCCTGCCAAAGGGGAGAATGTAATCATTTGACTGAGTCTTTTCTCTATATTATTGTACAGAAGAAAATAAAATGATACGTAAAGATCACCGCAAACCAATAAGCTCATTAAAAAAACCAAAGACTTGCCAAACTGGTCACAGGATCAATTCTGATAGACGGTGAGAACACATTAAGTGTTCCAATTCATATGCACCCAACGAACCATGAACAACAACAAAGTTCTACCAGTTACCAGCTGAAACAGCATAGAATGATTCTTGCATACCTGTAACCCGTTGAGTAAGGCATAGGAATGGGTTGAACCAAACTGCCATTTCCATATCCATACTGTGGAGGAGACTCAATCTTTAAACTTTCCTGAAGAGCCCTAGCAAGTTCTTCATCTTCCTTTACTTGAGAACTGTGATCTGCCAAACCACCAAGATATGCGTGTTATAGAATGGCAAGTTCATATCAATTAGTGAACTTGTCTAGGAAGCTTTCTGGACATCATATAGAAAACTAGAGGAAGTACTATAATTCTGATCAACCTGTAACGCCGTCTGGTACAGACAAGAGAGCAGATGAGAATGGGGACAGATGCACAACAATTCTCAGTCATGTAAGCATGTGTTCACTAAATAATGCAATGCAGCCCAGATACGATAGTTGGGTAGCCTTATGAAACAAGACTAATCATGCAATGTAAATGCTTTCCTTCGAAGGGTATCAATGCCTTTTCTTCTCTTCACCCATATGAGCGCTTCTGTCATTCATTTCCACACCAGTTTATCGATAGAAGTTGATTACAAATACCACCAGTTATCTTAAAGCAATGATATATCAGTAAGGACCGCTCGATCACATTTTCGCATATTATTACTTCTGTAAAAATACCTTCATCAAACAGATCAGGCAATAGCCTGTCCGATAGATGTACAACTAGTACTGGGTATTGTTGCACTGGGTTTATCGTATCTTAAATCAACAATCTAATTGCTACGCAGAAGAATGTTCAAAAGGCAAGTCGCAGAGTGCAGAAAGAATGATAATGCCAAAGACTATTCTAGGAAAGACAAGAAATCATGAATAAAATGAAACACCCGATGCGGGTCAGGAGAAGTGAAGAACAGCCTAGGAAAGACGCTCCTTGTTCCAGCACCAGTGCAGGCTTTCAACGTCCAAGGGTACAAATTGCGCGACGTTTATATTTTAGTTCTAAAAGAAGATAATTACGTTATGAGGAAAACAATCGATCAAGTCTTCCTTTTTAAGGGAATGCTTGGGATTGGGAGTATTCATTAAAGGGGTAAGAGGGGCTAAAACAAAGGGAAAATCAGATCAAATGGGGTGGTGGAGAGAGGAAATGAGGGGTGAAGGAGGAATCATAACCCCATATGGGAGTAATGCATTACCCTAGGGGGGAGGTGGGTAATGCATTACCCCCATATGGAGGTAATAGTTCCTCCTTTACCCCTTATTTCCTCCCTCTACCACCACCATTTCTAGCATTTTCCCCTTGTGTTTAGCCTCTATTACCCCCTTAATGATTACTCCAAATCCAAGCATGCCCTAAGAAAATATCTGCAGTTCCTCTTCGCCATACTTTTATCGTCTTAGCGTAACTTAGCATATTTATCAGGGAGTTGTTGGGCATATGATCCTATCCGCATTTTTTCTTTCCCAATATAGAGGAGGATTTTGAAACCAGAACACAATTCACTATTCAATGAGACAGCAGCAGTAACTTTTACTAGCCATAACTCATAAGTTGTCCCAATTTTCCTTCCATTTCCGATGAAGCCATAGATTCAGTTCTTTTGACGGTGTCTTTTCAGCATATAATTATCTCACTTTCTTGACTGCTGGTCTATTAGGATACATTCAGTCCTCCATGTATGCGAGAACATACTAGTTGACAGTCAAAGAATGGACTAAATTAGCTCACAAATTTATATCTCCTTTCAATGTGAAATATTAGAAGATTAACCCGTTTTCATTTAAAGGGTCAATTTAACCAAAAACTTTTCAATCCCTATAAAAAGGTGCTATTTGTTAACATTTGTTTACAATGTGACATGAGAGATATTCAAAGTTAAGAAAACCTGGTTAACCTCCTTTCATTTGATGGGACACAAAACTTACGGATTTATGTCACATCAAAACCAACCCTTCTGCCAGTATTATTATTAAAGAATGGTAAACAGAAGTAATAAGACACGTAAAAGAAAAAAACATATAAATAAATAAAAGGTAAAGCCTAAGCTGATGGTTGAAGCCCCGGACAATGGTTTTATACCTTAATAAGAAGAACATGAGGTCCTCCTTGTCAAAACATCACAATAATAATCAAATGCTTCAGAGAAAAGCACCCTCTAGAAAGCACCAACTGCTTTCACCCACATCGAAATAAGGAAAGTATACGCCACCCAAGCTTAGTCAAAAGGATGATGCATCCCATAGAAATATGGGAATTTCACGTCAAACAAAACACAACAGGCCAACAGGGCAACGTCAAAACAGCACATCTCAATATGCCTCCTATATTTGTTGTTACCATATCCTAGGAACTAATCTCCAGTAAGTCCCCCAAAATCACAGCTCCTTGAATATGTCAGATAGCTAATACCACAAGCCACAAAATAAATCCCAATGAAGGAAAACATGAGAATCAGTTCTGAGCATGACACAAGTATCAGTGTCAAGAGCATTCCTCGAGTTTGCCCTTGAAGTATATCATTAGCATATATCCTCTCTAATGCCATGGTTCAACAGAAAGGGTGAATCGAGCAGCTGTGGTTTTCCATTAGATTTACCATAGAAAAGGAGTAGATACTGGCCCAGTCACACCCCCCATGAGAGACTGACAGCAGAGGCCCTTAAACTAACTGATAGCCTGCATTCTGACATCCGCATACAAAAGACACTAAACTAAGAACATGACGGCAGCAAGCGGCTATACGGCTATACCTGCCAACTATATGGAGCCCTTCTCAAATGAAGATCCTGTGCATTTCCTCAATAGGATGAAAGGAGGAGATGCTGCAGTCACGTACTTTAGACTTACATCTTCCAAAATTTGCCTCTTCCCTAGTTGAGGTTATTCGATTTATTTATTTGACGTTTTTTCTCATAGGTATTAACAGTGTAGGTCTCAACTACAAAATCTCAGATATACATGTATGAAGTATCATTTAAAAGTCAGGGTATGGCATGTCACCTTTACCAGCCCTTATACCGTAATCTTCCACTTTAAAACAAACGACACTCTAGATTACAATGAACATTGATGAATACCGATGAAACTTCTATTCCATTTGGAGGTCCTCTCATATGAGGGGGGCTAGCTCATCTAACTGTCAAACATATGGAGCCCTTCTCAAATGAAGATCCTATGCATTTCCTTCATTTACTAATGGAGGAATGAGTGGCATTAGCAGTTAGGTAGTAGAGACTTCTATCTTCCTAAATCTGACTCTATAAATTAATTAGGCAATTTTTGTTTGACCTTAGGTCTAGTAGGTATCAACATAGATCTTAACTACAGAAATACAACTACATGTACAACTACAAGCTATCAGAAATTTCATAAGAGAGTGTTTGGATACAAGGATTTGATTCTGAAATCCAAATTTGGTAAAATCCCATATTAGGCCAAAAACAAATGACATCTCAAGAGGTATCATTTTGAAATCACACCCTCCCCAAACATTTGATATTTATTTAAATTACACATTCTCAAATGATGGAATTGAAATGATTACAAATTTTCAAATTCTTGTTTCCAAACGCTACCTAATATGGGCATGTCAACCTTTCTTGTGCCCAATTTAATAATATCTCATCCCAAAGTCTATGCCAGTTAATTAAAATGAGCAATAATAAATCCCGATAAGACACTTCTATCAGAACTCAAAAAAGGGGTTAGTTGACAAATTCTGCGTGAAGGGCTGAAGGCCACTTACACTAAACTGACGAGCATATTACCTACCAGAAACAGTTGTCCCTCTATTCTCCTCTTCCAAAAGTGATAATGCTATTGCTCGATCTATGTCTTCATCATTGTGTTGTGTATAAGGCTCCTGAAAGAGTATTGCAAATAAGAAAGGATGGGATACACAGGTACTCTATTCAATAAAGCCAATGCTTACATCTCTAAGAAGCTGAGGTGACTTTGATTCTTGATTATAAATTAGATGTCATATCTTAAATCGATAAAAGCTTGGCAAAAGATGGTTCTACAATAGGAGAGGTAATGATTGGCGATCTAGTGCTAATCATCCGAAGTTTGGAACTTGAAAACCTACCAAACACATTTAAATCTTGTTTCATCTTTACCATAGGACTTACTAACTTTAGTTCACCCTAATAACCATTGTAAATGATTCAATTCAAAAACTCAATTATGGGTAGTGGGGAGGGGGTATGGAAAAGGTTCTCTCGTAGTCGTAGTCATATGGGTTTGGGAAATATTTGCTAATCAATCCCCTGTATTACATACTTGAGTATCTGCAAGTATGTAACTGACATGTAAAATAAAAATGTCACTAAGGATGCTATAGGGATTGATTAAGGATAAAACAGTAATTAGGGTGGCATACTGGCACATTACTGAAGGTAATCAGATTAGAATATTAGATGTACATAAATACGAATCCAACCAGTAGAGACGAAAGTTGAATACATAGTACTACCTAAAGTGTGACGGGGCACTGCTTGTCTTCAAATTGAGGAAGATGAAATAGTAGATGCCCTTACAAGTTGAGGGTCTAGGACGTAGATAGTGGTGACTACTTTTTAAAAGTTCGGGTTTTTCCCGCATTTTAATAGACGACAACAACAACAACAACAACAAAATATGGACTATCTTTCAGGGACGAGCGGAGTGAATATGCTACTGCATGATAGAGTTCAGTTTAACATTCAGCTATTTAACTTTGTCTACAAACCATCATATCAGCCTCATTTCACAAATGTGGTCAGAGTTGTACAACTTAGTTTTTTATGCCTACTCTTTTGTACTAATACGTTACCCTCCGATTAGTTAGGACCAAAATGGTCAGTGTTACATTAGGTCTGGACTGAAGGGGGAGTACCATGAACTCCAATGGTGCTTCAACTAACAGTAACGAACACGAATAGTTGTAGCTAGTACATATTGGCATGTCAAAGTCAATAGAAATGAATTAGAGTGATACAGGGGTATCAGAATCACAAAAGAGCAGTTTACAATGCAAAATAGGCAATTCTTAGCATCACGTTATGCGACTAATCCGAAAATTTGGTGAATTAGAATCAGCTCAGATGATATACCTCTGAAGTAGAAGGTCCATTGTTCACAGGATTGTCAGCGTACTCATCCAAATTTTGGCCTTCATAAAGTTTATGATTGGAACCCTTGAAAACTTTACTGAGCCAGCCCATCAGGGCCGTCTCGTCGATTCGAGAGGCCCTGTGCAAAACTCTAGTAAGAGAACCCTGCGAAATGACAATTTTCGGAATTTCAATTAATTCATACTGCACTTTTTCTATCTTAAATTTCAGCTGTTTTCCTAATACAACTACGATACCAGTTTTAAAAACAATAAAAAATGGTATTTTAAGAATTCCATGAAGTAAATAAATCAATCAGATAAAAGTTAAAGCATCGACAAGCTTTCTTCCGATTCACCCAAATATTTTGAGCAAAAGTAAACAGATATAGTGATTAGTGAACAGAAAAGAGATATTTGATCAAATTGGAATGAGAAAAAGAACGATCAATGATACCTGTGCAGCTATTAGATTGATTTGGACGGAAGTTGCATGACTAAGTTGGGGGGAAATTGCTCAAAAATCTCTTTGGGGGAGATCGAGCGTGGTCTTCTGAGTAGCAGGTAGCTTACGCTACTGACCCAAGAATAATGAAAAATAAAACAAACAACAAACATAAAAACAGAAGACGAGCTTAATCAGCTCTTCACTGTTGACCGGGAAGATCGCAGTTATTTTATTCAATTCTATTCTTACCAATTTGCGTGGACTATTGTCGTTTGGACTGTGGGAATAGGAGGTGGAATGTCGTATAACATTATTATTCCCAAAAACCAACGCCAAATGACCAAAATTGGTATAAAAATTCCTCTTACATATGGCAAATGAGACCGAGTCTATTTGCACAACCGATCCTATGGGAACCACTGTGATAACTCCCTAGAGCATTCAACGAAATTCAGGTACGACGCTATACCTCATCAAAAATGCGTCAGATGACACTCGTGAGATAGTCACGTGACAACGGTATAAACACGTTCCTTGTAGAATGGATAGTTGTGTGTTGGGTGGTGCTATCATAAGTTTCCCATTTGAGGCATGACTGCGGAGCCTAATTACACAGTGTGTTGATTCATTCGTAAGACATCATCACATATACTAGATATTCTTTGTAGGTACCTATCCAAGTTCATTTCTCCTAGTTGACGCTTGTCGATTAGTGGGGGATTGTTGGAATTGGGTAATCAACAAGCCATATATAAGGGAGAGCAAGCTTGTCGCTACTGCATAAGCGGATTGCGGAAGGCAAGGAAAAGTTGGAGCGGACAGGAACTCGACATCGAACCACAGATTCCTGCTGGCGGACCGCGGATGGTCCTCCGCGGACCGTGGGCCTGCTGATGGCAGACCGGCGACTTATGTCGGTTGTTTGCTTCGAGTTTCCTAAACTCTTTCCGTTTTGTATTCTCTTTAGGACTATATAAGATCACTTGGTTGTGTACCGAAGAGACACTAGAGAAGACATAATTGATCGGGGTGTCTGGTGTAAATCTTATGAGCATATATCGTACGTACGTTGCTTGTTATACCAACCAAGTTTCTTCAGTGCAAAGGAGGTCCGGTGTTGTGTAACTTGGAGGGCGGCCGCCAAGAGGAGCTTGCACCGTGGCCTAGCGAAATCGTCTTAAGTACATAGACCTTAAAACATCGGCACAACAATTTCGCTATTCAATCCGATCGTCGGATAAGTCAAATTAACTCCTTTATTTCCAACAGATTTCGTTGTACCGTGGGAGCAATTAGTACTCTTTCTCTCTCACCACACGCATGTACTCCATTATACAATACGAGTACTCTTGATGCGTATGCTCATCTAAAATTAACAAACTAAGAGTTTTTGCAGCGGAATTAAAACTAAAATAACATATTTTTGTGTTTTTGTGTTTATATGAAAATAAACTAAAGAAAAACAATAAAGATATGATTCAATACCCGCAAGTAATTGAATTTGCCGAATTCAAAGAGCCGCAACCCTTAATTCGATCCTCCGCAAATGATTTAGAACTCACGCATGAGTTTGTCGCCCGCAAGCAACCACACAAAGAACTTGAAGGAAACTCCCTTCGACTCTTCGATATTAATACTCAACTGTATTTCTGAAATCTGTCTATGAAAATACATGAGACTATCTTACCTTAAATAGGGTAGAGATGTCTAGCTTATTGCCTTAATTCTACCTATATTAAAATAAGGAAACTAATTTAAAACTTACTAAATAATCAGACTTCCCAAATAAAATAGGAAATACTAATTATCGGAAACAAATTATAAGACTCTCTAAGGAAATAAGGAAAACTTTAAGGTAGAATGAATTTAAGAAAACTCCATAACTCGATTCTTGCTTGGCTCCCGCATCATTCCCTTCCTCTTGAAAGCGAATTGTCCTCAATTCTGAATCAACTACAATTCCACCCCAAATATCAACCAAAAGAATTTTAGGACAAGAGTTACAAGGGACCCAAGTACCACACATAAGGCCAATAGCAACTCCTTGTCGTGTCTTACACACATTCCTTCTCTTGGCACAAATCTTTCTTGTAGTTCACCAATTTCTTGATGCATAGGTTCATTGATGTTCTTTCGCCAAACTTTGCTAGCATTCAGACTTGTGGCAAAAATGGTTGCATCTTTAAGGTTGTCCTTTGCATTATACTTGGAACTGAAAGCATCAATAGGTGATGGATGATATTGTATTTGACACATGCCAATAACAATTGGATCAGGCTCCCTTGCAGTAGGCAAAATTCTTCCAACTTGTGCACTTGGACTTGTTTTAGTCTCTTCCTCAGATTCATCAACAGAACTTGTTAATGGAGAAATTAATTCACTAGAACAAAACAAATTTACCGGTTCAGAAGTTGGATACGTAGATAAGATATCCATGTTATCATTATCATGCGATTGTTCTTCGGCCACGAATTCATCTCCACTGTCATCATTGGTCAACTTGCTATACTCAACCACTTCTTGTATTGTCAGTACACGGGTAGTAGGACACTCACTTTAATAATGCCCAAAACCTCTACATTTGTGGCATTGTCTCTTTAACTTGGGATCATGAGACGTCGCTCCTTTGCTCTTTTCCTCAGTTGTAGGCTTTCGATATTCATGCTTCTTTTCAATTGTTGTGTCTTTCTGGTCTAGATCAAACGAGATGATCTTTGACTCACTTGGAGTAAACAATTTCAGACTTCTCGTCCTCGCTTTTCTTTGTACTTGTTTCTCACACTTAATGGCCAGTTTACAAACATCACTGAAAGTCTCATACTCACGCAATTCAACCATATCAAGTACATAAGAATTTAAACCATCAATGAATCTTGCAATTTTTTGTTCTTTCCTCTCCTCTAAGTCACATAGCATGATCAACTTCTCAAATTCAGCATTATATTCTTCAACAGAAAGATTACCTTGCTTAAGAGATGTCAAACACTTGTACTTGTCTTGAATGAAATTAGAGGGAACAAACCTTTTAGTTAGATAATGCTTCTTCAGTTTAGTCCAAGTTCGTATCTTTGGCTTGCAATCTTTCACTCTCTGTTTCTTTAAGTTATCAAACCACAAAGATACGTACTTTGTGAGTTTAAGAGTTGCAATCTTGAAACTTTTCTCATCATCATAGCCTTTGTATTCGAAAACCCGCTCAGCAGCTCTAACCCAATCTAAGAAAGACTCAGTATCTAGCTTACCATTGAAATCAGGAATGTCAAGTTTCAGGCCTCGATCATCATCTTTCTTAGGCTTTGACGTAGTTACACTTTCTTCACAATCCGAACTATTCTTCCGTTGTTTGACTTGCGCAATTCAGACCGTTCTCGTAGTAAAGATAATTGAACCATTCGTGCTATCATCTCCTTTAAATCAGATATTTCTACACTAGACTTACCTCGGAGTCTCTTCATTGCCTGCCATAATGCGTCCTAACTAAAACATCAATTCAGTTTTTTTTTTTTTTTTTTTTTTTTACGATCACCGTAACCCGCAGCACAGTAAATTTGAGAAAATTCACTAACCTAGCTCTGATACCACTTGATGCGAATGCTAATCTAAAATTAACAAACTAAGAGTTTTTGCACCGGAATTAAAACTAAAAGAACATATTTTTGTGTTTTTGTGTTTATATGAAAATAAACTAAAGAAAAACAATAAAAATATGATTCAATACCCGCAATTAATTGAATCTGCCGAATTCAAAGAGCCGCAACCCTTAATCCGATCCTCCGCAAAGGATTTAGAACTCACGCATGAGTTTGTCGCCCGGAAGCAACCACACAAAGAACTTGAAGGAAACTCCCTTCGACTCTTCGATATTAATACTCAACTGTAATTCTGAAATCTGTCAATGAAAATACATGAGACTATCTCACCTTAAATAGGGTAGAGATATCTAGCTTATTGCCTTAATTCTACCTATATTAGAATAAGGAAACTAATTTAAAACTTACTAAATAATCAGACTTCCCAAATAAAATAGGAAATACTAATTATCGGAAACAAATTATAAGACTCTCTAAAGAAATAAGGAAAACTCTAAGCTAGAATGAATTTAGGAAAACTCCATAACTCGATTCTTGCTTGGCTCCCGCATCAACTCTTTTCTTCATCAATGCTTTGAATTGTATTCGTATTATTATTTTTTCAGGGTTCTTTTTATTTTTTTTGTATGCATGAAAAAATCTTTAGATCGAGTACACTTTTAACGGCGGTTGGGTCCAATCAAACTTCTTTCGAAGTTATTCATATCTAGTTTCATGATTTTAAAAATTGTCATTTCTGGGTTTTGTATTTTTCAAATTTTGATAGGGTTGTTGATGAAGATGAAATTACTTAACAAAATCTTAAATCGTTCGTTGTAGTTTCGAATTGCATCATTGTTGCCAATGAGAGGATGTTGCTCTTGAAGGCTTGAAGCAACACAAAAATTAAAGACGCACGACGATTCTGTAATCTTGTCTTTTTTTTCCAGATTTTGTTTTTGTTTTTTTTATCAACTACTCCCTCCGTCCCAGCTCAAACGCCCCGTGGGCCATTTGTAGTGGAATAAGAAAAATTAGTAAAAAAATAAAGTAAAGTAGTGGTAGTGAAAGAAAATTAGGAGATAATAGGAGAGAGAATGTGAGATTGAGTGGGCAGATTAGACAAAAGTATGAGAGATAATGATATCCCAAAATAGATGGGGCATTTGAGCTGGGACGTCCCAAAAAGGAATATGGGGCATTTGAGCTAGGACGGAGGGAGTAATGTTATAATCTGATTTTAGATCTTAAATTTTTGTTTTTGTTTTGTAAATAACTTGTTAATTTGTAATGTTGTATGTGCGGTCCGATTCGAGCATAAATCATATGTATAGATTGGTTTAGATCTTCATTATTATACTAGTACACTACCCGTGCAAAATTGCACGGGTTGCACGATTACTATACACTCTTAACTTTTTAAAAACAGTTACGGCATAAAACTTGTATGTAAAATTTTTTATCGAGTAACCTTCTTTAGATACTATATGACGATTAGTAGATTTAATTAAATTCACCTCTATCTCTCTTGTTCGGAGTATAATTTTAAAAGATGAATCAGTTGTAAAACACACAGGTACTCCAAAAAAAAAATAACATCACGTTTGTAGATGATCATAATAAATTCAATAAAAAGTATAGTCATGATTCAAATGAAAGTGTAGTCCTCACAATTTCTGGAAAAACTTCCTTATACACTACATTAGATAATGTAGTATTATAAGTCTTGCCATCATCGTCACATATTAGGATCTTCAATCCCTTCTTAGTTGTGACTCTAGAAACAACAACATATAACTGCCCATGACTGAAAACTGGCCTTGGTAGGTATAACCCTACATGTGAGAGCGATTGTCCTTCGCTTTTATTAATAGTCACAGCAAAACACACAACTAACGGGAATTGCCTTCTTTGGAACTTAATGGGAATTTAGTGGACTCGGAAGGAGTCAGGTTCATGCGGTGTATAAACACTCTATGGCCCACGTTGCTTCCTGAAATAATGGTTGTGTCTACCACGTGAACCCCAAGCTGCTGGTTGATGACCAGCCTTGTCCCATTACACAATCCCGATGACTGATCGATATTCCGAAGGAGCATGACTGGAGCACCCTTTTTCAATGTAATACGATGATTTGGAAGACCCGAAAATCTGATGTTGTTCAGGTACTCAGTTGAGTATACATCTCGTAATGAATTTCGTGATCCTTTTCTTCCAAGCAGATTGAATCAGAACTCAAATACTCAACTTCTTTATCTGGCACAAGTGATAACATATAATCATTTACGGCCTCAACGATCTCGTGAGTAGGAGCGAGAATTGCCCTCTCTTGGAAGAATTTCGCCTGAAACAAATGATCACTAAAATTGCCATACGTACTCTCTACAATAGCAGTAATTGGGTCTCCAACGCTCGTAATGAGATTTTCGTTAGAGATTTTTTATAATGGCTTCACCATCGTTTGGCTCACCCACGATCCCATCTCCAACTTTTAGTATCGATTCCGAGAATTCCCGAACCTCACGCATCTCCTGTTCCGAATCACCGGCACGAAGCCGCATATTTTTGTCAACTGTAGGACCTTACACGATGTCCACAAGTAAGAAAAGTTGATTGCGGATGCAACTATATCTGGCCTACTACCTTTTGGTATTACAGAAAATATCTGTCGGAAATCACCCCCAAATACATTTACCTTCCCAGCAAACGGTAGATCTGAAACATTACCATATCTATTCTTTCAAAGCATCTCTCAAACTTCTATCAAGAGCTTCGAAGCAGAATTTGTTCATCATCGGTGCCTCAGCCCATATTATAAGCTTCGCCTTATTTAGAAGTCCAGCTAACTCAGATCCTTATGTGAGTTCATTGCACATTGAAGTCTCGTTGACGTTTAAGGGGATGTCGAACCTAGAATGTGTTGTTCTACCTCTTGGAAGAAGCAGAGAAGCAATGCCACTTGATGCCACAGGAAGGACAATGTCCCTCTTGCTTCTTAATGCAGCACACAAAGTTCTCCATAAGAAGGTGATACGAGTACGAATGCGTGCGGAAGCTAACTGCAGTACAGAACAGGAATCTGTACTCTGGACAGGACGTACAGAATTGATCTCTGGTCTGTGCGTCAGAACAGAACATGATTCTGTTGCTCTGAAAACTTGTGGGTACAGGACTGACTGCTGGTCTGTGATGTATCGAGTTTAGAGAACGAAAAATAAAAGATATGGACGAATGAATCTCAGCCCTTAGATACCCAATTGAACTAAGCCAATCCCTAAACAGTACGGTCGTTTAGTTTTAGCCTTTGACCTCTAGTACCTCTAGCCGATCAACGATAGAACGAGTACCTTCTGTTCCCTGTCTTGAGTTCAATTACCTTTAGAACTTAAAACGAATGCAAAGGGGTGAGAAAACCTTTCTCAGACTCTTTTATTGCTTTTCTTTAATTCAACGATACACTTGATATCTAAAAGAAACGTTCAAGACTTTGTTTAAATAGTAAACATAAGCTCTAGAATCTACCTTAAACTAACCTAATACAATATGGAAAATAAGACTCCTAAGGAAATAAGAATACTACTTATCCCTTAATTTTATTCCACAACAATAAGGTAAATAATATTATCTAATAATATGGAAAGTGATCTCGCATCACCCAGATCTGAATATGGGAAATACTCCAACGCCTAGATTGAAACGAGTATCTGCGTACAGACTAGACATCTGTTCTGTGTCGTCGCGATACAGACTAGTCATCTCTTCTGTGCGATTTTCAACAACCTGATCAGGCGTACTTGCATCATCCTCCCCCTCTTGAAAAGATTCGACCTCGAATCCAATAGGATGAAGTCAACTAATGATACGAGTACAAATGCGTGCGGAAGCTAACTGCAGTACAGAACAGGAATTTATACTCTGGACAGGACGTACAGAACTGATCTCTGGTCTGTGCGTCAGAACAGAACAAGATTTTGTTGCTCTGAAAACTCGTGGGTACAGGACTGACTGCTGGTCTGTGCTGTTTCGAGTTTAGAGAACAAAAAATAAAAGATATGGACGAATGAATCTCAGCCCTTAGAGACCCAATCGAACTAAGCCAATTCCTAAACAGTACGGCCGTTTAGTTTTAGCCCTTGACCTCTAGTACCTCTAGCCGATCAACGATAGAACGAGTACCTTTCGTTCCCTGTCTTGAGTTCAATTACCTTTAGAACTTAAAACGAATGCAAAGGGGTGAGAAAACCTTTCTCAGACTCTTTTATTGTTTTTCTTTAATTCAACGATACACTTGATATCTAAAAGAAACGTCCTAGACTTTGTTTAAATAGTAAACATAAGCTCTAGAATCTACCTTAAACTAACCTAATACAATATGGAAAATAAGACTCCTAAGGAAATAAGAATACTACTTATCCCTTAATTTTATTCCACAACAATAAGGTAAATAATATTATCTAATAATATGGAAAGTGATCTCGCATCACCCAGATCTGAATATGGGAAATACTCCAACGCCTAGATTGAAACGATTATCTGCGTACAGACTAGACATCTGTTCTGTGTCGTCGCGATACAGACTAGTCATCTGTTCTGTGCGATTTTCAACAACCTGATCAGGCGTACTTGCATCAGAAGGTCTTACCTGTTCCCCCGTACCCATAAACAAAGAAGACACCCATTGCCTAAAGAAACCGCATTCATGATCTCATCACAAATCTTCTTTTGCTCATCAGTCATACTTGAAACCAGCTGCTTGTGTTCTTCCTTTAATGCTTCGGTGTGGTAATTCAATTCTTCTGCAATAAGCTTATTAAGTCCTTCTGATACAGCCATTTCATCTAGGTTAGGCATTTCACTAAACTTCCGGAGCGTACTACCATTGCTTTGAAGTATTTTTTCAATCTCCGCTAGAGTGTACTGTTTGAGTTGTCTATCGGGCAGCTGCAAGTCTATTGAACATAAAGAACAAGTTTTGTTTTGGTTAAGTAAATATAGATTCAAAGTACGATATAGTTAAGAAGGATTTTTACCATCTATCTTTAGCATCCTACGTTGACGGTATAGAATATCGTCACAAAGTAAATGCCATGTACTCTCCCACACATATTTCGGCCTTGTCAAGCTACCTGATAAGATCAACTGCTAAAGAGGCTTCTCAAGGAGTGTCATGTGCGCCACTCATGTGCTTCATTTAAACCATCTATAAAATTCCCTATCATCATCTAACAACCCTCTTGCGTAGCAAGCCTCCTTGAACGTAGGATATAAAACACCATCAATCGTTCTTATGTATTCCCAACATGTCGCCCCTCTTACTAGTTTAATAGAGTCCGCAGGTAGTATCTTTCTCCTGATCCGGGCGTAACGTGATACAATCTCCCAATTTTGAACTTCCTTTGTCTAGGCATCCACTCTTTGTTCTTTGCGTCCCATGTGAACATACCTGGTATCTCAAAGTACCTGAGTTCTCTGGCTTGTGCATACATTTTATTACACTCCATCCATGCCGTGAACATCGTTTTTCTGTGTTGGAATTGTTTAGCAGAGCTTTGATATCTTGGCCATCCTTGAACACAACATTATGTTCTTCGGGGAGATGAAAATTGAGTCTCTCCACTCCCACCGATTTATAGTTCACTGGAAAACCGAAAATCAGCCATGCCGCTTCACATGCAGAGACGTACCGACAATCGTAGTATTGGTCAATCTCATCTATAACATCTGGGTTTCGTTTAGATTTCTGCTTTGGAGAAAGTACATCACTCACGCGGTCAGATGCTTTGTTTACATACTTGAAAAGATACTTTGTTGCTCTCCCCTGATTGCACCATTCCACGTTGATATGTGCATGATAGTTAAGTAGCAAATCAGGATTATAAGGAACGACAAACCAGTTGTCCAATTGTACCCTATTTTTCTCAACTGTAGCGCCATTATCTCGCCTCCGGTATATAGGGAATCCATCTCGAGTAATGCTTGACGACTCTTGAAACGTGGGGGAATTTTTTGGAACAGACCCCGTCAACCATGCACGGTGACTTTAGATTTGCGCTACCGCAAGGACCATGTAACATGCAGTCTTTTACAATTCCATACAATCTCGGGGTTTCTTGTTCGTTGGGTATCTCAGCGCATATGATTTTGTTAAAATCTCCAGGCTTTGCAATTTTGGACTTTTTGCCTAACCACAAGAAAATGTATGCGTGGGGTAACCCACGCTTTTGAAACTCGATGGCGTAAACGACTACATGTATACAGAATATCAATAGAATTAACATAGAGAGAAAAAATAATGAAATAGTTCAAAGTACCCAAAATAAGTTAATTCACCTGCATTGGGTTTGCCAAAATACTTCCCGTCCTTTAACTCTACTATAAGTTGATCCAACTTGGTCTTGAAGATTCGACAGATAATATCGGGCCTGTCCTCTGAATTAAGACCTCTCGATGAGCAGAATCTGGTGATTTCCGGCCATTTTTTTATTGCAGGTGAATGTATGAATAGCTCGCGATATCCGTACACCTTACATATTGCCAGTGTGCCCTGGTAGTTCTCGATTTTAAACCTAGTCCTGCTAGGGTATGTGGATGGTAACAGAATTCGCTTTGCTTTACTTGTATCACCTGATAGTTGTGCTTGGTTGAGATTCTGGTATTTGTCGGCACGTAAAAGAGGCTGATTGTGTCGAATAAAGCTAAGCCTATACGCCTCAATCATCGTGCAACCATTAACGACAAACTGTTGAAATAATCTCCTAGCACGTAACAACTTTGTCTTTTCCCTTTTCCTTTCCTGAATTTGGAAGACAAACCATTCTCGTAACGTAGTGTGGTTCATTCTTTTACATTCACTTGTGGAAGGCTTCAGCGAAGAAACACTATGCTCTATGCCAAGTCTATAACCATCTTCTCCATAAGGGAATAACAACGGATATTGTAACACAAGATAAGAAGGATGCAACTCGGAGATACGTTGCAAAAGTCCGGATTGCGTTTCTAAAACTATATCCCTCTTATCATAGTTGGGGTCAAACCCTACTACGACCAAACCTGCCACTTCTGATGCAGTTGGAAGATTGTACTCTCGTCATAGCCTTCTTTGAGATAAGCTTCAATTTGACATCTCTAGTATAATTCTGCTTGAATCTATCTTTTGCCAATCGAAAACTTTTCGCAAGAGGGTTGTGTTCATCGACCATGTTCTGCAGCTCTGCAATTAATGTGTCTTTAAATTTGTCGGGGTCGCCGAAACTGTAAGGAGATAAGCAGAAAACAATTTAGTTTCTCGTATTCTTTATATAACCTATATAAGTAAATAGAGGTTGAGAAACTCACCTGACTGCATTCTTTCTTTCCCTGATTTCATCCTCCGTGTCATATATATAGAGTTGTGAGAATTTTGGAGGATTTCCTTCTACTGGCAGCAAATTCTCAATCATATGCTGATTTTGACCCCCTAATTTGAAGGTGTATGGTCAACTGCCTTGATTTACCTTTCTATCTATTTTAGCTCCCATAGAGGTAAAGTTCCACATCATGATGTATGATCGGATGTTCTCTATAAAGTGTTTGCTATGCTCGTGTCTATTATCGAAAAGTTCACAAAGTAGCGCAGGAGGTTCTTCTAGAAATGGTAGTTGGGCCTTTCCGTGCATACAACACAAGGAGAATTCAGGGTTTCTTGATTTCCTCTGCTTATTCAGTCTTTCCTCATACCAAAATAAGGCCCCACAATGTTGACAGTCGTAATCTGGATCACCTATATCCGAATAGTCCTTGGAAAAAATAATGGTCTCTCCATAGTCTTCATCATATTCATCAGCTTCACAATCATCTGTTAAATTAATGAAAAGTAAACATAATAGTGATGCATTTCATTCAAATACCAATGTTAGAAATATACCTTCGCCATCTGAATTATCTTCAAATCTTCGCCTTTGATTTATACTTGTGTTTTCACCTATGTATATGTAATATAATAAGTAGCTTACGATGATACAATATACCTATGATAAAGTTAAAACAACTTTGCAAAACATTATAATGCTGCAACAAAACTAAAAAGTAAATCTGAAACGGAACTGTAGGAAATGAAGTGATTAAATTATCGAAACCATATTATGATCACATCATGGTCTTCCTCACTTTATCAATCTTCTCCTTTTTTTATCTTTATAATCTGCTTAGTGGTTGATGATTCCCCAAATGCATTGCTCTTTGCAGCTTCACCACCATCATCTATGGATTCAGCAGAGCTGCGTTTCCTTGGGGTAAGACCACTACTAAGTACAACCACATTCAGAAGCATTCTTTTTTTTTTTTTTTGGTAAGAATTAGCTTTTTTATTCATCCAAATGGGAAGGAAGAACAAAATACAACTCCAACCAAAGGGGAGCAATGAGCTACCCTTGAAACAACCACTAAAAAAACTCTACTCACTTGGGATAGCATCTCTATACCTATCAATAACTCTAACACAAACCAAAATTTTTATGTAAAGAGCAATTTGATCAACATTTCTTTCAATGTCTCTAAAAACCCTAGTGTTCCTCTCCTTCCATATTTCATAGATTGTGGCTGAGAAAGCACTTCTAAGGATGTGCTGTTTTCTAGTTTTTCCTTTGATCTTTTGCTTGAACCAATTTAGTTCATGTAGCAGACTGCCTATCTTCCTTCTGTAGCCTAGCCACCTGAGCACATTGTCCCAAATGTCATTTGCAACTTGACACTAAAAAAACAGGTGATTCCTGCTTTCTTCCTGCTTCTTGCATAAGTAACATCTATTTGGTATGTAGCATCCTCTTTTCTGCAAGTTATCAATTGTAGATAATGCATTGTAGATGGCCAGCACTGCAATGATTGAACATTTGGGAATACTGCATACATCCCAGACTAGACTGTACCATTTAACAGCATTCCTGTTGTCATTAAAGAACTTGTAAACTGCTTTGCTGCTGCCTCTGTTATTCCATCTTTTAAGCAGCTCTTTTGCCTCCTCTTTTGTACCAGCCTTCTCCAATATCTCCTTCCTTAGAGCAAGGAGAGTTCTCCAGGTAGCAGAGCAGTCAGTTTTTGGGCTCACTTGCCAAAATTCATCCTGCTTCAGGTTGTAAGCCCTAGTCCATCTACACCATATACTCTGACTACCACTTAAAAGCTTTATAATCCATTTAGCATAAAGCTCTTTCCACTTAATGAATGTGATCTTACCTTTTTGCTCATTTATACCCCAAAAAAACTCCCTGCAAAGTCTGCTTATTCTTTTTAGCACCACATTTGGGAGGAGAAGTACTGAACCCCAGTATGTCTGAATGCCCAAAATAACAGATTTAATCAGTTGCAGCCTCCCTGCATAGGAGATAAAAGAGTTTGCCCAGTGTTGCAATTTACCTTTTATTTTATCCAGGAGAGGGTAGTACATAACAGCTGTAAGTCTGGAAGAGTGCAGAGGAACACCAAGATACTTAAAAGGAAATTTCCCAACCACATAGCCTGTTTTGTCAGCTATTAACTGAGCTGCTGCTGCACAAACACCCCCTAGGTAGATATTTGTTTTCAAAGGGTTAGCAGCAACCCCTGAGAGTTTCTCAAACTCTTTGAGGGTGTTAGCAACAGATTCAATGGAACCTACATCACCCTTGGCAAAAATGAGTAAATCATCAGCAAAGAGGAGGTGATTAAGTTTGAGTCTACTGCATTTTGGATGCTGATGGAAACTGCTCTTGTGATTAAGATTTCTGAGCATCCTGGATAATCCGTCCATGCATATGACAAAGAGGTAGGGAGATAGAGAGTCTCCCTGCCTCAGACCCCTCTTAGCTGCAAAAAAACCAACTTGAGACCCATTTATGCTGAGTGAAATGTGAGCAGTATTGAGACAAGTAAGAATCCAGCTAATGAACCTGTCAGGGAAGTTGAAAGCTTTGATCAGACACTCTAAGTAATCCCAAGAGACTGAATCAAAGGCTTTTCTGATGTCCACTTTGATGGTGGCTCTTTTGGAGACACCTTTCCTGTCATACTTCCTAACCAGCTCTTGAGAAATCAAGATATTATCATGAATGTTCTTGCCAGGTACAAAAGCTGATACATAAATGCTATTGATATATGTTCAGTCAGATAAAATGTTTTAATAATTTTATAAAACTAAGTTACCTTATCTGTCTCCTGCATATTTCTTAATTCTCTCACAACATTGTCATCTTTGTACTTGGAAGTGTTCTTCTACAAAATTTGTCCTAAAATATAAATGATCACATAACAACAGTTTGAAAAATGTGTTAAAATGAGCTAGTGGTTGTTTTTACCTCATTATGTGAGACCTGCATAAACTGGGTGATTAGCAAAGGATCATTTGAAAGTTGCTCAACAGTGAAAGACTCATAACTCTTGTCGATGTTGTGTTATTGATCAACTTTGATCATGAAGATGTATTCTTGGTAGAGCAATGTTTTAAATTCTCCAGGATAAGAATCTAAATCACCAGCATGAAAGTTCAAATACTTTAATACAATGTGCTAATTGTTATATTTATTGATGCCTAAAAAACAGTACCTTTTCTTGCTCTTGGCGAATCTGCTTTGCTGATTTTTCTAGGAGACCCTCAACGACCCGGTTGAACATAATTAGAGACAAACTGCGTGATTCATCAGCAACCTTCGCGTATACCTTGAACCAAGGTAACAGATATTTCACATCCTTTTTGCATTTTTTTACAATAAAGTGTGCCTTCAGTTTTATCCCCTATCTTTGTGCCTTTATGAAAGGGGCAAGATTTGTACCACCAGAATCGCTCGACCTCACAAACTGCACGGGTGCATGAGTGAATATGATTGAGTGAAAACTCTTTTTATAGTTCGACGATGTTAGCATGAAAATGGATCTCGTATATTTTAAGGAAAAATTGTTGCCTGATATGGGGATTTATGTTTTTCCGAAATTTTAGTCAATTGTGAATATAGAGATCATTAGTCATTAATATTTCCTTTAAATATCGTCACAAAAGGTATTTTTTTTTCCAATTTTTTTTTCTTTTTGGGATATGGAGATCATTATTCAATTTATTTTTCCTTAATTATCGTCGGAGTTGAACGGTATAATATGCCGAAATTTTCGTCAGATGTTTTTTTTTTGCCTAATTTAATGGCTAATATTTCCTAATTGCACATCATCGTGAAATTGACTGCACGGATTCCTTTTCGTTTTTTTTAATTTTTAATTTTTTTTATTTATATGTGCCACATCATTGATGATATCATCGCTGATGTGGACAAAAAAATATGCATAACATGTTTTGCCTATTAATTAATATAATATAATATTGTCAAATGTCTTTTATTTGATTTATCTTCAATTCGCATTTTGAAATTTACCTTTGTGTAAACTGCAAAGGTATATATATATATATATTTAGCTCAAGAATAGACATGAGATTTCTGGAACAAAACTGATATGTAATGGTCCATATAGACATGGGTTTTTGAATAAATCCGACGTCTATTCAAGCAATAGATATCGTTTTCTTTAAAAATCCGAGGTCCGTAATTTTGAACCACATCAGACTTAAGTCCGACGTCTGTCCCATAGGAATAGATGTCACTCAACTTAAAGTCAACACAAAACCCATGTGCATGTGTAAAAAATTCCGACGTCTATAGAGCCGTTTGTGGTAGTGTGGTACCCCTAAATTTTCTGCTTTTATTACAGGAGCACCAATTCTCTCATTTGGGTAAAGCACGTTATTGAAATCACCACAAATCACCCAAGCTCCACACACACTCTGTTGAATCTACATTAGTTGAGTCCACAGTTTATCCATTTCTTTAGCATCATTCATATTATACACCAATCACCAATGTAATAAAGAAGCATTTGTTTGCACTAATTTGAGTGGCCTTGCCATGTATGATTTGACTGGTCACACTAATAATTTGCAAACTAATTTTTGTAGGGTTCCACATCATCCGAATCCTTCCTCCTGCGGGGCTCGTAAAAAAGTTTGGGTTTCCGGGTTATTGAACTAAATTAGGTTTGACGTTTGAAACTCAGAGTTGTCACCCTGTCTTTTCCCCAACAAGAAAAGGTTTCGAAACAAATTTAAAAAGCACAAGTTCGAAAAACAAATGAAAGTACTAATTTTATGGAACAACTTTCGAAAAACAAAAATGACTCCAAGCGTCCCAAAGTCAAAATTACGTTTATTTTATTGCTTATTTACAAATTTTGGAAAACTGGCCTACGAATCAGATAAAAAGGGTTTGCGGCCTTAGTTAAGGGGTGCGAACATTTGGAACTCGACTCCCCTTCAGTCATAAGGACGAGCACTTACTAATACATCATTTCCTTGTAGAGAGTCTCGCCATATTTGTTACATTAAAACCCATATAAATAGTACAAACTTGAAAATCACATATATTCACATTGTCATTCACATGCAGAAGTTTGGAAAAGAATTTACAGGAGTTCCCAAGTCTTTTTGTACGGACTTGGGGGATTTGAGCACCAAAGTTGCCCTATGTTCGAGCTGAGAAAAATCGAGTTCCGATCCGAACTTGCACTTCGGATCGGATATCCGAATCCGAAAATTTGAAATTTTGGTATCCAATATCCGATCCGAATATTTTAATATCCAATGGATATCAGATCGGATATCCAAATTTATGATTCTTTTTGGTTTTTTTTTTACAAAATGTGTTTTGCTGATTCAATCGTATTGAATGTTGAATCCTTTTAACATTTCTTTTAATATTTCAACAGAATAATCAATCTCTTCAAATGAATGACATCATTTAGGATAGTGATACATGATTAATTTGTCCCCTTTTTCATGTGATTCTTGTCTTCCCGTGTTCCACTTTTGATGATTGTATAGTTGCTTTCCCGCTCTTTTCATATATGTGTTTATCTTGGCTAACTTCAATGTCATTTTGCAAATTTTAGTGCATTTCCTATGTTGTACGAGAATCGGATTTTGGGGTGTACTTTTGGCTTTTGTAGGGACACCTACGGAGCATATTGCAGCAGAACCCGAGCCATTGGAGAGTCAAAGAGAGGAGATGGAGCTTAGAGCGGGAACCTAGCACGTGAATCAAGAGTAAGGGATGAGGATATAAGTTTGGATGTAAAGAGAGGGCCAAACACATGAGTTGAAGACTCATCGCACAACGGGGATACTTTCAAACGGTCATGTCTCAAGTTATAGAGCATATATTGGGATGATTCAAGTTGGAGATTAAAATTCATCCCTTTAGCTTTCTAATGATATATTTTAAGTTTAATTTGACCAAGAAACGAGTGAGACATGGTCTTCCAAAGTCAAGTGCGCGCGTCAGTTTTTGACCGCTCGGCCATACACTCGCCGAGTGGACGACCGAGCGCGTAGCCAACAGTGAGTGGTGCGCCGAACGCATACATCCGTTCACCGAGCGACTCGTGGAGCGGATGCTGCCGATTGCTTTTTGACTCGTTTTTTCGTCATTTCATTTTGTACACTATAAATACCCACCTAACCTAGTTGGTGGGGGGGACTTTTGGAGGTTTTATTTTTAGCGCGTAACCAAGAGTGAGTGGTGCGCCGAGCGCATACATCCGTTCACCGAGCGACTCGTCGAGCAGATGCTGCCGATTGATTTTTGACTCGTTTTTTCGTCATTTCATTTTGTACACTATAGATACCCACCTAACCTAGTTGGGTGGGGGGACTTTTGGAGTTTTTATTTTTCTTAGATATTTTTAGGCAATTCAAAATTAGATCTAGAATTTTTTTTCTCCTAGTTCTAGCTTTTGTTTCTCCACCATTGAAATTCTTTCATCTTTTCATCTTTCATTTTGTTAAAAGATTATTCCAACAAATTGTCAAGGTTTAATATTAATATAATCAAGTATTATTCATTTCAGCTCATCTCTTTATTACCACACCTTGTTTATAATCCTCTCTCTTTTCTTTATTACTATTTATTTTGTTTTAATTATTGTTGGTTATTATAAATTCATGTTTATTAGTTGTTTAACTAGTTTATAAATTCAAGGTTGAATCTTTATATAGTTATCATGTTTACTATCATGTTTAGGACTCTAATAACTGAAATTAGTGTTGATTTAATGATGGGTGAGTAGTTTTATTGTTAGGGGGTGTGGGAAATGTGACAAAGGTGGTGTCTTTATGTGGGGAATTAACTTATTGTTATGTATATCATATGATTTGTGCCCAATTGCTACCCTTATGATTTTAATTGAATGATTGCCTAGGATTTACATTTGGGTAGTTGTTTTTTTTTTTCTCTAATTAGACCAACATAAGATATTTGAGGTCCAATTAAGCATAAATAGGTAGGATTGATTGGTTAATTGCATGAGAATGATTTAATCGATTAATTGTGAATTAGATTAAGAATTTGAGAGGTTTTTAATCATTTGTTGTCCCTCATTTGGCATGAATCAATTTCATTGAGTGTTGTTGTTAATTCCCGTGATTAAAGAATTCATCTTTGTTTCATGAACCTACTTACCCCTAAATCCCTAATTAACGGTTTTAAAATCAAAGCTTCCAACTTCGTTTGCTCAATTGTCACTTAGTGGTAGTAATTAGATATATATATATTCTCTCATATAAATTGGATTAGACTAAAATTGGAGCTAAAATTAATAGACAATGAACCCCGTCCTCGTGGATTCGACCCTAAGCTATGCTTGGATGATTAGACTCGCTTGAACCTAGATTTAGGCGTGTCAGATAGAAAAATAGTTTCATATGATGAAAAGGTCCAACTCCAACAATTCAAAAATAATAATTGAAGGCCTAGTAGAATAATAACAAGGAATAATGGCCATGTTCGGAACGGATCGGATATCCAATTTCTTTCAAGCTGATATCTCAATCCGATCCAATATCCGAAAATTTCGGATTCGGAAATCTGATCGGAACCCATTTCCGGATTGGTTATCCGGAATTTCGGATCGGTTAATGGATCGGATGTACGAATTTTCGGATAATCGGATATTTTGCTCAGCGCTAATGGCCTACGTACCTTTCATTGTGGGATCAAAATCTGACGTAGTTCTGACAGGCAACCCTATGACAACGACCTTTCCCACTAGGGGGTAACTGCTAATATCCACATGGGTAGGTGGATGGATCTACAGGATAGATATTATTCCACTGGGGAATGACCGGTTTTACTTCAATTCGCTTGGAATTGGTGGGAAGTTGATTCACTTAAAGTCGTCTATTGAGAGACTTTATAGATGACTTGCATCACTACGGATTATGAAAAGTGGTTTATGGAGTTGGTTTGTCCCACATTGAGAAAGTAAGGCTCATATGATCAATTTATTTTAGATTCCCAATATCATATTACCAACAAGGATTTCTCATCTTATTGGGTTGTGTTGCGACGTATGTTGGGTCGGGTTGTTACAGGTCGTAACAGAGCAACTCTGCTACCCCATGCATGTTAGCCGTCTAGCGGGGGAGATCTTCGGCCGGTGACTATTGGTAAGGAATAGTCGAGGCGCAACGGGGACGTTGCGTTCTTTAAGTGGGGGAGTTTGTAAAACTATGGATTATGGAAAGTGGTTTATTGATGTCGTGTGTTAATTAGTATAGTTTAGGCGCTTTAATTTGGGATTCTTCGGGCATGGTTTTATCGTGACTTGTAAAGCGTATCATTTGGGATGAACTTAAGTTTAATCATTGGTTTTACGAGATTTCGCTATCCGTAGACCCTTTTCGTGACCCTTGGATGAGATTAGAGTATCAAGTTACGAGTTGGAGCGAGATTCAAGTGGAAGATAGCTATACCACACTCCAAGAACCACACACCATCACCTCCGACTTTACAGGATCATAACTTTATAAACAGAAGATATTTTACTAAAATTCCAATTGGAGAGGAAAGTTCATGATCTTATCTTTCCGATGTGAGAGTTATGGCAGTTTGAAGATTGCCCTACGCAGAGTCCCTCGACTCGAGGATCCTTATCCTCGCCTCGGGGAAGCTCATCTCGACTCGTGACAGCTTCTTCTTGACTCGAGAAGATCCAGTCGTCTCGGTTCGAGACGAGCTCTTCTCTGTCCGAGGAAGACGACTTCCGCGAAGTTTCCTATGAGCTTTTCGACGATTTATCTTGGATCTTTTGACTTTTATCTTGTAGTATCTTTTGTACTTATCTTAAATAAAGGGGCATGAACCCCTCAATAAATCTTATCACTTCTCATATTATTTTTCATCTAACTTTTCATTCTAGAGAGAGAAACTTAAAGAGAAATTAGTGAAAATTAGTATTTTTATTATGAGTTTCATCCCAAAAATTAGTGTACTAGTTATCATGGAATGCTAATCCCCTTCTAGACTCTTGGTGTAATCAAAATCTTCCATCCTATGTTTAGTAAGATTTATTCTCTCTAATTTGCCTTTAATTTCATTGTAATTAATTCTTTGTTCTTCAAATGCATGATTTATCCTTGTTTTCTCTAATTGGTTGATTAGAAGGATTTAAGTATTTCATATGCTTGGTTGATAATTGATGGTATTTGATTATTAGTCTAAAACGAAACAACTTTCACATGTTTAGTGTATGTTTATGCCTAGTTTGTGATTGGGGAATTAATTAGGCAACTAATAGATTAGATTTGATTTGTGTTGTGTCGCGGTTGCGGCTAATTAGATACTAATTAGGGCTGTACTTAATCCTTTGTTAATCATTTCTTTTCATCCCTTTGATTGTGATTTGTTTGAGTGGCTCTAAATAAATTAGGATTAAAGGAGGGAAATTTGGTCGGTTGCTCAAATTTCCCACAAAAGCGGATTAATTGGTTTAAACTGGGATTATCTTTGAATTGGTTCGATTAGAGAAAGAACAAACTTGCTTTACTAGGGTGTTAGATTAATATTACCAGCGAGGGTCGGCTTAATTCATTTGGTAAATCGTTTATTTCAATATTTCTCTTTTAGTCAATCTTTAAACAAAAAACCTCCCTTTTAACTGCTTATTTATTTTATTTTATTTTTTCCACACTTTAATTGCATTCTAGACTTGTCCCTTTCTTTGTGGATACGATACCCACTTACCCTTGCTAGTTAGTTTGATATAATGCTAATTTGACCTAGGTTTAACGACAACCTAGCTCGTCATTTATGGAGTTGACTTGTCCCACATTGGAAAAACTAAGGCTCATGTGATCAGTTTATAATAAATTCCTACCATCATATTTTTTTTTTTTTGGGTACAAAGGAGTAGCTAATGCTACGGGGGAATTCCTACCATCATATTACCAACAAAGCCTTCACTGTTTAGAGCCCAAGTGAAGATTTATGGGTCCTAATGGTGACTTTCCATCTTATTCGGTTGTGTTGCGACGTATGGTAGATCGGACTATTACATGACTGGCATTAGAGTCAAGCCGATCCACGTAGAATAGAGCAAGGTATGTCCCGCTTGAATCTATGTGTCTCTCGGCAAGACGGCGATCGCCATTGATCACCATGCCTCCTGAACCAGGCATGCCTCATGAATGAGGTCTTAATCTGGATTACTCGACCTCTCTAATGCAAGTTTAAAGATTAGACCTCTCAATAGTTTGACTATTGTTGAATTGACTCTCGCGGGAAGATTTGATGGGATGATTTGGGCTATGTGTTTGGGCTCGGTGGAATTGGTCGTATCGTGAGAGCTGTCCGTGTAAGCCCTACAATAATCGACTAGGTTGACTTTCATCTATTTGCAAAGTTGACTTTTGTCAATTTGGGGTAAAGTCGGGTTTGACTTTTGTAGACTTGTTGCATTTTGGTTAACTTTACACTATAGTTGACTTTCATTGACTTGACTTAGATTGGCTCGACGTAGGTTGACTCGACTTTTGTTTACTTGACTTTCATTGACCTAGACTCACTACGGTAAGTGTTGATATGTTTGGTATGCACCATAAGCTAGCTTATTTGGCCAAAGTAGCTTATTTGACTAGTTTTTTAAACTCTGTACCAAATAAGTTGGTTTGGTAATAACACCACTAGCTTAAATAATAAGCTAGCTAATTTAATAAGTTACCACATGTAACTTATTTAAAATAAGCTAGTTTATCATAATTTTATTCCTAATTTACCCTCAATTATTTACTAAAATAAAATGGAATTAAAAAAAAATAACGCATTTTTATGTAATTTGTAATTTTATATATATCAGCTCCTATATTAGCTAATTCTGTCACACTCCTAATACTTTTACCTAAAAACTTTCAGCTATTATTTCAGTTTCCAACTACTATTTCAGCATTCAGCTACTATTTCAGCGTTCAACTACTATTTCAGCTAGTTTTACCAAGCATAACCTTAAGTCATCAAAAAAATTAGTTGATAAAATAGTAGATAAACGCTGAAGTAGAAACTGAATTGGGTATTTCATATGCTTGGTTGATAATTGGTGGTCATTGATTACTAACCTAAAAGGAAGCAACTTTCACATGTTTAGTGTAGGATTATGACTAACTTCTGATTGAGGAATTAATTAGGCAACTAATAGTTTAGATTAGTGTCGCGGTTGCGGCTAATTAGATACTAATTTGGGTTGTTCTCAATCTTTTATTAGTCCTTGCTATTCATGCCTTTGGTTGTGATTTGTTTGAGTGGTCATACAAATTAGGACTAAAAGGAGGGGAATTTGGTAGCGGTTGCTCAAATTCCCCATAAAAGAGGATTAATTGGTAAAACCGGGATGGTTAATGAATTGGTAATATTAGAGAGAGGCAAAACTTACTATATTAGGGTGTTAGAAGAGATTATCACAGAGAATCGCTTTAATTAACTTGTTATCTCGTTTATTTTCGCTTTAATCAAACTTTCAAACCAAAAACCCCCCATTTATTGTTTTCATTTTCTTTTAATTCTTTTTTTTTTCCGCACTAAAATTGCATATTAGAACTTCCCTCTTCCTTGTGAATACGATACCCATTACCCTTGCTATTTTAGTAAGAATAGTGGTAATTTGACTAATAATAACGACTTATTAGCTTGTCAATTGTGCATACCAAACATAGGCTAATTAGACCCCCTCTTAAGTCTAAATTGTTTTTATAATTTTGACATTTCAATGAGGAGGATTCATTAAATCAATTAAAATGCAGGAGAAACTTGTCATTTTTAAATCCAAAAAAAACAGAAAATTAGTGGAAATTGGATGGTTTAAAAAATCAAATGAAATATTCAATATGAGTGGAAGTAGGGCTGGCAAACCCGACCCGTCCCTATTCGTTGACCCGATAAGACCCGAAATTGTGATCAACCAAACCCGACAAGACCCGACGCGATGATGACCCGAACCGATACAACCCGATGATGACCCGACCCGTAACCGACCCGACCTCCTATAACCCGACTGGTAATGCCAAAAATTGAAATAACATTCGTAAATGACCAATAGTAACTAAAACTGATTGTGACCCGACTCGAAACCGACCCGATTCGGCAAAAGATTTCCTCGATGGAACCGACCCAAAACCGACTCGACCCAACCTGAAACAGACCCAACAGATCATTTGACCCGTTATGTCCCGACCCGGAACCGACCCGATGACCCATTTGCCACCCCTAGGTGGAAGGTAGGTTCTTGAACATCTTGGAATCACTCATGCATTTTTTCATGACCCAAACAATTAATTTACTCTCAAAACAAATTTAAGGTCGGAAATTGGATTAGAAGGATTTGTTTTCATAAACTCATAGCCATTGACAGTAAAGGTGGCCATTGGGCACTAGGAGCCCGGGCCCGCCCTGGCCCGACCCTGGTCAAGGCAATGCTCGGCACGGCGCGGGCCAGGCACTGCAAAGCCCGGGTTTGGTAGTGCCAGGGCTAGTGCTCGAGTTTTCAAGCACTAACCCTGGTCAAACCCTGTCAAACCCGGCCAAAACCCTGGTAAAAACCCTGGTCAAGCCCTAGTCAAGTAACAGTCAAGCCCTACACAAGTAACGGCCCGCCCTAGTCTGCCCCCAGCCCGCCCCTAGCCAACGCCTAGTTTGGGTTTAAAACCCAAAAACTAGCCGTTTGTGCAACGCCAGTTTTTTTTTTTTGTTTTTAATTTTATCCCTACACTTAAATTTTCTATAAATACCCAATATTCAATTTCCACACAATCACTCTCTCTATTCTACATTTCTTCTTCAATTACTACAATTCTACAACTCTCAAGCATTCAAGTTTTAAATTTACTTAAAAAAATTATTACAATTTTCAAGTATTAATTAAGTTTTCAATTTTAGTTAGAAAAAATTACTACAAGTATTATATTAAGTAAGTATACAATATTTAGTACTTTTATTAATTTTATTTTGATAATTATTATTAGTATTGATAATTATTGTATTTTGTATTGAATATTTTAATATTCTTATCAAAAAAATCATATTAACCCAAAATGGATAATCTAACTCCCAATCTAAGAAGAGTGTTGAGAGAATATGAAGAATCACTTCTAGGTGATATTCATCAAGGTAAATTAATGTTTATAATTTATTTTTATAATTATTACTTTTATGTTGTCAATTTTTCTTTTTATTGATACAATTTTATTTGTAGGTGTAGGTGATGCATCACAACAAGAATCATCGGCCATGCCACCACCCCGTTCTCGTCCAACAACGGATGTAGATTTACAAGATGGTAAAATTCAATTTATAACGTTGCATATTTATTTAATTCATTTAATTTTTAATTTATTCAATTAATGTAAATTTACAACTTAATTAATATCATTATTCTTTAATTGTAGATGGACAAGGTGGTGGTATTGTTAATCGATGTGGTGTCAAAACAAGTTTTGTTTGGGCTCATTTTGATAAAGTCTACATCGAAAATGACCAAAGAGGTGTAAAATGTTTCAAACTTGTTTTGTCGAATTTGCAAAGCCAACCATGTTAATGTGGAATTGAAGTGGAAAACGGGTAGTGGAATCGGCACTCAAGCTCGACACTTACAAAGCGTACATGGCATAATCGACCCCGAAAAAATAGTTGAAGGTGAATCAAGCCAATGGTGGTGGTCAATCACAAATCGGAAGTTGTATGACCCCGACCCCCGGTCGAGGTATTCCTTTCTATTATAATAGAGATCGAATGATTGATCGATAATAAGGCTAGTTTTGTTTGTCTTGATGAATTGCCGTTTAGTTTTGGCGAAAGTATTAATTATGAAGAGTTTAATAGATTATCATTACAACCCGCTTATAGAAAGGTTCCTAGGAACACTCTTAAGCGTCATACTATGACACAATATCACAAAACTAGAGGCGAGCTAATTGAATATTTTCGTTTATTTAGTGGACGTGTTTGCCTAACTAGTGATACATGGACTTCTAGACAAGGTGAGCCTTATATATGCATTACCACTCATTGGATTGATAATGATTATAAATTACAAAACGTATTATTTCTTTTGATGTTATGGAAGATTCGCATACCGGCTATAACATATATTCTCGTATTCATGCTACTTGTAATGAGTTTAAATTGACTGATAAGTTGTTTACTATTTCCTTTGATAATGCTTCGGCTAATACTAATTGTATTGGTCATATCGAGAGTAATATTCCAACTTTATTATTAGATGCTATGTTTTTACATTTTAGATGTTGTGCACATATTATTAATTTGTCCGCTTAAGAAGGAATTGCTTGTATTTCTCTTATTTTAAGCCCTATTAGAAAATTTATTAAGTGGCTTAGAGCAACGAGCACAAAAAAGCGTAGATACAAACAATTGTGCAGGGAACATCAATTGCAGCAAAGAGATTTGGTCTTGATACACCAACAAGGTGGAATTCTACCTACACCATGCTAGGTGCTGCAATCAGGTATAAACAAGTTATTACTACTTTGTATAATGAACATCATTCTACCGATCCAAACGCACAACTTCTCGATGATGTTACTTGGGAACTTACCGAACCTCTTTATGATCTTTTGAAATCGTATTATGATGCTACACAAGTTTTTTCGCTAGTATATGAACCAAATGTTCATTTGGTGATTTTACAATGCATTAAAATAGTTTTTGCTATGTCTAATGTTGATTTTTCTATTTATATTACGATAGTTTAAAGCAAGTTGTTTCTTTAATGCGTGAGAAATGGTTGGCTTATTTTACTGAATTTCCTATTCTATATGGCATTGCATGTATTCTTGATCCCGGTGTTACATTAATGATTTGAATGATACACATAGTGGTACTGATGCAGAAGCTAGTTCTTCTTCCATGTCATCTAAAACTAAACCAAGTAGATTTGGTTTTTATCATAATATTATTTAAAAAAAAAAAACAAAACAAAAAACGATTTTAGATGATACTACATCTTTTGTCAATGATTATTTAACACTTGTCCATGATACTACCGATGAAAGAGATTTTAGCATTCTTAATTGGTGGCATAAACATAGCCACCAATATTCGATTTTAACCCAAATTGCAAAGGATGTTCTTGTAGTTCCAGCTTCGACAGTTGTTTCGAAGTCCACTTTTGGTGCAGGTAGAAGAGTATTGGATGAAAAGCGATCAAGGTTACCCGAAGCCGTGAAAGTATGTGTGTGCAAAAACGATTGGGATCAAGCATTAAAAAGAAAACAAGGAAAGAAGTATGATGATGATGATGACGAAGAAGATGATCCATTCATGACAATGGATACTACATCGGAATCGGGAGCATCAACCGCCGATGAGAACGTCTAAGAATGAACCGATCAAATAATCAAGCGACGATAAGTGAAGAACTACGTGGACTTTGATTCTTTCGAGATACGTAGGCATTCTAATTATTATAAGTTTATCAAATAACAATAAAATTATGGTAATTATGACCAAACCCTTTTTTTTCCCAGCCGAGCCAGCAGTGCCCGAGTACTGGCCCGCCCAGCACTAGCCCGGATCAAAGCCCGGTTAAGCACTGGCGGGCTAGTGCTAGTGCCCAGAAAATCGAGCACTGGCACTAGCCCGGGTGTGTAGGGCTAGTGCTAGTGCTCGATTCTCCGAGCACTAGCCCGGTGGAGCCCGGCCCTAGCACTGGCCCGCCCGGCTTGTGGCCACCTCTACCCGTAGCCACTCCGGCTACCACTACTAGGCGGCATTGGGTGGGTATAGGGCGGAAGTTGGTATATGGTGTATGTAGTCCAACAAAATACAAAATGTCATATTAGGTGTGGTTGGACAAAATGATTATATTACTTGTAATATGACCAAATTTTACTTTTAATAGGTGTTTAGTTAGAATGTATCATAATCTTAGTAAATCACTTACGAAGTATTACTTTATCTTTAGATTATATTGTTTTTAACTTTTTTACGCATTTTTTACAAAAATCTTAAACTTGACGATATATTTCAAGCAAAATCATACTTTAATTTTTTTTTAAAAATGTGTGAATGTATCTTATATTTAAGTACATACATTTCGACATGAACTTAATGATACATGTAGTTCAATTATGAATTATATTATGTTTCATGTAGTTAACTTTATGTTAGAATATAACAAATATTGGACACTCTCTATGCAATTTTTTTCATTTCTAGTGCGTTGTGTGAATTTCTTGATTTATAGACGCGTCGTATGCTTTGTCAAAAGTTTTTTTTCAAAGAGTTTTTCACAAAGGTGTTAAACTTGTCAATATATCTCATTCAAATTCATACTTAACTTAACTTTTCAAAAGTATGTGTGGATGGATCTTATATTGAAGTACATTTTGACACAAATTTATACGTAGCCCAAGTTATATATGTTTTATTTAAATAAATGTATATGGAAGTTTAACAAATATTGGACTGCATGTGTGCATTTCTTCATTGCTAGTGCATCGTGGAAATTTCTCGATTTATAGACGCACCGTATGCATTTGTCAAAAGCCTCCTTTATAAATTTGTATTGATTTAATTTACGGCACATTAACGGATTTTTAGTGCCTACAACATCATTCTGTTACCATCACTTTGATATAATCACGGTCATCATCATCGTCCCGATACAATCACCAATTTCCCTTTCATTCTGTTTTGCTAGACGCCACCTTTGATCGATCTATTCCCTAATCGTAAGTTTACAATTCTGATTTAGGAGTTTAATTAATACAGTATAAATTTGGATTTTACAAGTACAAAAACTTCTCCTCCCCCTCCTCTCTAAAAAACCCTAGCCTCTTTTTCTCTCAAAAACCCTAGACTCTAAATCTAAATCTAGGGGCTACCACCCATTAATTCGATGCTGGTAAGCCCCAATTTTCTTATCATTCATCCTAATTAATTAATTATGGAAAATGCTAGGAGTCTATATGTAGACAAAGAAAAATGTGTCTACACCTAGTGTGTTAGGTAAATTTAATTATGGTTGCAGTAAATTTTTAGTGTTTAATTTAGAAATTAATTAGATAATAGGAAAGTGAGATAAATTAGGATATTAATTAGGAAAGAAATCTTATATATTTGATTTTACTACAGATGCCAAAAATTTACTTACTTCAATCACATATTTTTTACTATCTACCATCTTAGTTTTACTACACTTGAGATATAAGGACTAAAGTGTAGACAATATTTTTATGTGTCTATACGTAGACTCCTAGCATCACCGATTAATTATTACTAGTTATTATCAATAACAACTCGTTTCTACCTCCTCAAGAGAGTATCTCTACTACCATATAAGTGGGTTTATACTGAGATCGCGAGATTTCTCCAAGGTTTTGATGTTCATAATATTGTCATGATCTTGCGTTCGATGCTGAATTCAGGATCAAATAGCATTAACTACGTTGGTTGCCTTTTCTTTTTCGAGTTACATAGATCTCCGATGCCGATGAAAGACGCAAAAATGTCGACGTGCAAGGGATCAAATTTGTTAATTAGGGAAGAATTATGTCAATTAGATTTATTTGATGATATTTGTATCTTCATAATTCTTGATGTAATTTTGTAAGTTTATCACCCGAAATTCTGATTTTCAATTTTTTTTTTTAAGCGGGCTAGTGTGATTGAGCGTGGGGAATCGCGATTTTGGGCAAAAGGTGTGATCTTTGTGAGCCCATTTTCGTCGATAATGTAACACGGATGTCTACCTCTTTGAATTTGATACTAGGAATGTAAGGCTCTTTGGATTATGGGATTAATAGTTTGGGATTACGATTGTTTAGCTCTTTGGATTAATAGTGTAATTAATGAATAGGGTGATTAAGCCACGTCTAGGGTTTCTAATAATAACCAAAATGTCACCCATATATGTTTGGTTGTGTATATGTGAATATACATTAATTTCTCGTTGAAATAGGCTGAAAATTTAGGGTTGTTACACGTTGCATATTCATTGCTCTCTGTACATGTAGAGAAATGAAAGAAACGAAGAAACTACATGCATACATATAATTACTAGATCCACCCTCTCAAGGAGAGGCATGGGTTGTGGATTCTCTTGTCCCTTCTGTCCTTCCGCTACTGAGGACGCCTTAAGTGTCCTGGTGCTCACGAGGTTTGGTCTATTTTTAATGTCCCACCTCACTTTTTTGTTCTAACCCTCAAGGATTGGTTTCACCTTAATTTAACTAGAGACAGTGCTTGGAGTACCAGCTTCTCCTTTTTTCTTTGGTCTATTTGGAAGCGTCGCAACCTTTGGCTCTTTGGAACGAAAAGTACCACCATACCCGCCCTTGTCAATATCACCCAGGCCAGCAACAAATTGTCAACTTTACCTCACTCGCCCCTGGTCCTAACCGGGAACACCTCACCCACACCCCGGAGCTCATCCCTGGTCACCTCACCTTTCCCCGACCACACGTAACACTCATAGTAGATGCATCCTTTGCTCCCACTTCGGATTTTGCAGGTATAGGTGGCATCCTCCTCCACCGGGATGGTACTTGGGCAGCTGGGTTCATGGCATCGGTCTTTGCCTTGGATGCTACGCATGCAGAGGTCCTTGGCATCCTTGCCGCGGCCAACTGGTGTAAAGACCATGGCCGACAATCGGTCACTATTCTTAATGATTGCAAGCTTGTCACTCTTGGAATCCAGGGCACAGAAAGAGTTAAGGATCGATTCATCAATTTATAAGACATGTGCTGGGTGTTCATCAGGGATGGAGGGCATCGTCAAGATGACCCAGGACGTGGGTTCAAGCTGCTAATGTTCTAGCCCGCAAGGCTAGAGAGACCTTAACATGTATTCAATCTAAAGATCTTGTAACCCCTCCCCCAAGTATTCAAATGTTTTTAGCTGATGAAGGCACCTTTATTCCCCGCTTTAATCCGGGGGAAGACATTGACCCGGGCGGAATTCGTAGGAACTAGTTTGTTGTAATAATCTAAACACTATTGTACCATTTCTTCTTTGCTATGCTACTGATCTTAAAAAAAATACATATAATTATGTATATGTGTATGAAATTGACTCGATCATGGAGTAATGTTCATACTCCGTATAATTTTTGCTCTTATTTTATGCCACAGGAGTAACGTCATCCGTACAAATGGAAGAAGATGAATTCGAGGTAGAGCATATGTAAGACTGTTTACAAATAGCAACACAATTATACGACAAGAGCATGTATGAGGAGGCCATTGAAGTCATCAAAGACTCAGGTTTAGACACTAAAGATTATGATGATTTAGTGGAGGTAAAATTGAATTGCCTATGTGCAATGGGGCAATACAATGCTACAGAACAACTCTATGCCAAGAGTTGTCTTGAAAGAGTCAAGGAGCTTGTTAAGGCCCGGAATTTCAAGGATGCGTTGAGTTTAATTAACGATTCAGACTTAGATATCAATTCTTGTCCTGATTTGATGTCCATGCGAAAGTTTTGTGAGAAGGTGATGAAAGAAAAAGGGATGGTGAAGAAATGTGTTTGTATGGGAAGGGTGATTTTGAAGGTGCTTTGGCACTGATTAATGCATTAATTGATCAACCCGGGTTTTCCCTTGAGGCTCATCTTAATTTGTGGGAGCAAAAAGTGTTTTGCTTGGATGCATTGGGTAGAAACGATGGTAAGTTGAGCCACTCACTTCATTTTGTTATTGATGTCGTCGTTGTTTTTGAACTCGATCAGGTATATTGATGACCCGTTTGTAGAGGCATATGAAGGTGCAATATGGATACAAAATGACACCTAAATTATGTCAAATACTTTGGTAAGATTTCTTCTTTTGTGAATTTTTTTGAGGTATTTGTGGAAATTTTTGTTGAGTAACTACTTTGTTTAGTGTCATGTAATGCTTCTTTGCAACATTCTTCTGTTGAATCCATATCCTCTTTGCATAATGTGATGATCACTCGCCTATCCCCACATAAATTGGGGAGCGTTTGGCATACCGGTTTTCTCCTTTCCTGATCGAGTGTTATTGCAGTGACAAGGTGATAGAGGATGGGTATCATGAAGAGGCTATCAATTTTGTAAATCCCTCAGTAAAGGCCCTGGTATAGAATGACAACAACGTGATGAGGAAAATAAAAAGTGATTTGGAGCGCGTTTCTAAGGAGGTTCTCAGTAAATGTACTTTATCTTTTCAATGTAAGGAAAATATTTTTCAAAACGGATCCCCGTGCATTGAACTGGTTTAAAACTAAATCTAATTCAATCATTTAATAGAGGTATTACTCCTCTGTATCAATTGAGTATCATGGTTTGTGGAATTGTCTCTATAACATAATTGGCTCTTATACTGGTTGGTAATTATATTTGAGATTGATGTAGAATTCGATAGCTTCTAGTATGCAAGTCTGTGCTGTCGGAATTGACAATTGAACATGTCTGTTCATGAGTACGAGCTGTTTAAATTGAGTTCATTTATGACCATCCAAACCCAAGAGATCATGCAACGAACATGGATAAATCATGAGATCAAAATAGCATAAACAACCTCAATGACGCAACCATTTACAGAAACATTGAATAACAATCTTCTTTTGAACAAACTAATCAAAGCATATAATTTGAAGTGAACAAATTAAAGGAATTGAACTCTAGTAGTAATCTCCGCGAATGAACTCATTAAGCCGCTTCACATCTCCACCTTGCTGCTCCACGACTGCTCTCACGATATCTACCATTGATATCATACCGACTATCTTACCATCAATCACGGGAACATGGCGTATGTGATTCTCTGCAAGGCCAGGAATAAAGCATAAGAAAACTTAAAATACGAAAATATGCATCAAGTTCAAAACCTTATACTGTAACTGACCTGTCATGAGCTGCATTGCTTGCAGAATGTTCGTGTTAGACCTCACTGTTATTAGCTTATCCTGTTGAATTTCAGACAACGAATTTGGAATAAGAGCATAAAGAAAAATAATATAGATCGAGGATAACTGCACGGATAGGATAAAGAGAAAGATCATGCATTCTGTAGCCCAAATTAACACAATTGCTGTAAGAAAGGAGAAATGCGCAAGAGAATAACATTAGGCCATTACCTCGTCTGTCATGATATCACTAACTCTGGTATGCTTGGCAGGTCTTCCTTCTGAAGCTATCTTACGGAGAAAATCTATATTTCCCGATTCAGTTGATTTTGATTATCAGAGACAATAAAAAAAAAAAAAAAAAAAAAAAAAGATTATCACAGACAAGAATTTGGTACAGACAATAAACATTAATAAACGGATTTTACAGTGTATTAGGCGTAACAACAAATTAGAATTTGACTCTCACCTCGTTCAGTTATGATCCCTGCAATATGTTGTGTATCTCCTGGCTTCAAAACCACCAAAGATCCGACATCATTTTGTGCCATCTAGGGTGCAATTAACAGTTGCTCATTTAGGGTTAGTAATCAAGTGAGTGTATAATTTTGGAACAGGACGGTACACTGGCTTAAAGCTATAGATACCTGCTTTACAGCAGAATGGACAGTATCATCAGAGCGGCACCATAGCCAAGAGCCGATTTTCTCTCCTTCCTTAATCATCAGGACGTCTTCCACGGTTGTATTCTCTAGTCCTTTATGATTCAGCAACGGAGGAAGGGAATTGATGCATCCAAGGCGTACAAAAAGCCTTTTCATTTCTGCCGGATCTCTCCCAACAGAGTGCCTTAGAATTGCTAACTTGGCCGTCTCTTGGCAGGACTTTGCCACTCGAAATAACGCTTGCATTTTCCACTCTTGGAAAGATGATCAACCGCGATGAGACCGGAAAGAGGTACAGTAGTACATATAACCACGACAAGAGATTGTGAGGAGAGCTTAATTAAGAGACAGGAGCCTCAAGGATACCTTGTCTCAGAAGTTTCTCATTGCAATACCTTTCATTTGGTTGTTTCCTTGGGTACTCAAACAAGAAAAAGAACGTTTGGGGTAAGTTGCTTCATGTTAGAGATGTCTTAACACAGAGGAGATGCTATAAACAGCATAGGCAGCAACTTCCAGAAGAATCAAGATGTTACATTGGAACTCATCTGAATGCATATTTGTTTCATTAAGATATTATGTTCGTGCAAAAAAAGCCAGACCTGCCGAATACGGCAGAGCAAGCAAAAGAGAACAAGAATATGAGTCCACCATGAAGAAATCTCTGCTCTTGGGAGAAGCAAAGAACGTCCGAGACAGAACGGAGATGCAAAGCAATACAGAATAAGTCCCAGAATATTGCCAAAGTATCAGTTCAGAAGCCATAAATATATTCGCATTCGTATGCATGTCTAGCCATACCCAGCTTCAGCTGAACAAATTTTACCTCCTAGCCTGTGAAGTTTTATTACCAACCATGGCTGAACAAAGGCAAACATTCCGTTTTAGGCTCCCATGGATGGCAGCACCTGCTGCACCTGCTCCCCGTCAAGCTAGCCAATCACCATCCCAACCAGCAGCCCCAGCCCCATCATCTGCTCAGGTACAGCGGCGCCCATTTCGTCCAGCAGGGGCGGCCCCTGCACAGACCCAACCCACTGTACTACCAGCAAGGGCTGAGCCTCCACCACCATCATCGCCAATGAGATCAGATGCTCCATCTCGGGCTTCTTCTCGATCAGCTCCACAGCGTCAGATAGCACCACCACCCAGAGGCCCAGGTGCATCACCATCACGTGCTGTTTCTCAGGCCCAGGGGAAGTCCCAGCCCAACTCACCTGCAAGGGTTGCTCAAAACCTGCAGCAAGTCACGCAATCACCACCAAAGCCCCCATCTCCATCCGGTGGAGAAACTCAACCAGCCATATTAAGAGCCCCGGCATCAAAACCTCTCACAACACCTAAATCAGCATCCACAGAATCGAACAAAGAAACAAAGCCTCAATCCGCACAAAAGAAACTAGCAGCCATGATAGAGATTCCCCAACCTCAAAAAGAAGAAAGAAAGGGAAAAACTTCACAGCAGCCATCACAAAACGCTCAGCTTGAGGAGATTACTACCCCTCAGACAGATAAGGTAGTCAAAACACTGAAAGAGCAAAATGAACTGTCAGCCTTTGATGAGACAAAGCTTGACTCAAAGGTATCTGTCCCTCAACCAGTATCCAAACAGGAATCAAGAAAAGAAGTTTATGAGGCATCATCCAAAGAGCCAGAGATACTGAAAGGTATGAATCATGAAGAACGAGAGAAAAAGTCAATCACACAGAAAAACGCTCAAGGTTCAAACGAAGAAATTAAAGGCCACGCAGTCCAAGTGCTTAATAAGCTGGGTCAGCATCCTAGAGAAGAACCTTTTCACCGAAAGGGGATACTCAAGACCTTTGGGAGTTCTGAGCATGACTCTAAAAGTGAGCACTTTAAAGAAAATACATTCAACCAAAAGCATGCAGGCACAGGAGCAAAGGCTCAATTGGAAAAAGAGATCAAGGAAGACTGGCCAAAGGTTATAAACAAGCTAGGTAATAGACGGGACAAGCATGCAGTGCATGAAAAGGCTTTTAGCATTATCACACTCACAGGGGAAAATACAGGAGCGACCATGCACCTAAGCTCTGAGCCTGCAAACAGAGAAAGGTCCATCCACATTCACAGGGGATACAAGGTCAACGCGGATGAGAGAGTTGGTAGCACTGTTGATGATGAAGGAAGATCCAGAGACATAAAATCTAAAAGTAAAAAAGTCGAAGAGGAGCAAGGGAAAAGAATCTGCATAAACAATAATGCACAGGGAATAAACAACTCACTTGTCTTCAACAGTTCAGTGACCGAAAGAAATCCAGGCGCTCACGTGGTTCTCTCACAGAAGGCAGCAGAATTCATAAAACCATGCAATGAAAGAGAGGTGCATGATACTTACAAGGCTGAAGCGAGCACCAGCCCAGCTGAAAGGCTCACATACGCATCAAACATAAGAAGAAGATGTTTAAGAGGCCTCTTTCTAGAATCAAGTGACTCTGACCCAGAGAACTCAGAGAAGCCTCGTCGTCATGGTTGTCGAGCTGGATGCGCTCAGCAGAGCAAGGATGACTTGACTGATGTCCTATAAGACTTTGTCAGTCAGCTGCAAACAAGATGGTAGCTACTTGCTAATAGTTGAAGGAACATTTATGTCATAAGATCACATTGTTCCCTAATCACCATACTACTATAGAGCATCATTTTCAGACCAAAAACAGCACAATGCACACATGATGTTTTAGGAAATATAATACTATTACTTTTGTAGCTTGGAGGGGAAAATGAAGACAAGGGAACTGACGCACAAATCTTTCATGTCTAAACATTAATTACATTTGAAAAAGAAGATTAAATCAATTTGATTAATTATCCATCAATTTTAGAAACAATCAACTCTAGGCATGGGTCTACAAGAGGAGATAATCCTCACTGACCTTCATGCGAACTAGAACATCTTATCTACATGTAATGCTTGCGCAAAAACCCCAAGCAGCTAATACTTCTACAATGATGATAAAACACAACCAGGATGAAACAATACAGAAAAAATAAACTAATAACGACAAAACTAACACTCTTATGAGCATTAGTTCTTCGACTTCAGACTCCCATATGCAGAAGGTAGAGCAGTACGTTGCAAGGAAAGTCGATTAAGTCCCAATGGTTTAACTAACACGCTTTTCGCTCAAACGGTTTTAGCTGCCTTTTGCAATTATGTCCATCTTATGTCCTGGCAGGCCCACTTCCAAGAGTAAGTTCAAGATCATCCATAGCGACATCATGAATTCTCTCCCCTTCCCAAGGCGTGACCTTCACTGTCTCAGCTTCTGCAGCTCTTGCTTCAATTGCATCATTAAGTGACATCTGCTGGACCATTGGCCTGACCAAATTAAATGTGGGGGAATTCGGAACTGGTGGTCTAGCAAACCTTTGAAAGCTAATCCACTGGCCAGAATCAATGGTCGAGCAATCAGATTCATCACATTCAGGTATAGTAGGTGGGGTGAAGTTACGTCGCCTTGTAGGACTTGATGGGGCAGACGCAGCAAACAGCTGATAATTAAACGAGGACATAGACTCCTTAGCAATAGCCTCGAAATTGAAAATCTGTTTCGGAGCAGTCTTTGATGTTGGTGATGATAAGAGAGGCGTCACAGGGGCACTATTTGAAATCCGAAGAGGAGGTAGATTTGTAGGGATTGAATTGCAAAGAAATGAAAACGGATTGGACTGAGCATTCATATCATTGTGAGTTGGACTCTGCGGTGCAGAGGAACAAGGACTTGGCTGGTAGGACGGGATAGGACTATGAAATGCCGAAGACAGAGGGCTTTGTCCTTGAGAAGAGCATGCACTAAAGTGGTTGAAACTAGCGACAATCTCCGGCGGAGGTGGCCTCATTCCCTGCATAAGGTACATTAGTCAGTGAGCAATTAGGATACCACCGCACAACCAAAAACGTTTTCCCCCCATTTTCCCGACAGCCCTCACCAATTGTATTACAATCAACATATAACAGATCTAATCTGGGCATCCTCAGCATCTACCTACCGACAAGAAAGTCCTCAAAGCTGACAATTACCACCCTCTTCTCCCCCAAAAACTTGAGAATTTTCAAAACCAATAACGTATACAAAACCCGAAATCAGACATATTCAGGTATTGTGACACATGACACAAGTTCTCTCAACGCTTGAGCATGTGGTCATAATAACACACGATTCAAAATTAACCGTTTTTTTTTTTCAATATTAAGTACAAGCCATCAATTAGCTTGAAAACTACTCACAAACTCATCAGAAATCACATTTGGAAAGTAAATCTAACTCCAGAAACAGTGTTAATATCATATATAAATTCTTTATCTGTCAATCAAAAGACAGAGAAAACGGCATCAAACACACAGAAATCAAGCAGATCTGCAAAAATCAATCACTAAAAATGAACAGAATTCAACCCAAAAAAAAGAACCTTGCGATAAGTGGTGCCATCAGGCTCAACAATCCAGCCAGCTTCAGCACAAAGCGCCTTGAGAACTTCATTATTATCGCAATGTTTGGGGAGATTGTAGTTCCCTTGAGCCCTCAAGCCAGAAAAAATCTTGGCAGCAATCGCCCTTCTCCGCCTCTCTCTCCTCCGATTATTCTCTCTTTCTCGCCAAGACGGCTTTCGCCTCGCCGACACTCCGCCACCGCCTCCGCCGCCGCTGCTGGCCCCCTCGCTGGCCATGATCTCTCTCCGCCCCCTCCCACTTTTTTTTTTGGTTAGAATTTAAGTGGAGAAATGGAGAGGGAGAAAGCAGAGGTGAATGTGAACAGAGGAGAGAGAAAGCAGCAGCAAAGCAAAGAAATAATAGAAGAGAGGGAAGGGGAGAGAAGAGAAAGCACGAGGAGTGCGCTTTGGTGCTGCTCTTTTTCTGTGTGGGTTTCTTTACTTCCTTTCAGTCTCCCTTTTGCTTCGTTGGATGTGTTGAACAACAACAACTAGACTCCCCAATCTCTCTCTTATTATTGCCTCTTCTCTCTCTCTTCCGGTTTCTGGGGTTGTATGTATTTTTTCTTGTGTTTTCCTCGACAAAGGGGTTGTGCTTATGCTTAATTACTTATTGGTACAAAAAAAAAACAAAAAAAGAAAACAAATACTTATTGTAGAGCTAGCCAAGGGCCGGGCTAGTGCCTGGAGTTTCAAACACTGACAGGAGGGCCGAAATTTAGCAGACGGTAGGTGAATAGTACATTCCACAGTGGCAAAGACGTAAATACATAGCATATTTGAGGCCCCTATGTCATTTCATCAAGTATTATACACAATTCATCACGTATATTGTACAAAATTGTATATTTGTACTCAGTAAAATCCCCTAATTACCATTGTATCTTTCTCTCTCCTATTCAAAGGCATTCACTCATCCCCACCGTCGAGCCACCACATTGGCAGCCATAAACCGGCCCGAATTCTCCGACGGCTTCGCCGTCACCCCAAAATTTCCGACGGCTTCGCCGTCAACCCAAAATTTCCGACGGCTTCGCCGTCGAAACCATTAGACACCCTATGAAGGGTGGGGTAAACTCTGTAAACCAAAAACAAAAAAATTACCTGAATCATCCTAAAATGTCCGGAGAAATATTTTATGGTTCCGTTTCCCGGCGCCGCTAACGTGTCGCCGGAAAATGGAACCCTAAAATATTCTCCGGTGCGTGAGGTGGCGGCAAGCACGATGAACGATAACCACAATGGGAAAAATTGGGAATCAATTGCATAAGGCGACGCTGGAGCTTCAATCGGTGATGATGACAGAGACCGAGATCTGAGTCCGGCGGCGACCCTTGGATGCATGCAAGTGGTTGTTTTATATGGTGGTGGTTGTGGTGGTGGTGGAGGTTGGTTAAAGAGGGATGAGATGGGTGAGTTGTTTTGATGAATAGTATGAGGAGATGATGGTAAATTAAATGACGAAGGATTGATGGTGTTGCTGATTGATTGATGAAAATGATGGAATTGGGGAAAATGTTGATGAAGATGATGAAGATGCGGTGGGGTTAGCAGGTGAGGAGAGAGAAAGGTAAGAAGTGGAGAGTGAAAACGAGGGGTGTATTTTACTGAGTTACCATGTACAAATATACATAGCATGTGCCTAACATGTGCCCATAAAATTTTGTTTTTAGTGTGGGCTACACTGTTCTTCAGCCCACCGTCGGCTAAATTTCGGCCCTCCACTGACAGTGCTTTGACCGGGCTTTGATCTGGTTTGACCGGACCAGTGCCAAGTCGGGCCAATGCCAGAGCCTTCAGCTGCCTGAGTTAAAACGGCTTGCTCTTAATTATCATAATTTTATCAAATAATGTCATTATAATATTATTTGAGAAACTTATCTTATCTTATACTATACTATATATATATAATATATATATTAAAAGTTGTGTTTGAGCCAACGACCACGTTCACCGGCTTCAATCAGGCCTTCTCCCATGCCACGTGGCATGTCTATTTGAATTTCATATTAAAAAAATCATGTCAAAATATTTGGAGTTGTGTTTTATGGTAAGAAATAATAAAAGAAAAATAAATTAAGATTTGATAAAACGTGTAGAAGTCCATACTTGACAAAACTAATGGCACAATTGTTTTAAATTTAGGTAAAGAAAAACCATCCAATATATGTTTTATGGTAAGGAGGGTAAGTAAACTATTTTTCAAATCTAAAAGTCGACAAATTTCTAAAAAAGAAGAATAACCTATTGGCAAGTATCTATTACTGACTTATAGAAACCTTGATTATATAAGAATCGTAAAAATTTACCATGTTCATATGATCATAGCCACATATGAATCAATCTAAGATGATGTTCATTGATTTTCCCATACATGTAATCTTCATAATTTATAATGTTAGATTCATTAATATTTTTTCCGAATGTTCCACTACTTACCACCAAAATTGCTAAACTAATTAAATTGTGGGCCTATATACTTTGTGGGAAATTCAGCAATGCATCGAGCAATTTTGACAACTCTTTTAGCAAAAAATATAAAGCAAACTTTAAACAATATTAAAGTAACAACATTTTAAAGAAAACCAAACCATAATTCATGATAATCCATCAAGTATCACTACAATATCTCATTACAAATTAACACAAGTATCTACAAATTTAATTTTCATCAAATTAAAGTCTCAGGGGTCACAACGCATAAAAGTAACATTTTGGAGGAATAACAACTTTAACTCATGAAATCCACCGAGAATCGCTACAATATCTCATTAGAAAGTAGCGGGAGTTTCCACAATTATTCATCACAATTAAAGTGGAAATTCAAACAACATCTAAGGGTGAGTCACAATAATAATATTTTAGGAGGAATCACAACCATAAAGTCCATAAGTCATGAAAATCCGTCGAGAATCACTACAATATATAATTTCAAATTAGCATTAGCCTTCCAATTTTTCATCAAATTGAGGTTTCGGGTGGAATTCAATATGTCTCGGAGAGGGTCACGATAATAACATTTTAGGAGAAATCGCAATGATAACTCATGAAAATCGACTGGGAATCACTACAATATGTCATTAGATATTACCATAAATTCCCACATTTTGTCATCAAAATCTACGGGGGAATTCAAATAATTGGGGGAAGGGGAGGGTCACAATAGTAACATTTTTTGGAGAATCAAAACCATAACTCATGAAAATCACTACAAAGTCGTATTAGAAATTAGTGAGAGTCTCGACAATATTTCATCAATGGGCAAGGGAGAATTACAAATTTATCGGGGGGGGGGGGGGTTCACATTTATAATTCATCGGAGAAATTCTATGTTTGGTTTTATTCCGACTCAATAAAGTATATATGTAGTTTATTTTGTCAAAATTTTGGGCGAATCATATCAATTACATATGAAAGTTTAGAGATAACCACAATGTCATCCTTTCGAAAATTAATGAAAACCATTATAGATTATATGGTATTTCACAAGGGTTATTACAAAAAGTTTATACAATTTGTGAGCAGAGTGTAGAAGTGACGTTAACATATGAAAGTAGGGGTGAATCATTACGTTGGTGTCAATCACATCATTATACTATAAATGAAAATTTTATAGATAACTCATACATAATTACGTATTAAAATTATTCGTTTACTAGAAAATAAAATGATAAATACTACTCTGGGTGTAGCCCGGGTAGTAAACTAGTAGTAATTAATATGCCTACATATCTTGAAATAATCAAAACGAATGTAGTTCTTCACTTACCTTACTTACCTTCGTTTGGTTATTTGATTGATTCGTTCTAATTTTGATGTTGTTGATATTATGATTATTAGACACATGTCAACGTTGAGTGCCCAATCATTGACCTGATCCCCAAAAAAATACGCTTCTAACGTTACTGTATTTGCATAATTTGCAAATTACCATAAATTTTCTTGGATCATGATCGATGGATAATTTCTCGAAGTACGACCAAACAATACTGCGTTCATTTCCACTACAACGAATACTTAAACCACCTACAATTAATTATAATAATAAGTTCAACTTCGATTTAACTCAACTCTAGACTCGTAATATTAACTCATAGGACAACACTACGACGTTTAAGTATAGGCATATGATCAATCATGTGTTATCTTTTACGATAGAAAATGTTACCTCCAATTTGCGTTTGACCACCACCATGCCTTGATTCACTTTCACCGGCACCACTCAATTCAGGGTAATGTATGACATGTGTGCGTATTAAGTGTCGAGCTTGAGTTCTGGTTCCGCCACCCATTTTTCATCGAAATTCACAAGTAATGTTGTTAACTTTGCATACTCGACAAACTTGTTTGAAGTGTTTCTTTTCATCTTTGACGGGCAATTTGTCAAAGTGCAGCCAAACATAATTTGTCATTTTTGGATTACTTTTGTTTTTAAGAAAATATGTTACTCCCTCCATTTCTTTTGGTTCTTTATGTTTGGTTTGAAAACCTCTGACAAATTCAAACCAAACGAAAAGAACCAAAAAAAGTGGAGGGAGTATATGGTTTTTGTTGTAAGAATATAAGTTAAGTATATCGTAGTTATAGTCACTATTTACTAGAGCTGGCGATTTGTCACTTGAAGCCCCTGCACTAGCTCGACACTTGTCAAACCATGGTCAAGCACTGCCCCGGCTCTAGCTAGCCCGGGTTAGGTAGTGCCAGGGCTAGTGTTTGATTTTTCCAGCCCTGGCACTGGTCAAACGCGGTCAAAACCCGCCTCTAGCCCGCCCCGACCCCGCCTATCACTAGCACTACCCTAGCCCGTCATAGCCCGCTCCTAGCACTACCCTAGCCCGTCCTATCCCGCCTTCGAAACGTCTAGTTTTTTTAGAAAAGCTAGCTGTTTGCTTCCAACGTGTAGTTTTTTTCTTAATTAAATCCCTCTCCCTTAAAATTCCTATAAATACCCATTATGGTTATGTTTGGTAAAACTAGCTGAAATAGTAGCTAAATGATGAAATGGTAGCTGAAAGGTGAAATAATAGCTGCAATAATAACTGAAAGTTTTTAGGTAAAATTATTAGGAGTGTTTGGCATTTAGTTAATATAGGAGCTGATATATATAAAATTACATAAGAACATATTAATTATTTTAATTTCATTTTATTTTAGTAAATAATTAAGGGTAAATTAGGAATAAAATTATGATAAGCTAGCTCATTTTAAATAAGTTACATGAGGTAACTTATTAAATAAGCCAGCTTATTATTTAAGCTAGTGGTGTTACCAAACCAACTTATTTGGTCAAAGAGCTTAAAAAACTAGTCAAATAATCTACTTTGGCCAAATAAGCTAGCTTATTATGCATACCAAACATAGTCTATATATCCAACTCCAATTTCCACCCAATCACTCTCTCTTTTCTACATTTATTCTTCAATTTCTATAATTCTCAAGTATTAAAGTTCTCAAGTTTATTTAAAAAAAAATTACTACAATTTTCAATTATTAATTAAGTCTTCAAGTTCAATCACTCTCTCTTTTCTACATTTTTTTTATCAATATAATTTTATTTGTAGGTATATGTAATATTTCACAACAAGAATCGTCGGCCATGCCTTCACCTTGTGCAAAAACGGATATAGGTTCACAAGATGGTAAAATTCAATTTAAATAGTTCTATATTTATTCAATTCATTTAATTTTTTAATTTATTCAATTCATCTAAATTTAAAACTTATTAATATTATCATCTATCTATATAATAATATTAATAGGCTAACATTACTAATCCACGTGGCATGACATAGTTGATTTCGCATAGTTGTCATGCAAATGCCATGTCATAGAGCTACGTGTCGCACTATATATAAATATATGAATTAAATATATTAAAACTAATGAAAATATTTTTATTATAAATATAATAAATAGAATACATTAATCAATTTATTTATTCAATTAAATAATAAAGAATTTTTCATCTTCCACAATACATCTAAATTTTTTTAATTGAGTTTTATGGTTAGTTTGAAAGTTGTTTTTTTTTTATAAGGTGCGGTCTCGCAAATTATCCTTTTTTTTATTGATGATAATCAATATAGTGACTTTTGGCCGTTAGTTTTCCAAGTTTTTGTAACATACTATTTCGACATATTATATATATTTTGGTCTTTTGCTTGGCTTAGCATATACAAAAAATATGTGTTTCATCGTTTTTTTATTTAAGTTGTCAAAATAATGATAACTTTGGTCGGGACGAAAAGCGGTAGTGCAGAAAAGGGATTCTCATATGCAACAATATAGAGGGTGTTACTGTGTTTGTTCATATTAATTTTATGTACCCATTATCATTGTTTGTAATCCCATATTATTAGGTTCCAAATAGTTGTATCATGTCGCACTATAACTATTATAATGGATCAGAATTGATCGATTTGGTCATTTATTTTTACGATTTGCAAGTGTTTAGTATTAAAGTTTCAATATTGTAACATTGTTTCATGCATCAACTATGGGATTATCGAAGGGCGAAAGTGACAATTTATCCCATACACTCATAATCAATGGTGCAATCTAACAGCCTAACTTCTAAATGTGCAATTTAACACCATATGTTTTTATCATGAGCAATTTATCTCCTATGTTATTCTGTTTATTTTTTGTGATATAAGCATTTTCTTAATTCCTCAAAATTTAAAAATGCAATAACTAATACACTAAATACTTTGTACTCAACTTTTGATGTGAATTTAGGTGTACATGAGTCAAAAATGTCGGCAAAGGAGAGATTGTTGAAACGAGTTCAAAAGAGATCAATAGTATATATCTTCATCCACATGTTATATTAGTAAACTGGTAGCGATGGAGTGTTGGGAATACTTATAGGCCAGGCAGTACTATTGTCCTCAATACGTAAATCACACATTAACTAATGAGAATAACAATTTGATTAGGTTAGGTCAGGGTACTCCAAATTATATGATTACATGATGATGGAAGGTTTTAAAAAAATTTATAGTGATGATGGCCGTTAGGCTAAACCCTAAAAATAATCCGATACGTAAACCTCTGGAGCATTTTTTAGAATGCGGAAACATTGGCGATATATCAGAACAAGTCGGAAACTACATGGGTATTATGAAAATATCCCTTTAAGATTTAGAATTGTTACATTATTATTGTGGTTGATTTAAGGGTCGATTATTTGGCGTGGTCAATATTGATTGGACCAAGTTCAGTTAGGGTCTACTCCGTATATTCTATCAGGTTAAGTTAATTTAACCAAGGAAAAGAGGTATACAAGAGATGTATAACAGTCCCGTGATTGTCACGGGCGCAAAAACTAGTTAATATTATTATTCATCAATATATATAGGTGGTGGTATTCTCAATCCACGTGGTGTCAAACCAAGTTATCTTTGGGCTCATTTCGACAAAATTCGCACCGAAGACGAAAAAGGTGTAAAATGTTACAAACTTGTTTGTCGAATTTGCAAAAACAACAAAGTTTATGTAGAATTGAAGTGGAAATCGGGTGACGGAACCGGCACTCAAGCTCGAGACCTACAAAACAAACATGGTTTATTCGACCCCAATAAAGAAAGTGAAGGTGAATCAAGTCATGGTGGTGGTGAAACGCAAATCGGAGGTTATATGACCCCGACTCCCGATTGGAGGTACCCCTTTCTATTATAATAGCGATCGAATGATTGATAATATGGCTAGTTTTGTTTGTCTTGATGAATTGCCTTTTAGTTTTGGTGAAAGTCTTAATTATGAAGAGTTTAATAGATTATCATTACAACCTGCTTATAGAAAGGCGCCTAGGAACACTCTTAAGCGTCATACTATGTCACAATATTACAAAACTAGAGGCGAGCTAATCGAATATTTTCGTTCATTTAATGGACGTTTTTTCTTAACTAGTGATACATGTACTTCAAGATAAGGTGAGCCTTATATATGCATTACCGTTCAATGGACTGAGAATGATTTTAAATTGCAAAAACGTATTATTGCTTTTGATGTTATGGAAGAGACGCATACTGGTTATAACATACTTTCTCGTATTCATTGTTCTTGTAGGGACTTTAAATTTCTTGATAAGTTGTTTACTATTTCATGTGATAATGCTACGTCTAATCTATACTACTACTTTAATAGGCTACTTTAAACGCCTACGTGGCAAGCTTTGAAGGTATCCATAACAAAAAAATTCCACGCCATCTCCTATGTGTCGTCCCCTGTGTAGTTGCACTCTCTCTCCTCCATGTAAGCAATCCTGTGTGGGCTCAACAATTAAATTATACATTAAGGCAAATGTGGGCTCAACAATTTAATACCACCTAAATGGAGACAACGTATTACATAATATGCGAGGATCAAACGGTTTCATCTCCCCCACCTCCCCACCTCTTATCCTCTTCTTCTATCTTCCAACCGCCCTAAGCTTTTCGCCTTCCAACTTCCAGTCGTTACTAGTTGTACGTGTTCCAACCTTCAAGGCGGCCGTTATGAAGTCGAAAAGCCAGTCCGTTATGCGCTGTACTGCTATTTATAATGGTTTTTCTCTTCCGAGACAGAGGTGGTTTGTGTTCTTTTGGTATGTGATTGTGCAATCATAGAAGGTCGTTGCTTGATTTATTTCATTTCGTTAATTTTTGTTGAATTCTTCCTGTTTTGTAGGGATCCATCAATCCTTTGGAAGAAGCTCGAGGTTGGGTGATGATAATTGAGGTTAGTTTACTGTGTTTGGAGTTCAGAGCTAAATTTAAAGATCAAATAACGAATTATCGACCCTGATGTTTGTTGTTCTATAGTTGTTTACAGGGATCTTCCAATTATTATTGATTTTTGGTTTTTGTGCTCCACTGATGTGTGATAACAGTCGCAATCGCGTGGAAGCAAACAGAGCTTCTTTGAAACTGTGTAATCTCAACGTAAGGCTAGACAAGATGCTTTCTTTTCTTCTTTTAGTTCCTTATATTTGATTTTGAAAATTTTGTTTAAGTATCGTTTTGTACAGTTTTGTAAAGGAAAACAGTCCTGAAACTTTGCAGCAATGCTACAATTGCTAGAGGAGATCATCAGTCTTCCAGTTTTCGAATATACTCCCTCCATTTCATTAGGTTATTTGCATTTGGTTTGAATTCCTCTCACAGATTCAAACCAAATGTAAAGAAACTAATAAAATGGAGGGAGTAGGTAAATTGCTTCTTTTAAAAAATTAAAATTTGATTCTCCAGTTTCTTACTACTGTGGTCAGAGTTTGCACTCATATGTTTACGGTCTGAAGGATGATTGTTGGTTTAATTTATGAGGACTGGGTGTTGTGCAACATTTTAATATGTCAATGATTGGCAACAAACTTACTTTGGGGTGTGATCAGCTGAGTTTAGAGACGTTATGTTAATCTGATCTGTGCAATGCCCGACTATGAAAAGTGCTCTAATGTATCCTTTACCCAACAATGTAGGTTTGAAATTACATAGCTATGAAAAAGTAATGCATAAGATTTACCCAAATCAGCATTCTATATGGTGAATACTGAATACTGATGATATACTATCTTAATGTACAGAACGATACACTAGTCCCGTCTTGGAAAATGGTGAATTAAACCCTAGATTGACAATGGGAAGCCGTAAGTAGCTAAACAATGCAGTCTATTGATTATATACACAATTTAACTGTTGCAAGCACTGATTGATTAATCACTTGGAGGGAAATTTACTGAGACGTGGAAGTTTGGAGGACCGACAAAAAATTGCCCACACTATTTCGCAAGAATGTGGAAGCAAGAGAGTGTGGGCAAGGGTCGCAAGAAAGGAACATATGAGTTCAGTTTGTGCTGTCAAAAGGACAAAGTGCAGTTATCATTTCTAAAAGATCCACCAGATTTCCTAAAAGAGCTTCTCAAAGCTAAAGGAGGATCAAAGTCAAAGAAGTTCAGACAACATATAAGAGCGGTCTAATTCCATATTTGCTTTTACGTCAATTGGTGGAATGGTTGATAGCACGTACAATGATGGACGCGAATCATACAACTTCCGGCTGAACGGTCAAAATTACCATAAATTGGGATCATTGCTTCCACTTGAAGGAAAACCTCCGCGATTCACGCAGTTGTATTTTTAGAACACTGATCAAGAAGTTGGTAATCGGTTGAGGTCATTATCAGGAGATGGTGAAAGCATTCTTGATCGTGATATTGTCGAAGGCCTTCAAAACATGTTATACGAACATAATGAGCTGGCTTCCTGAAAATGGCAAGAGAAAGCCATGATTCTGCTCGAACACTCCATGTGCGTATATGTTTGTGTGGTTCAAGGCAAAAAGACGGGCGACAATACAACCTTACCAAAAGGTGTTGCTTCAAGAAACACTACATTAAACAATGGAAGGTAAAACGAATTCCAAAGTTAATGAAATAAAAAAATCCAACAAAATGAGCGAGGGCCGTTAAATACTTATTCAAATACATGAATAATGGCCCTAACATGGAAATGAAAAACACTACACAAGAAGAGAACAACAACAAGTGCATCAACAAAGGGAATAAATAACGCAAATGACATCAAAAGCCATTACAGAGATAAAGCTCAACCGGCAGAGAAGTCATCACGAGGACGTTTCAGAACAGAAGATGAAAGATATCCAAATTAAGCTTCACGTTTCTATTAACTCATGTAACCTTAGAAATTACAACCCAAACCATTAAGTGTAATAAAAATAACAATATTCAATAATAGTGTGAAATACATTTCTGTATCAAATAACATTAAAAAAACCCACATAAAACAGTCCCGTGCAACCACGGGCCTAAAAACTAGTTAATACTAATTGTATTTGTCATATCAAGAGTAATATTTCACCTTTATTATTGGATGGTATGTTTATACATATTAGGTGTTGTGCATATACTATTAATTTGATCGCTCGAGAAGGGATTACTTATATTGCTTCTATTTTAAGGCCTATTAGAAAACTTATTAAGTAGCTTAGAACAACGGGCACAACAGAGCGTAGATACAAACAATTGTGTAAAGAACATCAATTGAGACCTTTATCATGCTAGGCGCTGCAATCAGGTATAAACAAGCTATTACTACTTTGTATACGGAGTAATGAACAACATTCTACCGATCCAAATGTACAACTTCTCGATGATGTTACCTGGGAACTTGCCGAACCTATTAATGATATTTTGAAATCTTATTATGATGCTACAAAAAAAATCCGCAAGTATATGAACCAAATGTTCATTTGGTGATCTTACAATGCATTAAAATAGTTATAGCCATGTCTAATGTTGAAGGTTCTATTTACGATACTTTAAAGCAGGGTGCTTCTTTAATGCGTGCAAAATGGTTGAATTATTTCTCTGAATTTCCTAATATATATGGCATTGCGCCTATTCTTGATCCCGGTGTCAAATGCGGTGGATTGACAAACATGTTAGAATTTTATTATACAACATTAGGACACAAATATGATGTAGAAAATTATGTGAACAAATGTGTTTCTATTATTACTAAATTACGTTATTTGTATGAGACAAGTAGTGGTACTAATGCACAAGCTAGTTCTTCTTCTTTCATGTCATCTAAATCTAGACAAAGTAGATTTGGTGATATTCATCCAATTATTTTTAAAAAACAAAAAATGTTTTTAAAAGATACTACATCTTTTGTAAGTGATTATTTAACACTTGTCCACGATACTACAGATGATAGTGATTTCAACATTCTTAATTGGTGGCGTAAACATAGCCACAAATGTCCGATTTTAACCCAAATTGCAAAGGATGTTCTTGTAGTTCATTCCAGCTTTGACAGTTGATTCGGAGTCCGCTTTAGTGCAGGTAGAAGAGTATTGGATGAAAAACGATCAAGTTTGGCTCCAGAATCCGTGAAAATATGTGTATGCAAAAAAGATTGGGATCATGCATAAAAAAGAAGACAAGGAATGAAGAAGGATGATGATGACGAAGATTCGAGCCATGGCACTAGCTCGGCGGTGTAGTACTAGTGCTAGTGCTCGATATTTTGGGCACTAGCCCGGGTGAGCGCTGCACAGGCCGGCCCGTGGTCACCTCTGCTATTTACTAATACTATGCTTAGTGCACAAGTGTCAAAATTCGTATTTGAAGAAGAAATGTATAATAGAAAGAGTGATTTTTGGAACAGAGGCGCCCAGTCCCAACAACGAACGGTTTGAGTGTGATTGGGCATGAATAGATGTTGTAACAAACATGGTATCAACAATAACACAAGCAATAGAATGTAAAGAAAAGACACCAGAATTAACGTGGTTCACCAGCGGTGTGCCAGCTACGTCCACCAAACAGAGGAGAAATATTCACTATATGGACAAATAGCACCAATAAAAATTTGTAAGTTCAATTCGAAAATAACTCACCAAATACGAACGAGATCTAAGAGCCAAACGTTCTTGCGATCAACCAAGAACCCAAACGAACGCCCTTGAATCTCACCAAAGCAAACAAGCCACAACCTTGAGAAAACGGGCAACTATGACTCTAGGTACTCACAATTACAAGAGAATTACTCAATTTGTGTCTTAGGGAGGTTATGAGGGGACTAGGGTGTTAATATAGTCTCCCCATAATAAACCTAATAGCGCCGCAGAATCGGGATTAGGAAGCAAAAGAACGCGTAGAGCAAAAAAACGGCCGACTTTCGCCAATGGGCCGCGCCCCGCGCTAGACCCCCAGCGGTCCGCGCCATGTCTTCTGCCCCGTCTTCACGAAATCAGTCGCGCTCCGCGGCTTCACCTACGCGGACAAGATCAATCCTTCTTAATCCGATTCTTGCCCAACACCCGTACGTCGTAGAATCACGCCCCGAGCACCCTCGATTACCACTACGACATACCCAAATCGGTAAGTCATGTTCAAGGCATTTTCCCAACAGTGATTGTGTGGAAATTGGAGTCGAATATAGTTGGTATTTATAGTTATTTGAAGGGGGGAAATTTATAAAAAGAAAAAAAAAACATTAAAAAAATAAGTATGAGAAGGGGAAACGATTAGTTTTCTTTTAGAACTAGCTGTTTGGGGGTGGGCTAGGGGCGGGTCAGTGCTAGGGTAGTGCCAGTGTTAAGTTAGTGCCAGTGCTAGGGTCGGGTTGGGGCGGGCTGTACTGTTGACTGGGCTTTGGCCAGTGCCAGGGCTAGAAAATCGGTCACTGGCCTTGGCACTATCTCACCCGGGCTTGGTAGTGTCAGGCCGGGTCAGGGTTTGACCTGGGTTGGCCACTAGTGCGCAATAGCCATCTCTACTTACTTGTAAAAACTAAAAAGTATAAAGAGTGTTATATGGTCAAATTACCAGATTGGTATATAAAAATGCACACACATTCGAGATTGGAATAAAAAACAGTTAAAAAATACATATAGTAATTATGTAATAGTTACGAAAGCCTTGAAGCCATTGTAATAGAAAGAATAAATACCGTTGATTCTTCCAGCAAATCGTAACCATCAAACAGTTTGACCATATATAATAATAAAGTTAAACTTTTTCTCTCCTCCTTCCCCTTTCCCCTCTCCAGAACAACCGCTCACCCAACCGAACCTCCTTCTAAGCGCCTCCCAACACCACCCCTAAGACTGCAGGTGGTAGGCCACCACCCCTTCCACCCCTTGAGACATTGAGGCCCTCCCCTCTACCCTTAATTTCTCCTTCTTTTCTACATATTCAGGACGACGAAGGTGATGAGGGGCGGTCAGTCGACCATACTCGGTGATCGGTAAGAGGCAATAGGTGGTTTTCGTTGGGCAGGCCCGTCATCGGGAATAAGTGGGTGAGAAATGGGAGATTTGAGAGGAAATAGAAGGTGTTGTAGAAGTGTAGGGAGGCCATGGTGGTGGAAGATGACCGTTAGGACGTGCCGGCGGCCAGTTGCTGGTTTACTTGTGGTGCGTGGTCTTCGTACTTCAGTGTAGTGGTTGCTAGGATTGTGGGCCGGTGGTGGTGCTAGGATTGTGGCAGGTTTGGGAGGGGGAAGAGGAGAGGAGAGGGAGATAAGAATGGGGTGGGAGAGTTGTGTATGGGTTTGGGTTTTTAATTTTTTTTAATTGTTTTTTCTGGTCAAATATTTAAGGGTTGAGATTTTTTAAAGAAATGAACGGCGTGATATACTCCATTTATAATTTTGGTAGCCATTATAGAATAAATCAAGAACATAATGATATGAAAAATGTAACTAGAGTAAAATAAGCCTAATTATTCATTGGAGTTGAGAAACCGAAAAATAGTCTTTACTTATATTTATAAAAAATGAAAATTAATTGTTTTATTATTTTTCAAAAAATAGTTTTTTGGCAAAAAAAATTATAATTTCGAACATAATATTCAACTCTATTTCCAAAGAAAAACTAAAAATTAGAAGAAAAAAATATATTATTTTTGCATATTTTTAAAGATGAAAATAAACCGTTTTATCAATTTTCCAACTCTCGGAAAACAATTAGGCTTACTCCTATATGACTCTAGTCTATTTATATACCAATACATTTTTTGAAGAATTTTATATATGAATATGGTATTTGGTTCCTTTTTTTATATACCAATTTGGTCATTTGTTGTGGGTTGTGCCAAATAGGCAAATACTAGCTTTAGTTGTTTTTTTACAATTACCTCATATCTCTGACAGGCTAAAGTCGTTGTGATGCAAGTACACTTGATCATGTTGTTGACAATGCTATTGGTAAGTTGGACGAGTTGGAGATTGACACTGGCACAGATGGCTACTCTGTATCGCACCGGCACAGAACAAGTGGCTAGTCTGTACCGCACTGGCACAATACAGATGTCTAGTCTGTACCGAGATACTCGTTTCAACCTAGGCATTGGAGTACTTCACATATTCAGACCTGAGTGATGCATTGAAGCTGCATTTTATTTTCCTTATTACTAGTTGAATAAAGGTTCCAAAATATTTAGGAAAGTGTCATTTTAGTTAAGTTTCCATAAGTCGTTTTAGGTAAGTTTTCCTAGTACCGTTCTTTCCTTATTTGTTTAGGAATTTGTCTACTTTCCGATTGTGTGTTTCTAGGTAGTATAAATAGTCTATGTCTATGTAACTTTCAGATTATCTTTGCTTGAAATAAAAACCAGAAAACGATCACTTGATCACCAATCTGTGAGTAGAGACGTAGTTCAATTCATCTTTGTCGAGTTTCTAATTTGCATAATTAGGCTTGATAATATTATTACTTAGACAAGGTAGTCTAGGTATAATCACCCCATTAATCCCGAGTTATAGGACTAACTTGAGATTAAATATCCTTGTTCTTTATTTGTACTTGATACACGAGTATACCAAAAACAGCCCAGAGTACAGAATCCTGTTCTGTACCCACGAATTTCCAAAGATCAGTTCTCTATTCAATTCCAGTTATCTGACCAGAGTATAGATTCGTGGTCACAGCGACATTGTCGTTAAATCTAGTCAAATTACCACAAAACTAACTAAGGTAGATAGAGTAAATGGGTTATCGAACACGAGGAAGAGGGGGAAGTCTAATATGCGGAAAATAAATAAACAAAAGAAATAAAAACAATAAATGGGGTTTTTTTTTTTGGTTTGAAAGATGAGTAATTAAGAAATAAACGATTTATCAAAATAACTAAAGCGACCCTCGGTGATAATCTATTCAAACACCCTAATATAGTAATTTTTACCTCTCTTTAATTATGCCATTCATAGATAATCTCGGTTTTCACCAATTAATCCTCTTTTGTGGGGGATTTGAGCAACCGCTACCAAATTCCCCTCCTTTAAGTCCTAAATTGCCTAGTGACTACTCAAACAATTCAAAACCAAAGGCATGAAGAGCATGGATTAATAAAAGATTAACAACAACCAAATTAGTATCTAATTAGCCGCAACCGCGACACTAATCAAATCTAATCTATTAGTTGCCTAATTAATTCCCCAATCACAAGTTAGTCATAACCATACACTAAACATGTGAAAGTTGCTTCCTTTAGGGTCAATAATCAATAACCATCAATTAAAAACCAAACATATGAAGTACCCAATTCAATCGAATTAACCAATTAGATAAAACAAGGATAAATCAAGCAATTGAAGAACAAGGAATTAATTACCATGAAATTAAAGGCAAAATAGAGAGAAAAATACTTACTAATACATAGGATGAAGAATTGATTACACCAAGAGTCTAGAAGGTGATTAGCCTTCCATACTAATTATTACAATAATATTTGAGAAGAAATTCTTAATGAAAATACTAATTCTCCTTGAGTTTCTCTCTCTAAAATGAAAACTAGATGCAAAATAATATACAAGGTGATAAGGTGATAATTCCTAAGGAGGGGTTGCACGCCCCTTTTATTAAGGATAAGTACAAAAGAAAACACTACAAGACAAAATAATCATTTCTTAACCAAAAAGAAACCGTCCAAAAGTCTCACGAAATTTCCCGGAAGCTAGCTTCCTCGACTCGAGGGAAGAGATCCTCGAGTCGAGCGACGGAATCTTCGACTCGAGGAACACTCTCCTCGAGAGTCGAGCGAGGAAATCCTCGACTCGAGGCGCCTTCCTCTCGAGTCGAGGAACTTGAACTCCTCCTCATTTTGCTCCTCTTCTCCGTGGCTCGAGCTCTTGTGATTCTCATTCCTTCGTGGCTCGAGCACTTGTGATTATCGTAGTGTACCCGAGCTAGCTTCTCTCGAACCCCGATCCGACTCCAAATCGATCCACGTTCCCTCCTAATTCACTCCAAAGGGTCTTGAGCGAATAAAAACCCGTAAAACCACCAAATAAGCTCCAAACAACTCCCAGTCGTGTGGTTCACGAATCACGATAACACCATGCTAAAATAGACCCTAAGGCGTATAAATTACACGGATTAGCACACTACTCTAACGCCACATCAATACCCTAGTACGCTTCCACATGCTTAATAATTCGTATCAGTATGCCTAACAAATGTAAATTACCACACGAACTTATTAACATAGTAAATGGGCAAGTGGAATCGTATCCACTTAGAACGGTAATTATCAATGTATGTAAAGTAACCAAATGGGGGTTATATGTTTGTAACTGATCAAGTATTCAAAATGCAAAAGAGTTATTCGTAAACAATTCGAGAAAAGAATCTCGGTCAATTAATGTCAACTATCGTTCACCTAATTGGTCCTAGTTATCAACTTATCTTAATTCGTTGAGTACTTAGTTGTAGAAATATAATTTCCTATCGTTCCTTAATTGTAGATAAGAGGAGAGATCATCCCTATCTAATAGCCCTAATCGGTGGATAACAAACACGCGCGCCTAAATTCAATCCAGCGAAAGCATAAAGCAATTTAACGATATCAACTAAGATTAACAAGATCTAGACACACGCGGTTTCGATCTTCAAATAATATATTTATTCTCTCTAACCTAATACCGATGTTCAGCATAGAAATATTAGGCTAGTTGCTACTTGTGAATCAACAATCTAACAATTAGTCCTTAAATTGTTAATCTAGCAATATGGTAGATTTAGGTCTAATTAGTTTGCAACCTAATTGAGCAATAAATCAATCAATAATAATAAGCATGAGAGAATAAAGAATACCCAAACGAATGAAAAAATTAGAATGAAACTGACAATTGTCGGTAAACTATAGCTTCGATTAATCGATTCGAGAAATAAGGTTTTTAGCCTTGCATAGTCTTGAAAATAATCTCTAAGAGTTCTGAATATTGAATGATTAAAACTATCGAAAATTTAAAGTATTTAAAATAAAAGTGTACAAAACGGGATTAGGAAACCTCTCTAATATGCTGACGCAGCGGCATGACAACTCGTCTTGGCTCAGGGGCGACTCGTCTAAAGGCCTCTGTTTCTGTCACTGGACTGGTTCTGGCGACGTTTTTCAAACAATCATAACTTCGTCGTTACATGGCCTGTGAGGACGTGTGACCACTTCCTGAAAAGCTAAGATCATTAACTTTAATATAATGTTGGTATAACTTCAATATTCTATGCAATTTGAAAGTATTAAAGATTCAAAGTTGACGTTCCGCAAATGGACTGAAATTCCTCAACCTAGCTTCCAAATTTGTCCAAATCTTGACATCTCGCTCCTTGTATCATCTTTTATCGCCTCATTGTCGTTCCACACAATGGCACATCAATCTTGAGGCCATGAATAAATTCAAAAACCACTAATTCTTATATTAAAGCACAAATACACTAATGATAAAATTAGGTAACAAATTGATCCAAAAGCAACCATTTAATGTATAAAACCCCATCTTTTACCACTACTAAGTGGTGTGTATCAATCTCTATATAAAATTGGATTGTAAAAGTTTGGTAGTGTTGGAGTGAGTTCTTCGAAGGACAATTGCTCGGGAAGGCCTCGCCGAATACCTGCACAAAGGGAGCCCGGTTTTCACCAGGCGTCGCCCCTCCGACGCTCAAGTCAGTATGACGGCTCGAGAAGGGGTGGCAAATAAGGACAAGAGGTGCCTTATATGCGTAAATCAAGGAGAATAATCAGAGAAATAAAGAATGTCAGAATTGTTTCAGAACCTGTTTTTTGATGGGTCATAAAGGGGGTATTTATACTAAAAGAGGGAGGTCCTAGGAATAATCCTAGGTTTCCCCACTCAATCACGACCCTTTATTCCCCTTCCATCCAAGGGCTGCCCTTAATGAGGCTTTATTGTATCACATGGGCCTTTACTAAGGTGCACTATTTTAAGGGTTGTGGCCCATTTACAAAGTGGTACCAACAGAGCCCCTCGAAGCCTGGTCGCGCCCTTCATTGTCGACGAGGGCGGACTCATTAGTAGCGACTAGGGTACGACCCTTGGCTGCTCTTTATCGAGGTGTACTTTGTGGACCTTGGTAAAGCCATGCGATGCAACGTACCCTTTCGAGGCTTTCGTGTCGGATTTGTTTGAACAATTTCTCCATGTGGCGAGGGAATGATTTTTCGAAAATTTCACCCTTTTCGAGTCCTCGATCCCTCGCCTGGGAGAGCTCGAAAATTTCACCCCTCAGTCGAGGGAGGCTTCCGAATTTAAATTACAACTCTTGCGATTAAATTTTGAAATTAAAATTTGAAATTAAACAGCTTAATTTCAAAATTTTAATTTGAAAATTTAACGTTTGCAATCAATGAATGTTTCGGGAATGTGCCAGAATTTGAACAGTTTTTCATGTCAGCCGTCCCTTGATTCCCGCGCGAGGTGACCTCGGAAATAAGCGGAAAACTTTTCGTTTCCCGCGCCATAATGATGATAGGGGCGTGTGGGAAGCTGTGTAGAAATAGTGTTATTACGCTTTTACCCTTCGCCCTTTTCATCCCTATTAAAAGGGGAGTTCCCTTATTCTTTTCCATCATTTTTCATTCATATTTCAGTTTTTGTTTCCAAACTTCTCTTTTTACTGCGTTTCATCTCCGGCGGGTCTTTCTTCGGCGACGACTCTTCTTCAGGCTATCTTTCTCTTCTCCGAACGTATCTTTCCTCTCCTCTAATCTCGGTATGTTATTTCCCCTTTTGTGTGTTTTTATTGTCGCCGTTGTCGCTTTTCACTTACCCTGTGACGATCCCGGGTTGTCGGTCCCACTCCGGCGGCAAAAAGATGCCGGCCGAGTGTGCTGGGATTGGGAACCCAGATAACACCCGATTGATTGCTCGGTTTCGAGGTCGGCGAAGAGGAGCGATCTGCCCTTGTGCCGACTCGCTTTTCTCGCATCGATCCTTCGATTTTTTCGACCTTTACACGACCCATCGAGTGTTGGCTGTTTTAGACCCGTCATCGGAGGAGGGGAAAACGAAAGGTAACGGCTCGCACGAGGCGAGTCCGTAACTGCCTTTCTTCTTTTCTTTCAGATGACGAGAACTAAACAGACTGCCCGCGAGCGGGCGGGGGGTTCGACAGATCCGAGAATGGCCCGAGGTGTTCGTGCCGATCCTAACTCGGTTGTTCACCCCTCGCAGGAACCACTCGATGCGATGGCACCTCGAGCCCTAGTGCAAGTTAGTGCCAATACGTTCACCACGGCGATGATTGATGAAGGTTGGCGTAGATCCCAAACGCCTCAAATGGTTCAGGCGTTCAGGAATGCTAACCAGATCTACGACCCGCTCGACCTGGTCGTCCCGGCCGCGGGGTCCCTCTGCTCGAGCCCTCCGGAGAACTGTCTCGGAGTTTACGCGCAGGCGTTCGCATATGGGTTTCGGGTACCCTTATGCAATTTTGTGACGAGGCTTCTTAATCACTACGGCATTTGTCCCTCCGAGCTTATCGTCAATGCTCACATCACCCTCACGGGTTTTATCATGACGTGTTGAGCGGCTCGGATACCACTGTCCGTGAACCTCTTCCGCTACCTCCACAACGCTTCGAGCGATCAGTGGGGGTTTAAAAATTTTGCCGTCCGAGGCAAAACCGCGACGTATACAATCGTCACTCATCCTCCGAAACCTGGGCGAGGTCCGGAGTGGAAAAGCATGTTCTATTGGTTAACTACCAATGACGGCTCGCGGTTGGGCGATCACCTTAAGGTGACATGGGTCCCTTCCATAATCCCGACCCGGAGGAGGTGACACGGCTCGACAAATTCACGATTCTCTGCCCAGGCTTAACAGCGTGGAGGATCGCTGTGCGGACTACTTCCTCCAACCGCATAATCCCGACCAGGATTAGGTGACATGGGTCCCTTCCATAAATTTGCTGAATGAACCACTGTGGCTTATGTACTCGGGCCTAATTCCTCCCGAGACCGAGGAGGAGCGAAGTACGTCTCGGGATGTGTCTCGCATTGTTTTTTTTGTATGTTTAACTTTGGCTGATCATTACTTGTTTTTTTTTTTTAGGCGCTGTTCAGTCTGCAGTGAGGGCTCAATTCCACGAGTGGCGCAAGACGATACCGAATCTTAGCCGATTGATGGCCCAGCGAGCGAGGAAAGAGAGCTCGAGCGTTCGTCGCGACACGGCTTAGCAGGAGGTAGTTCGACCGTATCCTGGAGATGGGGTTCGAGCGAGTGCAGGCCGCTCAGCTGGTGAGCGGCCTTCCCCTTCGACTCGTCCCCCTCCATCGGGATCGGCTCGGACTCATCCTCTGCAGTGGGTTTTAGGGACTCCACTCCAAGCTACTCCTGTGAGCATGCACGCGCCGGCCAGACCCGCGTCGGGACCCCCCTTGAGGCCAAAGGCTTCGGGGGTCACGATTCGGTCTGAGCCGGCAGTTCCCGAAACGGTCCCACTCTCATCCTCGGACGGGGAGGAAGAAGAGGTAATCTCGCCGTACTTTATTGTTGATACTTGCTATTAATTTCTGATGGTAATGACTCACTTTCAGACTCTCAACCGCCGACGTCGCGAGAAGAGGCCGCTCGTGGAGGGCGAGACGTCGGCTGCTAAGAGGTTGGATGTTGGTGCTTCGATATTTCCAACAGGTAGCCTTTTCAACGTAGCTTCTCGCATGTTGCCTGAGTTTAGCTTTTTCTAATCGTCTTTCAATCGTGCAGTCGAACAGCTCCAGGCCATGGCCATGCCTTCCGTTCCAAATACTTCGAAGGCAGCCGAGGCGCTGTACGATCTCGCTCGCGAAATACCTCACTCCAATGATTGGGCTCGACAGGCGGTGGCTCAGATGCTCCAGGTATGTTTGTACCCCTTCGTTTCTTCTTAACGCTCCATTTCCCTTCAACATTGTTTGATTCAACGCTTCTCTCGCAGGTCGCTGCGCTGGTATGCCAAGGCGAGATGCGGGAGGCGGAGCACGCCGAAGGAGGGGTCTGGAAAGAGAAGTGTCTGGCTGCTGAGTCAAGGCTGAAGGAGGTTGAGACGGTCAAGGAGGCGCTCGAGCAAGAGCTGGTGGAGGCGAAACAGAACGTCGCTGACTGCCATGCGCAAAACGAGAAGGCGGTTGTTGCCATGTCTGCGGCGGACGCGAAGGCTTCTTCGCTCGCTGCCGAGCTCGCGAGGGCTAAGGCCGATGCTGACCAGTTAAGTCTCAAACTGGTCAATGCTTCGAGCCATGCGACCCTTTGGGCAAAGCGCGCTTGCTCGGCGGTTTCGACCTTCCTCGCTTCAGATGGCTATGCCTACCTGAACGACCTTGCCGAGGCTGCTGCCAAACAAGCTGGCATCGAGTTGGGTCTTTGACTAGGGTGGCTAGCTCTCGCGAAGTGTAATGAGGGCCGAGCCAACTTCGAGCTGGACGAAAAGCAGTTTGAATCTGCCTTCCGCGCTGAACTGGATAAACACAACCAGGCCGAGTCTGGTGAAGCCCCTGAGGAGGGAGAGGTCGAGGACGACATTGAGGCGCTCGAAGCGGCAGCTGCGGCGGAGGAGGCAGCGGCGAGAGAGGAGTTGTTCGTCCTGCCTGAGGCGTTCGACTTCACTAAACCTGCAGAAGATCCTGCACTTAACAGTGACAAATGATTATAATTTGGCTTTTTGCCATGTAACCGTATAATTTTTACATTTCGTCTCGCTGGCCGCCCTTTCGAGGGTTTTTTGGTCGCTGTAAGCAGTTTTGGTCTGAGCCGCCCATTTTTCGGGGTGTTTTGGCTCCGACCTTTTTATTTTAATCGATGTGGTGCGCCTTCGAGTGTTCTAGCCGTTATGTGCACAACTTGTTTGTCTTGCTTGTTCTGGTCATCCATGTGTAGTCTCGCCCTCGAGGCGAATAATGCTTCGGGGTAAAGGGCTCACTGCCTTTGGTCGCGAAGTTATTCGGCTCCTCGCATGGATGAGTATAAAACAGGGGTTCCGACCTAGTGTCCTTTCGATGGCGAACTATAGTTCGAGGTGACTCGGTTTTACCATAAGTTGTGGTGTACTATCGAGGAGTTCCATTAAATACTTGGTCGAAGTCCATCTGTTGATGGAGCCATTCGAGGGGAGGCTTCCCACTGGCCTCCTTTTCCAAGTTTAAGTTTAGGGAGCTACGGGATTTCATCCTTCGTAGGGTGAATTTGTTCTTATCTGAACTTTTTATTCAACGCGAGCCCTAGTTGGGAAAGCGTGTCGCTACCAAGGTGGGGCAACTTCTAACCCCCTCCGAGCGATTGTTATTTTTAACAACGCCTTCGACCTTGGTAGGGTAATTTATAGACTCTTGTCTTTGGCGAAATGCCTCGAGCGACTCCCCGTATGGGCGATTGCACTCGGCTCGCCTCGCGTAGAGGGGCTTAAGGTGTACCATTGTACCCTTCGAGTGACTTCCCATGCGGGTGACTGTGCTCTTGTCTCGTGTTTTATACGCTTTGAGTGGCTTCCCATTTGGGCGATTGCATTCGGCTCTTTTCGAAGAATATTGAGGCGCTTGGCTCGCCATTGCGCTTGATTTGTCGACTTTTTTGTCGATTTAAGGAGGGGGAGTGTAACACCCCCAAATTTCCTTTCCTTTTTAAAAACATTTTTATAGCGAACCAAAATACAAATTAAGGAAATTCAGAGGTGTCACTCCGCACTCGAGTCAAAGACCCGAATGCAAGGAGATTTCAGAAGCCGAACTACAAATGTCTAATGATTCAAAATAGTCTATTACAATCCATTAATTAAATTACAACAATCGAAATATGAAATAGTCTAAGTATAATGAATTGTCTAGTAACCTAGAGTCCAACTAATATCTAATGAGTCGTCGTTCCCGCATGCATCAATCACTTCAAACCTGTGGTGGATTTAAAGCACAAAAACCACAGTTGAAAAAGTCAGAAAATTGAGTAAGCTAACACCTCAACATGTTTAAAACCCAAAACCCTTACCTGGATTTTGAAAACGTTTTTAGTTTTATTTTCGAAAACACACTTAGCACATAAACATATAATCATCCAATAATGATTCTAAGCCAGTACTTAAGAGTCATATTTCACAATCCACCATTCAATTCATCACATACTCATAGTATAAGAAACATTCCATAATCCATATCAAACAAATCAAAGATTAACGATAAATGAAATTCATAAGTCATGAGCCACAATCCACAATCCATAGTTCACAATCCACAATCCATAATCCATAATCCATAATCCATAATCTGTAATCCTTATTCTTTAGAAATGAACTGAATCTTTTGCCAATTCACCCTATCAACCATAATCCATAATCCATAATCCAAGACTACTAGACCTTAAGTGTGCACACCCCCTACTGGGTGTTTTTAACCCAAGTAGAGTAGACTAGAGCCTAACCCTCTTAAATACCGATGTGGTGGGGGGGTAATAAATAGGAGTCGATGCGACTCAATCTAATGAATAGGAGTTCTTTTGACTCAAGCAAATAAATAGGAGTTCTTTTGACTCAAACGAATAAATAGGAACTCTTTTGGCTCAAACGAATAATTAGGAGCTCTTTTGGCTCAAACGAATAATTAGGAGCTCTTTTGGCTCAAACGAATAAATAGGAGTTCTTTTGCTCCGTCTAAGTAACCAGTATCTTATTGAGAGAATTGATGATCACAAATCATATAAAACGATATCGAACCAACATCATAATATAAATTGGCTATGCGCCCACAAACCGAACCAAATCAAATCAACCAATTCAATATACATTCAATCTTACCTTTCAAAATAACATATTTGAAACAAGCCATACCATATACCAATATCTATAGTAAATTTAATCCAACTAATCATAATACGATAATTGTATAAATTGAATCGTTCTCCACTTATCAGGATCAACATAAGTATTAGATGAATGATTGGATAAGATTAGTATTGATTTGGGATTATCGATCGTGTAATTGTAAACCTCGAGTTCGTAGACGAAGAATACTAGTGACCGTTGTGTTGTCGTGTTCTTGTGTGCATTGAAAAGGTAAGCTAGCATGCTCAACCTTTCCTAAACTTGTAGAAACCTTTCAAAAATTATATGCTAAGTGATTGGTGTGTTGGATGAATACTTAGTATCATGATAGGTGAAGAACGATTTATTGTTTGATAAATATATCTTGTTGGACTGGATTATTGCATTGGTATAATGTTTGGTTTATGATTCATAGAATGTATTTTGGAATTATGGTTTATGGATATTTGATATTGTTGTGGTGGAATTGTGAATGATTGTATGGTTGTTTGAATACAAATTTGTTAAAGAATCGATATTGTAAACAGAATAAATAAATAAAGTATGAGGATACACGATGATTTGGTTTGAGTCACATTGACTCCACTTTATTGGTTTGAGTCACATGGACTCCACTTTATTGCCCCGCCAGTGGCCGCTACATGGGTTTTTAAGAGGGCTTGGCTCTAGTACTACTCTATTGGGTTAGCAATACTTAATAGAGGATGTGCACACTTAAGGTCTAGTAGTCTTATATGGTATGGTTTGGTGGGTCGGCAAAGAACCGACTCACCCACGTATATAATGGTTTGGTGAGTCGACAAAGAATCGGCTCACCCACGTATATAATGATATGGTTTGGTGATTCGGTAAGAACCGGTTCACCCACTTATAAATATATGATTGGTATGGTTTGGATGAGTTGACAAAGACTCGACTCATCCCACTTATTAATTTGGTATGAATTCCTCATTAAAGATTATAAAGAATGATTTGGATTATATTAATGATACGTTATACACTTGTTGAAGCTATTGTGATATTTCTACTTTGGTGATATAATTTGTCTTGATGAATGGTTTATATGATAACGTGCTAAGTGTGATTTTCGAAAATAAAATCTAAATGTTTTCAAAATCCAGGTCAGGGTTTTGGTTTTCTACGAGTTGTGGTGTTACCTTACTCAATTTTCTGACTTTTTCAACTGTGGTTTTTGTGCTTTAATTCCACCACAAGTTTGAAGTGATCGATGCATGCGGGAACGATGACTCATTAGATATTAGTTGGACTCTAGGTTACTAGACAATTCATTATACTTAGACTATTTCATATTTCGATTGTTGTAATTTAATTAATGGATTGTAATAGACTATTTTGAATCATTAGACATTAGACACCTCTGAATTTCCTTAATTTGTATTTTGGATCGCTATAAAAATGTTTTTAAAAAGGAACAGAAATTTGGGGGTGTTACAGGGAGGGTTGGTATTGACACTAAGTATTGCATAACATCATGACCCTCGGCCTTTCATTGCTTAAAATTGAAAAGATTACATACTACAGCTCGTGGCCACAAACTGGCTGCAAGAGCGTTACTTGATTTTGGATAACAAAAATAAGACTAACTGACTGGGTTATAACTAGGCATAGTATTTTTTGAGGTTGTAGAGGTTCCACGGCCTCTTTACCATCTCACCTTCCAGGGTGCTGAGTCGGAAGGTTCCTTCTTTTACTTGTTCGACCACCAAGTATGGGCCTTCCCATCTTTCCTTCAATTTTCCTCCTCGGAGCTTTTTTCCGGTTGCCTTGGCGTTTCGGAGTACCATGTCCCCCACTTCCAGCTTCCTTGGGCGAACCATTCGAATGAATGTTTTGGCCATCTGCTGCTTTTGCTTTTCTGCTCTCAAAAGCGCATTTCCACGGCACTCGGGGAGAAGGTCGAACGCGGCTCGCAGCTCAACTTCGTTCTCCTCGGGCTCGTAGGTACTTATACGAGCAGATTTGGCCTCACATTCGATCGGTAAGACAGCGTCCGAAACATACACGAGTTGGAAAGGGGTCTCTCCTGTGGCTCGCTTCATTGTTGTTCGAAGGGCCCATAGGATTCCTGGCAGCTCCTCGACCCATTTTCCCTTCGCTCCTTCCACCATGGTTCGCAACCCATGCACGATTATCTTGTTTGAGGACTCGACCTGTCCGTTCGCTTGAGGGTAGGCTACTGAGATGTAGCAGGTCTCAACACCATATTGAGCACTATATTCTTTGAAGTAATTGCTGTCAAATTGGGTCCCGTTGTCGAATGTGAACATTCGAGGGACTCCGAACTTGGTAAGGATGTTCCTCCAGATGAAGTTGGTCATGTCTCGGTCAGTGATCCTCTCTAGTGGTTCGGCATCGACCCACTTGGTGAAGTAGTCGACGACCACTATTATGAACTTTTTGCGCGAGAAGCTCTTTGGGAACAGTCCGAGAATGTCCAAACCCCATCTTGCAAACGGTAAAGGGGTGGAGATCGGCCCGAACCGTTGGCACTTGTCGCAGTGCTTAATTAGTTCGGCCGCATCAGCTTGCATTGTCGGCCAGAAAAAACCGGCTCTCAAAGCCTTTGAAGCCGATGCTCGAGCCCCTATGTGTCCCCCACACTCTCCAAAGTGGATTTCCCTCAAGATGTAATTTCCTTCCGCCGGGTCGACGCATTTCAGAAATGGCTGTGAATATCCTTTCTTATACAGCTCGCCGTTGACCAGGGTGAACCATTCTGCCCTCTTCTCTACCTTCTTGGCCTGCTTCGGGTCGCTCGGGAGTTCTCCATCCTTCAGATATGCAATTAATGGCCTCATCCATTTAGGGCTCCGATCGAGGACCAAGATGCGCGCCGTTTGATCAATGCTTCGGAACGGCAACAACTCCCACTTGACTACCCTTGGGCTATCATTGACATAGGAGCTGGCCAGCCGAGCCAAAGCGTCTGCTTGCTGATTTTCTGACCGAGGGATCTGCTCAATTTGGAAATGTGTGAGCTTTTTAGTGAGGCTTCGAACCTTGTCCCTGTATTCAGCCATGTGCTCCTTGGCTTCAAATTTGTCATTAATTTGGTTCACCACTATGGCCGAGTCAGAAAAATCTTTTACATCTGTGGCCCCCGCTGCCAGGCACATATGAATCTCTGCGACAAGGGCTTCATATTCAGCCTCGTTGTTGGTTGCCTCAAAGCCAAAGCGGAGCGCATATTCCATCCTCTCCCCTCCAGGGAGAATGACGATCATGCCTGCTCTGCTTCCAGCGGAGTTGGATGAACCATCGACATACAGCGTCCACTGTTCTTTCATCGGCCCCTCTGGCTCGCTGAAGGCTGCCTCGACTACGAAGTCGAACAAGGCCTGCCCCGCGAGCGGTCGGCCGACTTCGCAATGAAGCGTCCAAGGGCGGCCACGCACCCTGTTATCCGTTGCACACTCTTAACGTTCATGGGAGAAGGCTTGTCTAAGATAGCTTTGATTTTTTATGGGTTCGCATCGATCCCCCTCTGACTTACAAGGAATCCAAGGCATTTCCCAGTAGTCACCTCGAATGCACACTTCTTCGGGTTCTGCTTCATCCCATATTTTCTTAATGTTTCGAAGGTTTCTCTCAGATCTTTTTGGTGGTCACCGGCTCGGACACTTTTTACGATCAAGTCGTCAACGTATGCCTCCATGTTCCTCTCAATTTGTTCCTTGAACAATTGGTTCACCAGCCTTTGGAACGTGGCCTCGTCATTTTTCAAACCGAACGGCATCACCCGATACATATACACCTCCAATGGTGTAATAAAAGCAGTTTTCGGTCGATCCTCTTCATCCATCGGGACCTGGTGGTATCCAGCATATGCATTCATAAAGCTCAGCAGCTCGTGCCCCGAAGTGGAGTCTACCAACCGATCCATTCGAGGTAGCAGCTGACTGTCCTTTGGACAAGCTTTGTTCAAGTTGGTGAAGTCGGCGCACATTCTCCACGACCCGTTTGGCTTCTTAACTAACACCACATTAGACAGCTACAATTGTGGGGTGTTTGGAAACCATGCAATGCGATCTTGTTCCTTGTTACCGAGGGACTACGTAAACGCTAGGTGAGTCTGTACCCATTGAGCATAAACGCTTGGAGAAGCGAGTCATGCCAAGTACAAAACATTTACCGAAAGGGACAAAACCGAGGGACGTAAGGAACAAAATGCGCGTTGTACCCTACGCCAATATACAGTCTACGGACCGCAATACTGGGTTCGGGGGTGACGGTACGTGTTGGGAAGCCAGAAGACACCCAACCCCGCACACGTATAGTGGCCTCTACTAGTTGAATTATCGTTTACAAGTCATTGAGAAGTTAGCCATGCAAATTTACAGTCATTTTCAATTTATATACAACCTAGTAAATTAGCTAAGTCGGTTATTTAGCTCATAAACTAGATCTCGGGTCGCAACGTTGTTAAGATTGATTAACGGTCTCTAGCTACCAATTTATCCAAGCGCTTTGCGCTATGTGTGTTAGGCGTGATTCATGTAGTTCGTTTTAGGCGTGATTCATGTAATTCGTTTTAGATCTAATCTTGTTTAGGCAAAAGGTAAATCTAGATTGTAAAAGCAATAAATTGCGCACGTAAAGAAGGGGTAGAAGATGAGAATAAAGTAAAAGAAGAGTTTAGAAAAGAGGGGGGTGCCCTCAGGACTTACGTGTGTCCGCGATACCACTACTACTTGCTCTACTATGCTTCGAGATCGATGCGTTGATCCTTAGTATGCGTCGTGGGAGGCTAAATTTGTTCTCAGAGCGATGCGTTGCTCTTCGAACGTAGGTATTTGTGAGGGGCTTTGTTTGTATTGTGTGTTGTGTGTTGTGTTTAGGGGTGTCTTAGAGTGTAAGGCCCTAGGGTTTTTGTAATTGCGTTGCTAGGGTTTTGTGGTGGATAAATGGAGAGAGAGAGGCAGAGATTCGGGGTGGAAAAATGGTGTGTGAAGGTTCCAAATGGGGTGAAAAGATGGTGTATTTATAGTTGTTGAAGAGGTAGGGTTTTGAGGTGGAGAGCTAGGGCAGCCGGCCACCCTACACCAACGTGCGTCAGGCGCACGGGGAGGTGCGTCTGGCGCACCAGGGGCTGCGTCTGGCGCACGGTGGGCTGCGTCAGGCGCGGCTGGTGGTGCGCAAGGCGCGCCAAGGCATCTGTGTGCGCGTACAGATGCACCTGGACCCCTTGACGCACCATGCAAAATTGCATTTCTGGCCTTCTTATGACATGAGAATTGTACATGTGAATTTGGGTCGGCAAATGACGTACAAAAACATGTTTTCTTGATGATTGTTGGCGGTTTAGGGACGCTGGTCAATCCTGAGTTAGGTCAGTTGTAAAAAGGGTGGAAAATGGTTGTTTTTGGTCTTGTTTTGGGTGAAGACGCATTTGCTAACAGATTCACGACAACGGTGGTTCACATAGTAGAGCGAGTAGACGCAGTTCACTGTAAAATGTCCTTTCATCATCGGGCATTTATGTAGGGACAAATGCAGGTGTCTACAATATTAATTTTGAGTACACATTGATAAATTGTTGTCCGAATATCACAAAGTTTTTTTGCATGAAATCAAAGCATTCAAATTTTGAGAATGTATAAAAGGAATTATTTTTTCCTTCTACTATGCTAGCCTATTAAGTATTTCGGAAATAATAATGCGCAGGGTCAAATTAGACAAAGAAATATATAAGACAGATTCAAGTCGTCAGGGGTCACTGGTCGTATAAATTATTGTTAATACCTAGAAAAAACTGATCTTGAATCAAGTTACTTGGTCAATTAAGCTTTAAAGTTTAACAGCTCTAACAAAATGCAGTATTTCAGAATATCTTATAATAGCCCTTGCACGGGTGATACAAAATGGACAAAAAAAAGTAATCTGGAAAATATATAGCTTTTAACGAAGCAATATTATTATATAATAAGTGAATTAATTCGAGTTTTATGCCATTTTTTTGCACGAATCTAAAGGACAAATTTTTAACTAATTCAAATCATATGTTGTTTTATCGCTGATCAATTATTATATGGCAACGAGTGAGGTTAAAATTAACCTATGTGTGTTAAAACATAAATATGGGTCAATCCCTCACTGGACATAAGATAGGAGTATGACTAAAAAAAGCATGTCACGGGTCATTAAAGCAAAATTAGTTCAAATCAGTTCAGATCAGATCATAACTATTCAGTTCAGACAGATTAGCTCAGAAATGTTCAAATAACTATCAATGTATTTGGTCCATAATTGATACTAATTCGTTGAAATTCAATCAAATTTTCAACAAATTCAGATCAGACCAGATCAGTTCTGAGTCATTCAAATCAGATTAAAACAGATCAAAATCATTTAGATCAGATCAGTTCGAAAAGATGCAATCCTATCAAACAGGGTCTTACCATAGGTAATGCATCAAAAGAAAAAGCTTATATAAAGTACAAATAAGTAAAAGAAAAGTATGGTAAACTTAGCTAGAAATCAGTGACCGCAGTTATATACACAGAATTGTATATATGATATTCCTCCTTATATAATTACATTTTCCCTCCCTATTACATCCCCCAGAGGAAGCAAAAAATACAGCATCTAAAATAGTATATTCCTTAAATGATAATATTTCAAATTATAAAAATGCCATAGAATATGGGCTGAATTATTTAAACATGTGTCGCAAAAAAATAAAATTTGATTTAAATCCATTCAATTATTCACTATGTTTTTAATTTAGGAAAATATGTTTACAAAGTTGAAAAAAGTATACCTAGAAAAGAGATATTATATCCCTTAAAAAAAGAGAGATATTACGACAAAGGGAATCAAATTGTTTTAAAATCGAAAGTAAAGTATTGCATATTTGTCATGTGGATTTGTACACACCGTATGAATGGCAGCCCTAGACGCTGCTTCATGACCCCTTACTTTAGTTCGTCGTATTGAGTACATATCCCATACTCAGTATTAATCAGCAGTATCTTTCCCCAATAATTGACCAAGTAATTAGCTGAAAATTGAATGATTTTAAAGTATTAATAAGCTTAATTAAAATGTACTACATACTCCGTATTAATCAGCAACATTTTTTCCCAATAATTTCGCATCTTATCATAAAAATTTGGGGAAAATTAACTTCTGAATATAACTCCGTGCAAATTAGTTGAGAGTATAGATAGAAAAAATACTTGATAAAAAGCAAAACATATTAGGAGGCAAATCTCACCAAGTTCGTTGACTACACTATTCTAGGCAACAAAATCACAATTTTCCTCATTTAGTTTCTAAAATCGAAAAAGGTATCAAAATCGTTAAAAAAAAACTTGATATGATATAATTTCAATACCAATATAAATCAGCAATATCAATTTTTGCCTCTTAATTTATCGAGATCGCTCCGTTTGGTGCTCGCATGATTATATTTTATTTTTGTCATCCGAGATGATAATTAATTCTTGCGGTCGTTGATCAAAGAATTTGAGAAAAATGGTTTGCGCTACCTCGAAAATGCATCGAGAGTCAAAATAGATACTCATAATGAGAGAAAAATGCGCTTCAAAATTGTAGAAGTACATTTCAAATTTTCTTAGACTCTATACGTACATACACAAATAGTGACATCACTTTACTTGATAAATGAATTACCATACGTAGGGGTATAAGACGAAATTGAACATGAATTATGTATTTCTCAAAATAAATTTTTAGACTTCATCTTTGTCTGAGTTACGTGTCAAATTGGGTCATTAGATCGTAAAGTTTGTCGTCCAATTTAGCACAGGGTGGTTGAAGTGTGACATAAGGAGTAGCGGCAAAAAACAAAGTTATTCTGAAATCAGTGTAATTTTGCATGGGTGAACAACTATAGTTGTTATTATACGTGTCAACGAGTGAACATATATAGTTGATATTACATGGGTGAACAATTGTACATATGTCGTGTAGACCTGTCAAATGGGTGGGTCTGATAAGATATATGTTGGTTTCAAAATAGGTAGAAGCATAACCGGTCGTATCGAGTTGGGTCAAAATATGGGGGGGAAAAAATAAATCTTTGGCCATTTTATTTGCCAACAAAGTTTCAATCGTACTTATAAATTTTAAAGCTTAAATATATAACAAGCATAAGATTATAATTAGCTTTATTTTATTAATTAGTTATATGATATACTTAAATATATGCCATTTTAATTTGGGTTTAACCATCTTAAATCTGTCTTGGTGAATGGTCAAGTTGGATTTGCAACTTAAACGGAAGAGCAACTAGTAGGCAACTATCCAAGGGACAAGACACGCTACAACACGCGCCCGTAAAAATCTCTTTTTCCCTCTAGGGTTATCCCCTTGGGAGGACTGTTTTTTTCGTCTAGTTTTGCTAGATTAATCTGGTTTCTCCCAGATCTTGACCTCAATGTTGGGGATTAGATAATTAACTCCTCTGTATCCATCCAAAATGAGCTCTTCAAATACACATAAAGCCATTATCAGTAATAATAATATAGTGGAAGACAATGAAATTGAAACACCTCCAAATATCAAGTGGGTGGGAGCTGATGATGAAAATAATGAAGCAAGTCCAAAATTCTCCCTGATTGTACGAGTATGGACAGAACGCAAGACGAACTCATATGCTATGGTGGAAACAATGTCATCTCTGTGGTGCCCGAATGGAGGGATCGAAGGGGACATGGTGGAAAAAAAGTTGTTCCTGTTCTGATTTGAGAATGAAGAGGTTGGTAGAAGGGTGAAGGAGAATCAGCTCTGGCATTTTAACAAACACATTCTGGTGATGCGAGAATTTACCGGCGACGAAAAGCCATCTGAAGTTGCTCTATTTCTGGTACCACTATGGGTAAGAGTCTATGACCTCCCTGTTAAAGGTAGACTCAATTTAGATAATGCTAGAGCCATTGGAAATAGGTTTGGTAATTTTTTGGGTGTTGACATTTCTGAAAAACCTGAAACTAATCGATCTATGCGAATTCGTGTCTTGATTGACGTCCGAAAACCATTACATGATGCCGTAGAAATTGGCCTTCCTAAGGGTGGAGTGAAAGAATTTAAGATGAAATTTGAAAAGTTACCCCTCTTTTGTTATGATTGTGGGTTACTGGGGCATGGTAAGAAAGATTGTGACCGTCGCGAACAAGGGGAAAAGCCAAAATTGGGGGATTGGATCCGAGCTTCTCCTTGGAAGGTCTCTCGTAAGGTACATACTAGTATGAATGGAAGTAAGGCCTGTAAAAGTTTGTTTGGGGGCTAAACGTTTGATGTAAAACAAACAGAGCAAGAGGAAGTTGAGAAAATGGTGGAGGCTTTGAAAAAAATCTTCATCCTTACAGTTGGAAAAGGAAAGGGAAGTGGTAACGGGGAGGAAAAGGGGATGAATTCTGGGGCCATAAATGGTAACGTAGGGTATAAGGCCAATGGGAAAGGAGAGGATTCAAGGCAGGGGGAGGGAGGACAGAATGACATATGTACTAAAAGCAAGACAACAATAAGGAAACAGGGGTTTGTTCGCAACACTGTGGAAAGAGTGGAAGGTAGTAAAGGGCACGAGATACAAGATGAGCTGGCCTTGAACAATTGTGGAAAACGGGGGCTAGATCCTGGTAAGGTCCCTATGGAGATTGAGGTCTAGACAGGAAAGAAACTGAAGACTCTACAGTAATACTCGGAGTCTGCAACTAAAGTCATTGGTGACGGGGACCGTGTCACATCTCAAATCGCGGAGGCTGGATTCCAGCCCCGCCAAGCACAATGATTGGCCTTACTTGGAACTGCCGGTGATTGGGGAGCCCCCGTGCAGTTAATGCCTTGAAGGGAATTATCAGTGTGGAAAATCCCCATTTTGTCTTTCTTTCAGAGACAAAATTAAAGAGTATAGAGTGTGAGTTTATTCGTAATAGATTTGGCTTGAAAAATATTTTTGTGGTTGATTGTACAGGTGAAGGAAAGAGGCGAAGAGGTGGACTTGCTATGCTCTGGCATGAGAGTTTAGTGATGAAACTCTGCTCATATTCAGATAACCATGTAGATATGAAGATGGAAGCTGATGGAATTTCGTGGAGGCTGACTGGTGTGTACGGACACCCCGAAGATGAGAAAAAGCATGAAACATGGTCCCTCCTCCGTAACCTGAAGCATAAAAAGGAGGAGCCATGGCTATGTATGGGAGACTTTAACTCGATCCTTTCCAATAATGAAAAGCAGGGTGGCATTCCAAAAAGCCAGAATGAAATGAACTTGCTCCGTGATGCTATTGACTTTTGTGAGCTGCGTGACATGACTTTTACGGGATAGCCTTTTACTTGGAGTAATGGTAGACGGGGAAGCAAATGTTTAAGAGAGGCTGGACAGATTTTTTTGCACTGACCAATGGCATGTTACTTCCCCAAGCTCTTCCGTACACCATTTACCCAAGCGTAAGTCTGATCATCTTCCTGTCATTATTAAGATCCGCAAAGAGTTCGTATTCCAGAAACATAAGTTCAGGAAACAGTTTAAGTTTGAGAAAATGTGGATGCGAGACGAGGAATGTGGCCAGATTATCCAACAGGCTTGGCAGGTGAATTATGGCGATGGCGGAGCAAGATCGGGTGGTGTGCTATGAGCTTGACCAAATAGGGGTCTGCGAAATTTGATAATACGGCGAAGGAGCTAAAAGCCTGTAAGACACAAATAGCGACATTAATGGAGAAGAACCAGTCTCAGAACATTGTTGACATGGTTCGTGCTCTTGATTGTAGAGTGGATGAGCTCGAAGCTCGCCAAGAGGAATACTGGGCACAGAGAAGTCGACAAAATTGGTTACAGGATGAAGACAAGAACACAAGCTTCTTCCAGCGAAAAGCTTCCCAAAGGCGCAGTGTCAACAACATCACAAAAATTTTGGATGATACGGGGAACTGTCACTACGGTGAGGAGGAAATTGCTGGTGTGTTCACCAACTATTACAGTGAGCTCTATTCTTCTGGAAATGTGGTGGATACCTCACCTGTAACTAAGAAAGTTCAGACTTGTGTGACTGCCGAAATGAAGACTATGCTCAATCAAGAATACTCAGGCGACGAAGTTTATGAAGCTCTATGTCAAATGCACCCCACGAAAGCCCCAGGGCCAGATGGGATGCCGGCGCTGTTTTTTCAAAAGTCCTGGAGTGTGATCGGAAAAGAAGTGATCCAGTATGTTCTTAACATTTTGAATGCAGGTGCCCCCATGGACGATATCAACCAGACCAATATTGTCCTAATTCCGAAAAAGAAAGATGCGACGCAGGTGAAGGACTTTAGACACATTAGTTTGTGTAATGTTCTATACAAACTTGTGTCAAAGGTCCTTACTAATCGACTGAAGCGAGTACTACCTGACATTATCCATGAAACTCAGAGTGCCTTTGTCGCTGGCAGACTTATCACGGACAACGTGCTTGTAGCCTAAAAATTTTCCACTACCTCAGGAAGAAGGCGACAAGGAAGAATGCTCTATGAGTAGTGACTGCGTGTCTGGAAATTGAAAGCTCCTCCAAAAGTGAAAATTATTGTGTGGAGGGCAATTAACCTTGCTATCCCTGTCATGGCCAACCTTAAAAATCGCGGAATCCATGTAGATGTGATGTGCCCAAGATGTGGAGAGGAACCTGAAACTGTAGAGCATATGTTGCTAAGACCTGCGGATGCCGCCTTAGTGTGGAAGCTCTCCCCTCTACGTTTGGAGAAGCCCATATGCAGAGACGGTCAGTTGCGCTGGTGGTTGGAAGATATGATGAAACGCCCTGAGAGAGGAAAGTGGTTAGGAGGTCTTTTTTGTGTCGCATGGGGAGTTTGGCTTGCGAGAAACCGATGGCTCCATGAGAAGAAAGTCTCTGATCCTTTGGGGGTGGTGGAGCGAGCTTTCAGGCTTAGCTGTGCGTACAAAAAGCCAACATTTCCGTGAAGACCGTACGCAACACAAACATCCCACAACATTCTTGGAAAGCTCCAGAGGAGGGTGTTTATAAGGTAAATACCGACGTAGCTATGGGCGAGGAGGGTACAAGGGGCTATGGGATGGTGATCAGAGACTGGAGAGGCGCTATCATTGGATGTGCAATCAAGAGAGAGACAGGTGACAGAGATGTGGCTGAAGGAGAAGCTCGGGCAGCAAGGTACGACATTGAACTAGCGAAAGATCTGGGATTGAATAGAATCATTTTGGAGTCTGACTGTCTAAAACTAATTCTTCAACTACGTAAGGGGAAAGTCGAGAGGTCCTCTTTTGGTATAGTGAGATGTAATATTAGATTGTTGTCGATGTGGTTCACAATTTTTTCGCTTTCCCATGTGCGTAGAGGTTGTAACAGAGTAGCTCATGAATTAGCCCACCTTAGTTGTAACTCTGCGGATAGTATGGTTTGGTATGAGGACCATCCTCCGCAAATTGACTATGTAATCTCCAAGGGTTTATATAATAGCTTCTCATAGCTGCTAAGTGCAGCACTCGAGTCAGGTTTAACCAAAAAATATGCGGGTCGAAACGGGTTCAAGTCAATATGGGATACGAGTCACAAAAAAATATGTTTATTACCTTGAAATGGGTTGGATCCCGACAATTACAATATGAATTAAGCTTTTGACAAGCCTCTACCTTTCTATTTTTAATAACTTTTTAACTGACCAATAAAATACGTTTATAATCTAAGATAGGAGTATGAAAAGACTTTTTTTATATCTATATCATATAACAGCCCGTGCAATTTTACATGGGTCAATAAACTATTAGTATTAAAAAATAATATTTTTATAAATATGTTAAATCTTAATTACACATAGTATACCTACGCGTTAAACAACCTTCAATATACCTACAAAAATAAGTTATCGTAAATCACCTAATTTTGTAAGGGTTGGGATAAATAGGCCGGGATATGGATTAAAAGCCAAAGTAGGTGATTACTACAAGTATACAATCTAATGATTGTAATTTTTTATTATTTCACATTTACTATTTAATAATTCAACGGGTCGATGAAGTAAAATATGGTACGGTCAATAACAATTTTATTACATTATTTGATATTTGGTAGCACCGTAAAAGTAGAGTACAAAAAGGAAAGAAGTTTGCACATCCAGGTTACACATCCAATTGATTTAATTTTCAATATAAACTTATCATCGTTGTGAATATATGATATTACTTTCGTCAGTTTTACCCAAGTATTCGTCGAACAAAAAAAACATACATCATAACGACAATAATCAATCTATATACTTTAGCACGGGGGTATGAAATTACAATTGTCTTAATTCTATCTATTAATGTCCTACCCACCTACGGGTTAAGTGATCACAATTTAAATTATTAATTATATTCTCCAAAATGAAGACAATATATAAAGATTTGCTTTAAAAAATATAGCAATTGAGACAGAAAAATGGGTCAAAATATGAAAAATGCAAGCTAAACATAAAAGTTTTAAGAATACATTAATTAAAGCAAAATTAAATGTGAAGTACTCTACACATATACATGTAAGAATATTTTTTTCGAAACCCAAAATACCACTGTGTTACGAAGAGTATAAAATTACTAATGTCGTACCACCTACGGGTTAAATGACCTAAATTTGATTAAAATTACTAAGAAACTTCTACCAAACGAAGGCAATCAATAGAGATACATTTAAAAAAAGAGTGGCAATTGAAACAAAAAAAAATTAAAATTGGACTGAGTATAAAAAATGCAAGTCTAAGACAAATAGAACAGTATAGTTTGAGGTTTAGTTTGAATTTAGGCTGATTTGTTTTAATTATGGGTCATTTTGATCAATGGGTCAGATTGATTTTGAAATTAAATACGTGGTTCAACACGGATGACCAATAATAATAAAAAACGGGTCTATGACCAAAAGAAGCGGACGAGGTCAAATATGATCAATTTTTCGGTGGTCAAAGGCTTTGGTTAATGAAAGTGACATTAGTATTTTAATTTGTTTTTTTTTTAGAAGGAAAGAAATAATTTATTGTTTACTACATCTATAATTAGCAATTTCTGTGGAGTAACATTCAAATATAAATCGATAATTACCTCTTTTATGAAGTAAATTATTCGCTGTTCAATACGTTTCGTTTATCCAATGCGTATCGAGTCTATTGTAGTGTGTGAAAGACTCAAGTTATTCGAAAATCTAACTAACATCATTATTGTAGATTGGACGTATTAACATCTTATACCTACATCATTGAATATATGTACAAACATCCCTAAACTAAAACCAGTTCTAAAACCAAAGAGGTGAAACGCCCCGTGCAAGTTTGCACAAGTCAAAGAACTAGTTTGATTTACTAACCGTCATAACGAATATGCACAATTAACATGTTCTATTCCATTCATTAAATTTGCACCGTAGTTTATATTTCTTATTTTAAATTTAAACAATGTAAATCGTATTATATTAATTTACATCTATAAAATTTAGTTTAATTTGAATAAAAAGAAAAAAGTTTAATGTAATTAGGCCACTCGTGCAATTTTGCACGGGTAAAAAATTAGTATTAATTACTTATCAACTTTATGTTTAAATCTCTCGCAACGATCAAATATTTTCTAGAAAGTTTTGCCAATTTTATAATATTAATTAGTTATCAACTTTATGTGAAACTCTCTCAATTAAAAAGTTCTACAAATACATAGGTTTTCAAAGTCCTATATCCATATAATATCTATATCAGCATTTATTACTATCTAAGTCAAAGAGCATTTTTAGAGCTCTCATAACGATTAGAGTCCTCCAGAGAGTTTTGCCAATTTATAATATTAATTAGTTATCAACTTAATGAAACTCTCTTAATTAAACAATCCTTCCAACAATTTTGTAATACTAATTAGTTATCAACTTTATGTTAAACTCTATTAATTAAACAATCCTAGAAGTATATTGTTTTTCAAAATCTTATATCCATATGAATTCTATAGTCCTAGATATTGTACAATTATTACAATCTAGATCATCTAAAATTAATAGTTTATTAATAACTCGAAGCTCTAACGAGATTTAATTTAGACTTATATATACCAATGAAGTGGATTAACAAATACGCACTTCTACATTTCTTGGAAGGTTTGACTAGGCAACATATAAAGGTCGGATATTCAAATAATTAAGTTTAATAAGCATGTTTATTAGTTTCTTATCTTTCATGAACATGCAACCCCATCCTTGAACGTTTTAACTTTAGTCTATATATATAAATTTTAGCGTTATTAATGAATTAATTTCAATAGGACTATGCATTGTTAATTAACTCAACATACTCGAACCACTTATATCGACTCATATATACTAGAACTAAACGAAACACGTTATAAACTTATAATCCTAAGTACATCACTACATCCATGTAATCCTACGTACATACATGAGTTTTTAATAAATGTGTCCAATAACAAGCCTATAGGTTGTACAAGCTTCTTGTCCTTCTTTGGTGTCATATAACATGTAGTGTCAGTCTAACCTTATTCTATCATACTCATAGTTCGTTTTGAAACTCGACAAACCAACAATCATTTTTTAAGGAAGGTGAGACAAGTCAAGATTTTTCTTACATATTGAGCTGAATTAGTTACAAAATATAAGTATGAAGTTATAATTAGTACATTTACATATCCATGTCTACCAAGTTATTAAATAAGACATAATAATTATTGGTTAGATATCTTCCACGTAATATTTAGATCTATATTTTATATGTATTATAAAACATAACAATATCTTAGGAGGGATTCGAACCCGTGAGGTGCAAGCTAAATTTATAACACACCGACCGCTACGCTAACTCCAATTACCCACAATTTACCTACTCAAATTGTTTATATTCTGGAGTTGAGGGTGTTCATTTGAACCTCTTGAACCCCTCTCCCTCCGCCCCTGTAAATAAACACCCTCCCAAATAATAATAAAAAATTATACCATAAAAATAACAAATGAATTAAACTAATTTTCGTCATCTTCTTCACTAACACCCCCCTACGGCCCTTCCCCCCAACGTTCAAGGATTTTCCTACATAGTTTTAATCATATTCGATTTTCATAACACAAGTGCACAACTAGGTTTACATCTCCTAGCTTAACTTTTCCATTTACACCCACTGGCTACCCAAGTGTACGTTTGGCCTCTAAGAGCTTGTCCTGAACTCAATAGCTCCATTGTTCATATTGCTACGAGCATCGAACAAAGTTAACGAATTATCGACTTTATGGTGGCAACAAAGCCTGCATTTTCATTGGCGTCTAAAGTTTAAGGGAGACATCATGTTTATGTTCCCATAAGCCCAAGGGTTGACCATCTAAGTGTTGCCAGCGGACGGTGAACGGTGAGCCATGGATCGGAGTTTGGCTTACTAGATAACAAAATTATATCAAGGATTGATAAGAACATATATTGTTGAAGGAAATAAATTAGACAAAATCTTTTTTTTTTTGCAAGAAATTTTGTTCGTTTATTCACCCATAAAGGGAATAATCGAAATCCTTACAAAAACACCCACTACGCCAGAAATGACAATTTACACCGGGTCCAAAATCAACCAGACACCGGTTATACCCGGTGTCTGGACTGCCGGTGTCTTAGCCTAAGACACCGGTTTAGTTAAACGAACCCCGGTGTTAAAGGAAGAAGATATGACACCGGTTGTACCAAGAACCGGTGTTATATGTGTTCAATAGTGGAGTAATTTGACACACATAAGACACCGAGTTTTAACTCACTGATAAAAGAAAAAAAAAGTGGTCCGATAATGATAATAATGAAAATTCACCCAAATCTATTACACGGGCGTGCACGAAATTGCAACATTCGACCACATTCATCATCAACATCAAAACAATACTCGTGGATCTATAACACAATGGCAGAAATTAAAAAATACAATCACCAATTCCACTATATATATCACTCATACAATGTCAATTTACCTTTATACAAAAAAAAAAGATGTTGAAAAGAAGAAACGATTAGAACTTCCTTAAATCGAAAGATATCAAATTCTCCAGATCTAAAACCAAACTAAAATAAAATATATCTAAAACTTACGACTAGCTTGTAGATCTGACACTTACAAGATTTAAGAAAAAAAATCAACATTATTAAAGAAAAGGCTAGACCTAGTTGAGAAATTTGTGGTTTTCGTCCTTGAATAGCTTCCATTGACGATAAATTAACGTACCCACCTTTTTTTATCCTTGATCTCGTTCCACGATATTAGCCTCAAACTCTTGATTTCCTTCTTCAAATCAGCCTCAAACTAACATAGTAACTTAAAAAACTAGGAGCCCATTATATGAATATAGAGCATGAAAAATAGATGGGAGAGTTTATGAGAAGATAGAGAAAGAAGATAGTTTTTATTAGGAGAGAGTAGAGAAAAATAATGGAATAATTAGAGATATTGGGAGAATATACAAAGTGATTTGTACGAGAGGGGGAGTAAATATGGGAAGTTGGAACAAAAAAAAAAGGAATAGGGAGTGTATACGGAGATAACAAAGTAAGGGAAAGGAAGGTGGGGGAGGTGGGGAGTTGGGATTGATGGAGATAACAAAGTAAAGTTGGGGTTTAATTAATTAATTAATTTATTATTAGTAGTATTCTTTCTTGCTCTTTTTTTTTTTTACTTTTTGTCTTTTTTGTCACTTAAGACACCGATTATTTTCAAAACTGTGTTAAAAGTGCTTTTCAGTTTTTTGTTTTATTTTGTCTTTTGTTTTTTTATTCAATTATGCAATTGTTTTTATTTTTAATTGCCTATGACACCGGGTGTTGGAAAACCGGTGTCTTATTGAATTTCGACACCGGTTATAGTGCTTCCGGTGTTATATAACCCGGTATCATATCTCATTTCTAGCATAGTGACCACTAAGAGAACGAAACTAAGGAAAGCCTAGAACATTAGCTAGGATTTAGACTGTCAATTACATCCCCCGAATTGCAATTTTTAGTCAAATAAAGAAGTCTAACACTAACAACAAACTTAATTTTTCTAACTATCAAATCCACTGAATGTTCCTCATTCGAAAACACTCAATAGTTCCTTTCTCTCCAAACAAAATAAGCTGCTGCAATTAAGCTACAAGTTGCCTTTTTATGTCTCCAGTTCTTCCTGCTCTTCTTCTTTTTAAGCCATTCAATTGCTTCTCTCATGTCCCTGCTATTAAAGTTCATTTCATTCCAATCTCTGACTTTAATCCAAATTTCTCCAGCAAAGTTCCAACGAAAAAACAAATGTCTATGGGATTCAGCAGCAGATTTGCAAAGGACACACCTGTTGACGAGACGCATACCTCGTTTAACTATGTTGTCCACAGTTGCTAGTTTTTTCTGCATAACTAGGGCAATAATGACACTGTGTTTAGGAAGGTTTAAACTATCCCAAATAACCTTGTGCCACCTGACTTCAGGAAGCTTGGCTCTGAAGAAATTATAAGCAGCCCTTGTGTCATATCGACCATTCTTAGTCCACTGCCTAATGATGTTGTTGAATTCTTTCCCTTGCAGTCTGTCAAGAATTTCATTTCTTACCTTCACGATGCTCTTCCAATTTCCAGAATCTCCATTCTTGTACTGAGAATCAACTATGTCATTCTTTCTGAGCTTATAAGTTCTGACCTACTTTTCCCAAAGCCCTTCTTTATCAACCACAAGTCTCCATATCCATTTAGCTAATAAAACTTTATTCAAAGCTTGGATATCCTTAACATTCATCCCAGCAGCCTTAGGAGAGCAGATGCTATGCTAGCTTTTATAGTGGATTTTCCTCTCCCCAGCACTGCCATTCCAAAAGAAATCCTTACAAACCCTGTTAATGTTCTTTGCTATGGTTTTAGGAAGCATAACCCCAGCACACCAGAAATTTTCCACTCCAAAAACCACTGAGTTTATTAATTGGAGTTTACCTGCATAAGAGAAGTTTTTTAAAGACCAATGGCTTGTAGATTTCTGAATTTTACCTGTCAAGCTCCCATACATATCTGTTTTGAGCCTGGATGAATTGAGAGGTATTCCCAGGTAGCGGAAAGGAAATTAACGCTCATTAAAACCAGTCCGCTGAACAATTTCCTGCTTGATCTAATCATGTACCCCAGCCAAGTATATATCAGCTTTAGAGTGATTAGCTTTTAAACCTGAAATTCTCCCAAAATTTTCCAGACAGTCCATAGCAGCCTTAAATGATGGTGTGTCCCCTCTTGTAAATATCATAAGGTCATCAGCAAACACAAGATGTGTGAGCTTAATTTTGGAGCACTGAGGATGGTAGGAGAAGTTAGGGTAACACTTCATCTCTCTAAGATGTCGTGAAAGGATCTCCATGCTTAGAACAAATATGTAGGGAGAGAGGGGGTCTTCCTGCCTTATACCACTCTTTCCTTTGAAAAAACTTTCATAGACTCCATTAATCTTTAAAGAAAACCAAGTTGATGTAGGGCAATTGCAAATCCAGTCAATGCATAGAGAAGGGAAGTTGAGTGTGGTGAGCATGTCCCTGATGAAGCCCCAATTGAGAGTATCAAAAGCTTTTCTTATGTCTACCTTGAGTAGACACCTTGGAGAAACATTCTGAAGAGAATAACCCTTAACCAAAGCTTGTGAAATAGCAATGTTGTCAAAGATGTTCCTCTCCGAGGACAAATGCAGCATGTTCATACCCTATGATGCCCTTAAGAACAGGTTGTATCCTGTATGCAAGAATTTTACTGATGATTTTGTAAGTAGTTGAAAAGCAAGCAATTGGCCTAAAGTCAGAAACAGAAGCTGCATTGTCCTTTTTAGGAATCAAAGTAATCATGGTAGCATTAAGTTTCTTTGGCATGTGCTGCTGCTGGAAAAAATCTTTCACGATCTTAAAATCTTTCCCAATAATATCACATGTCTTCTCATAAAACCCATCATTAAACCCATCTTGACCCGAGCTCTTATCAGGGCTCATGTTGAAAAGAGCAGCTTTTATTTCCTCCATAGTTACTGGCTTGATTAGATCAGAGTGCAAGTCTGTTGAGAGACAACTACCTTTTCTTATAAAATCAGCATCTATTTTATCAACAGGGTGGTTTGTCTCCAGCAGACCTTTATAGAAATCAATAAATGCTCCTGCAATCTCCTTCTGATTTATACAATTCTTTCCATCTTTGTCTATAATATTGACCATGCAACTCTGACATTTTCTCTCAGCAATTCTGGAATAAAAGTAATTAGTACTGCTATCAGAAAGTTGAATATGAGTAATCTTTGATCTTTGCCTAAGAATACTCATTTCAGCATTCTTAAGAACACAGTACTGATTGTGAACCTCTGAAACTTCCTGCTGGAGAATGGGATTTCTAGGATCATTCCCCAATTTCATCTGCAAATCATCAAGAGTTTTCAAGCAGATCTCAACTCTCTTTTTCATGTTTGAGAAATTTCTTCTATTGAGATCAGTCAGAGCATGCTTAGTGGCTCTGAGCTTGTTATGCAACCTGTCAATTGCATTACCTCTATAGTCTTTTCTCCAAGCTTCTCTAACAGTCTTCTTGTAATTGAGATGGTCTACCCAGCAGTTTAAGAATCTGAAGGTTTTGAGAATGTTTTTGTTTTCCACAATAGTAACAATGATAGGGCCATGGTCTGAAACCTCATTTGGGAGAAAACCTGACTGTGAATTTGGAAACTGATTCAACCAGGATTAGTTGACTACAGTCCAGTCCAACTTAGCCCATGTCCTGTTATCTCCCTCTTGGTTGTTATTATAGGTGAAGTCACATCCTATATACTTTAGATCATCTAATCCATAGCTTGACAGACAGCCATTAAAATTATCCATATCAGCTTGTAGTGGTTGGGCTCTACCCATCCTCTCATTTGCCCATCTAACTACATTAAAATCTCCCATTGCTATCCAAGGGCTCTGATTTTGCTTGCACAGACTTAAATTAGCCCAAAGTTGTTTCCTCTCAGTAGCATCATTACTACCATACACAATGGTGTAGTAAACTTCAATTTGAGTGGCTTTATTCTTAACCTTGCAGTGGATGAGTTGACTGGTAGATTTAATAATCTCCACCTTGGCATAATTTGGGTTGCAAAGTGCCCAAATTCGACCATTATAGTGATGATCATAATTTGTAGCACTTAAGAACTGATCGAAACTTCTTTTGAGAATAGTATCAGCTTTCTTATCCTTCACTCTAGTCTCCAAAATTCCTACAATGCTAAGCTATTCTTCAACATGAGGCTCCTTACCTCATGCTGCTTGAGGGCTTCATTGAGCCCCCTTATGTTCCAAGCACCTACTAACATAATGGTGGAGGATCTAGAACCCCATCCTCCACTAAAAAATGCTGCACAACTGTTAATCCTCTAGCTTCATCCATTCCTATCTCAGTATCTCCTGGTGATAGGATTTTGAACCTGTTATTGAGAGTGGTGGGCTGAACAACCTTTCCTGACTTACTTTTCATTCCACCCCCACTTTTCTGCTTTCTGAATCCCAAGTCATCCATATTGTACTCTCCATTTTGACCCATAGGTGATGGAGGAGGAGTAGTATGGTTGTTGTCATCCACTACAACCTGAGCTTGTACCACACGTATACTGCTATCCTTACTTTTTTCCTCTTCAGGTACTACAGCTTTTGGCCTATACACATTTATCTGCTTGACAATTGGTTTCCTGTTATATTTGCAATTCTGCTCTACATGTCCCAATTTCTTGTAGCACTTACAATAATAAGGAACCCATTCATAATCGTCCCTCTGCACAATTTGGCCACTGTGGGGTGTCACTAGTGGAAAAACATAAAGCAGCGTCACCTTAAAGGCGTCATTCCTATCAAAATCGAAGCCTTTTATTACTTTAGGCGTCGGTTCAAAACTAGAACCGAAGCCAAAAAGACTAACATAAATCCGCGAATTCCTAAATACACTTTAGACGTCGGTTACCAATTCAAACCGACACCTAAAATTTACATTTAATGTCAATCCAATAAAAACCGACGCCTTTTCCAATCAGGTCCACGATAGCAATTATTAATAATATAAACCCCCCTTCCCAATCTCTATCCTTACCCCGTCATTTTCGCCTGCCAATTTTCACTCTCCTCTCATCTTTTTTTTTTCATTTTTCCTCTCTCTCTCCACAAATGTGATCTCCTCTCCTACTTTTGTAATTACTTTTTCTTTATAATTCCTCATTGATTATCCTCTTATTATCTCTCTAAATCTTCTTCATCTTCTGACTATGGCGAGAAACGGAATAAATTAAAGGTAAGTTTTTTAGGCAAGTTTTATCACATATTAGATCTATTTAATGGACGTGCTATTTCCGTTTTTTTTTCCAACAAATATGTATATTTTGAAATTCTTGTGATTTATGATTTTTCATAGGTCGAAAAAGCTAGATCTTCTTCAGGACTTTCTCATATGGTGATTCATATTTATTTGATTTGTTTTTTTTTTTGTTAATCTTTTGAGTAATAGACCCGGAGCAGCGGAGTGTCAGAGGGGCTTATACTCATTTGCACGATTGTGAAGTTCGAATGGTGGTCGAAGAACGACCGCGAAGGATGCGATTGGTTGAAGGGCAACAAGCCAACAATGCATGAAGGATGAGAACTCTCGATAGTTCACGTGAAGTAAAAAGTTCTATTTTATAGTTGTGGTAAAGTGAGAAATAGGTTTGATTTTAGATTCTGTAATTTTGATATAATTGGTAGATTGTTTTAATAGTTTCATCTATTTTTTTTATGTAATTAAGAAATTCTCCATATATTAATGAAGCTTTTTGTATTCATCTTTGGAATTTACACCCCAGATCTGCGAGCAGGTCCTGCAATATTTTTTTTTTAATTTTCTCGTTACATTTAAGGCGTCGGTTGTGGGGAAACAACTGACGCAACATGTTGACTTAAGGCGTCAGTTCCACTCCTACGACCGACGCCTGAAGTAAACTTTAGGCGTCGGCTTCACCTTCACAACCGACGCGAAAAGTGACATGATGCTTCGGTTCATAAGCCGACGCTTTAAGGCCTTCACTTAAGGCTTCGCCTCAATCCGCGTCAACGCAAAACCGACGCGTTAAGGAAATTACTACTGACGCTATTCTTGACTTTTCTACTAGTGTGTATTTATAATGACACCTACAGGCAGCTCCTGAGAAACAGCCACTTCAATCAAGATTCGGGCATAAGAGAGCTTTTCTTGCTCAGTTGTTGTATGGTCAGCATACATAGGCTTACATATCTTGCTACCTATTTTACTCAGCGCATTTTCACTCCAAAGCCATGGATCAAGGTTAGGCAGCAAAACCCACACCGGAATGCAGGTAATGCTATCTAATTCCTAATTCCTGAGAAATTGTAGGGTTCCATGGTTTGAGGATAAGAGGATAAGAGGATTTCCTCCAAACTTCCATGTCCCTGCTTTCATCACCTCATTCAGATCATTTTCACTATGAAATTTGAAAGTAAACCACCCTCTTCTAAGATACTTAGCCACAGGTTTCTCCAAATTTCCTCAATTCTTATTAACATAATCAGTTAAATCCTTGACAGAGGGTTTAGACCCAGTAACATTTCCAATCAATGTATGTGTTTCTCCATTTCTCAATTTCATCTTGCACATCACATTCCTCAATCGTAATTTCATTCTCCTTAATACTGTTTTCATCAAAAAACAGTTTCATCCCCATCTTTGAATATTCTGCAATCGACTTCCAGCTTGGGTTCAATTTTTCGTCATTGTTAACTTCCTTCTCACTACTAGTCTTAGTTCCCACCCCCAAATTCTCAGGCTACATACTAATTTTAGTATCAATACTTCCATTAGGAGTAACAGATTTCTTACCAGCTTTTGTGAGAGCCGAATTAAGAACATCAGCAAATAGCAGAGGACGCGCGTTTTCAGCTAGCTGGGTTTGTGTTATTTGCTTTGACTCTACATCGTTTCCTCCAATTCGAGTATCATTGATAGGGTGTAAATCTAGTGTGTTAATCTGCATGGTTTAGGCGCCTTATTGTCTATTTGGGCATGGTTTTATCGTGATTCGTAGACCACACCACTCGGAGTATTATTGGAGCTTATTCATCGGTTTTACGAGTTTTGGTGGCGTTAGACCTTTTTGGTGAGCCTTACACAATAGTAGGGGATCAAGCTACGAGTTGGAGAAAGATTCGAGGAGAAGATAGCTTGACCACATTACGAGAACCACACACCATCACCTCCGACTTCATTAGATCATAACTCTCCAACCATAAGATATTTTTCAGAAATTCCAAGTGGAGAGGAAAGTTCATCGTCTTAGCTTTCCAACGATATATTATGAGCTCAAAATGAAGTTATGAGGTGAGAGTTATGCACGTCGAAGATTGCCCTGCACACAGTCCCTCGACTCGAGGAGGATTAACCTCGACTCGAGGACGATAATCTCGACTCGAGGATTACTTCCCTCGAGTTGAGGAAAGTTGACAGGACGAGTATTTATAAGGACAAGATCCTCGAGTCGAGAATTCCCTCGCTCGACTCGAGGATTTCTTTCCTCGATTCGTGAAAGTCAGCTTCCGGGAAGCTTCCTAGAGGTTAATGACGGTTTCTTTTGCCTAAACATCTATTTTGTTTTCTAGTGTTTCGCACTTATTTTGAATAAAGGGGCATGAATATCTCCCTAGTTATCATCACATTTCATATCTTTTTCATATAGTTTTCATTTTAGAGAGAGATTATCGAAAAAAATGGGTTTTAATCCCAAAATTATTGTAATAATTAATATGGGAGGCTAATCCCTTCCTAGACTCTTGGTGTAATCAAATTCTTCATCCTATGTATTAGTAAGCATTTTTCTCTCTAATTTGCCTTTATTTTCATTATAATTAATTCATTGTTCTTTAATGCATGTTTTATCCTTGTTTTATCTAATTAGCTACTAAATTAGGTTTTGTTTTTTCATATGCTTAGTTGATAATTGGTGGTCATTGATTATTAACCCCTAAAGGAAGCAACTTTCACATGATCAGTGTCGCGTTTGCGGCTAATTAGTGATTAGGGAATTAATTAGGCAACTAATAGTTTAGATTTGATTAGTGTCGCGGTTGCGGCTAATTAGATACTAATTTTGGTTGTTCTTAATCTTTTATTAGTCCTTTCTCTTCATGCCTTTGGTCGTGATTTGTTTGAGTAGTCACTAGACAAATTAGAACTAAAAGGGGAGGGGAATTTGGTAGCAGTTGCTCAAAATCCCCATGATAGAGGATTAAATGGTTAAAACTGTGATTATTAATGAATGGGTATAAATAGAGAGAGGTAAAAATTGCTTTATTAGGGTGTTAGAATAGATATTTCGTTTATTTCACTTTTAATCCAATCTTCAAACCAAAAAAACCCCCAATTGAATTATTTTATTTATTTCGTTTTAGTTTTTCCGCATAGAATTCGCATATTAGATTTCCCCTCTTCCTTGTGGATACGATACCCACTTATCCTACCTTCTTAGTTAGTATATTGTGGTAATTTGACTAATAATAACGACTTATTAGCTTGCCAACCATTCTCTTCCTCGTGAATTGGGTCGTCTGTTGATGTTGTTTGTTTCCTGAGCCGCTCTGGTCTCCGGCCGTTTGCCATGAACCTAGAGTTGTGTTTATGGTGTCCGTACTCTAGAGGAGAAGCTCTCCTATTTTCTTGACTTTTTCCTGCCTTTTTAATTAGACAAAATCTCTACTAATCATGGAAATAAAATTTAGATTACATTTTAAATTACTATATGGTCTTATCCTATATGGTGAAGGTCCACCGTAAATATATTTTTTAACCATGGTTAGAACATCTTAGTGGCTGAGATTTATCTTATATAATCTAATGTACTAATTCTACAATAGCTACCAAGCTTGGTGGCCATTGTAAAAAGGGTAATAATGGCCCTCTGATTTTCTTAAATAAATCCTAATCATTGATTTGTTTAACCATGTATAATAATTAAAAATTAACAAAAATAAAATATTATATTATATTTACTTAAAAACACATTTTATATCTGCTCCCCGAGACCCCAACCTTATTAATCACCACCGCCCAATCCAACCACCACCTAACAGTTGCCCAGTACCACCGTTGAAACCTAATATCGCCTGCAACTACAAGCCTTAGTCCTCACGTCACCGACGCCATCGTCCGCCCTACCTCCCATTTTTTTCTCCTCTGTTTCCTTAGGCGGTGACGGTTATGAGGGGCGGCGATTGGTAGGCTACTAAAGGGTCATTGGAGGGGTGGAAGTTAGTTTTCGTGGGGGTGGAGGCCCTGGAATCAAAGGGGTAGAGGGCGGGAAAGAGGAGGGTTGAAAGGAGAGAGAAATGTGCGTGGGCAACCAAGGACGCGACAATCAAGGTCGACGATGGTCCAGACGGAACCGTCGTCATCCGCTCGGCAATGGGTGGTTCTCTCGAGTTCAGTGATGGTGTTGAGTGTGAAGCGGAGGTGGCACTAGGGCGGTTGCAAGGATGGAGGGAGCCGGGAAGTGAAGGGGAGGGGAGAGAGGAGAGGGAATAATATGTGGCTGGTTTTTTTTTTTATTAATTAATTTATTTATATTAGTTTGGATTTAATTAAATTAAACTAAAATTATTAAATTTGTTAAACTTACAATGGCTAGCAAGGCTTGATGACCATTGTAATCACTCAATCTAATGGTCTTTTTTTAATTTCTTATCCAAATTGTTAAATACTGACAACTATATATAAAAGAAGTTTTCAGTTGTTATGTGTTAATTAAATTACACCCCCGATAGCCAAAGATTCGACCTTTATGCATGATCCGCTGACAAAGCGCATTTCAAAGGCAACAAAGTCTACAAGTGTTGCATATAAAGTGGTGCATTGAGCCTTGTCTGTATTATTGTACTTTTCTATATAAACCTAAGGGTACATTTCATAATTATATCGTCTTGTCTACCTGAATGTGCGAAAAGTTATATTTAGTTATAAGAATTACTAATTAACATTCATTTCTTTATAGTAATTGGAAAGAACTCAAATTATCTTATACATTTTTCTCAAAAAAGATCATAATTTTTTAGAAGATTTTTTCTTGTCAAGTCTATTTTATGAAACAAGTTTACTTATTTGGGGAAAAAAATATTTCATTCTCCTTCCTTCTCTCACTTCCCCTCATTTTCCTCCATCTTATTACTTTATTTTTCTCATTTCTTTATTCTTTGAAAATTGACATTTAGTTTTCAAATTTTGAACAAAGAAGAATGGGATACACACAAGAATATTTTGAAAACAAAAAGAAAACAAGCAGCAATGTAGCAGATTTAAATAATGATTGTGCCTCGTCTAGATCACGCAGCACTTCATTTCGTTCTCATTTTACAAATGCCGAAGAGCTTCAGCATGTATTCAAAAAATTTGATGTGAATAATGATAGAAAGATTTCATCATCAGAGTTAGGTGCAATGATGGGGAATTTGGGTCAACAAATAACAGAAGAAGAACTTAATACCATGATTCTCGAAGTTGATGCAGATGGTGATGGATACATAGATTTGAATGAGTTCATTGCACTAAATACAAAAGGCATTGACTCTGACGAGGTTCTGACAAATGTTAAAGAAGCATTTGATATATATGATGCTGATGGAAATGGCAAAATCACAGCCGAGGAACTACAAATGGTAATGAAGAGTTTGGGAGATGATTTTTCTTTAGGTGAATGTAAAAAAATGATAAGAGGTGTGGATAGTGATGGCGATGGAACTATTAACTTCGAGGAATTTAGGGTGATGATGATGATGGGTGCACGTTTAAATTCATTATCTAGGAATTGATATTACATATCTAATTTTATATTCTTTGCACCATAGTAGAAGTTGCAAGATATGATGATTTATTGATATCTTGTTTTTGTTTCTATCATGTACGATTTTTATTATATTCAGCAGCACTTATTTATTCTAGTGATAACCGTACTCTATCTATTTGTGTCAATTAAGTATAAGTATTACAATTAACTGAAAGTGTTCATTTTTCGCAAAACGCAAACCTCGTGGGTACCTTATGAATTTCGGAAACCTATCTAAGGGTACGTAACACAACAAAGTGGGGAACCTGAGGGGTACCCTGGATAATATCCCTATATAAAACACCATATGCAATTTATATTGGAAACTGATACTTTCACAATACAAGCCAAACAAAGATGAATAAAATTCAAACCCATAAAATCAAAGATCTTCAAGGACTAGATACAACACTTCCAAATACCCTCTATGATATCGCTTAATCTCGAATACTTGTGCTAATAAACCTACAAAACACAGCTAATATTAGAATGTTACTATAGTAATTGCTAAAGTATGGTATCATAAAAAGTGAATATTATCATATATACTTTGATCAATTTGGTGAATTAGAAACCTTGCAACAACTTTTTATGGAGGTTTTCTCTGATATGATTTTTAATTTAGTAGTTACGTAGAATAAGGAAAGAAGCTAGATATTAGAGTACCAAAATATTTCAAAGAAACGTGAAAACAATTTCGTTTTTTGTTTTTTTGGGTTAATTTCCAAATTTGTTTATTTATTTATTCTGGTGATGATATCACTTTGGGGTAGTCAAGGTGTATAATTTAAGAACTAGTTTCAAGCTCGTGCGTTGAATGATAAGACATATTTTATCGTGCTTAATGATTTATTAACAAAAGTTTCACGTTAAACTTTTCTTTTAGATGGTCGAATGTGGTCTTTCTAAATTGAGAAATTTTAAGGTCCTTGACTAGCACCGTAAAGTACCATAATGGATGTCATATATACCATAGATGATATGTTAGAAGTTCATCTACACCGTCCATCATTTTTACTTATATAAAATATATAAAATTAAGTAAATAAAAAAAATAAGGTGTATAGTGAATTTTTTGGGTTAATTAATATGTACATGTATTTTGCATTTAAGTGGTTGGTCGTCAACTCATCGTTGGCGCGTTATCGGAATTGGGTCATTAGAGAATGGTGTTTGCAGGGGCGATGATATCGACGGCGAGGATGAATTGAAAATTGGAGACTTGACATCTGATATGAGGGATGTGACATTAGATAGCTAGCGTAGGCGAACGTGGAACGTCAACGACAGGTGACGGAGAGGATGAATGCAACGGCCGTGTGCAGCGCAACAGCGGTGCCAATACAATGAATGTAGTATATCGTTGGTCCAACTAGTTAGGAGATGCCGAGTTGGATCACTGCCGACGTATGGATACGCTAATTAAGGCAGAGGTTCCGTGACGGGAAGTTCAGATGGGGAGCCTTTGATGTATGCCGGTGAAGGGAGACATGGGAAGATGAAAAAGACTATGGAAAAATAATTTCCTATATCTTTAACTGAAAAGGTATCCGTCACCCACCCTATTACTAATATCGTCCAAAACATTCCCATAATACCCTTCTCTATTGATGGTATCTAATCAGATAAAACATGTCTAAACTTTAATTTCTCTCCCCTCCCCATCTCCAATTTGTTGATCACCATCACCTCCGAGTACGCATCTCACCAACTATGTCCTCACTCCACTTCAATATGCCATCAAAATTGAACAACCACTGATGCTAGTGTTGTGATTTCTTGATATGGTGAATGAGTCATCTACACAAACAGTTGGCTGAACAAATAGTCAATTTCATTGTGGATTTTAGTTCTTTGATTCATGTTGAGTTTATAAACACGGAAAATCAGAGCTTCGGAAATGCCAAATGGGGTATGTTCAATAAGACTTTGAAATGGGGTTTGGATCGATTTTATTTGAGTTGAGGTTGTTTGAATTGGGGGAAAGTGAAGACTTTGGGTTTATTTTATTTTTGGTTGTTTTCCAGATATTCAAGATGATGATGAGAGTTGAATTGTGATAAAAATCTTTATTGATATATTGTGATAATGTCATGATGGGGATGGCGTTCTGAGAGGATCAGGGTTCCTGGAGGACATACTCACATACATACAAGATTACAAGTATACAACCAAGAGGGAGATTGAAGAACGAAAAAGGAGAATATCAAAAAATATAACAGAAGGGTAAACTTGGTAATATATTGGAAAAATTGAGCGATATTAGTAATTCAAGGGCGACGTATAACACCTCTTATTTTCAATCGCTTAATAATTTCAAAAAATCAATTCAAATGATTTATTACAATACACTATGGTCCCACGTTGAACATTTTATTAAATTGTCAAATGTAGTATTTCTAAATTACAGTGTTATGAAAATTGGACCCTACCTAATAACTCTTGTACGAATCTCACATTTGTTGGGCTATCTCACAATTTCACTTTTTTTGGACTCTCTCTAAGTTATTCAAAAAAAAAGTACTCATTGTCTAAATGTATAATTGAATTGTTTTTTGCAATTTTCGTTCGATGACTTTTGATTAATGTATTTGATTTGGCTTTTGTTGGAAGATGAATGTTTTAATAGGGAGTCTTTTTGTCGTTCGTAGTGTTAATTTTTTCAACTGTAGATTTGTTTGTTCGTAGTATTAGTTGGTTCAATTGTTTGAATAAAATGATTTTTTATTAGCAAATACTCTTGAGAGTCTCCAATGTTTGGTCTAAGTGATCATAGTGACGTTTCGTCATTGTGATCTTCCGAATCACCTAATTCAATTTGTATGATGTATTTGGGCTTGGCAAATTAATTGATTTTTCATAGAACTGGTTAGTACAATTGTTCTAAGAAGGGAAATATAGCCCAACAGGTATTTGTTGTGTCTAATATTTGGTCTAGCGGTATTAGGAATTGTCGGGTTTTATTTTTTATTCACTTCCATTACCTTAATGTGTAATCTTTCATATTTCGTTCAATTATGTCGAAAGGATGATCAAAGTTCTCAAAGTTTAGGAGAGCCAAAAGGAGAATGCGCAATATGCAAATGGGAAGGGTAGGTGCAATAAAAAAAGCAGATCTTAGGCAGTTGCGCCTTTATAAAGGTTATTTTCTTGGGGTCTTGAACCTTTACTAATGCACGCATTTTAGCTTATTGTACTCTTTTCTTCTAATTCTTCGTCTTCTTCTTCTTCTTATTCGTGTCACTCTGTATTTAGCTTGTTAAATGATTTCCCATCATTAGAAACTTTATTCTTGCCATCTTGCGTGCTCGTTTGTAAAAAATGGATTTACTTATGTGCTTGTTGCTAGAACTATGTTCAACTTTGAAATCAAATCCTTTTTGGCCTATAGTTTTGATCATTGTTGTGTAATATAGAGGAGCCTATTATACTTTAGTTTTGGAGATAGTTACAATCTTAAAGAAACAGAGGCATACGAAATTTTATAGCATATCTGCATAGTGACTACGTGAATTCGACACCCACTTACCCATTAGTACTTTTGACATTAGTACTCACCTTATTAGTTACTTTTGACATTTAGACAATCACCGTTCGATGTGAATTCGACACCCACTTACCCATTAGTACTTTTTTGGTTTGTGTGTTAATTTATGTTTGATTTAGGCATACGACTTTAGCTTGTCAAGCATGCATATAATCCGACTAGTCACGAATGAGACATTAAGCAGATGTCACTATATTGGGAGATTTGAACCAAATAAATATACTGGTAAGTTGAACAACTGGATCTGGAATTTACAATTTTCTGATGTTTGAGTTTGAAAAGCGGTCAAACAACTACCTTTTCTACATACTGGAATGCCCTTATTGACTCATTTTCGACTGATGATTTTTCATGTAGCTAGCTACCTCTTTTCTTAGTGTCTCATTGTGAGCTTGTAATTTCTTTGGCTCTAGTTCTTGTAGTTTTGCATTGATGTTCATATTTGCAAGTCGACGTCTCAAAACCTGACCCGACTCGGTAATCCAGCCCGAGTTGACCCTGTAACCGGCCCCACCCAACTTTTTTTTCCCTGGGCCGAGACTCGTACGTTCGAATCACACATTTAATAATAGGGTTAATTCACGTGGTACCCTCTTATTTTGCGGGTTGGCACGTGATACCCAGTGTTTTAAAAATTTGTACGAAATACCCTCGAGATTTGATTGTTTGCATACAGTGCCGTAAATTTAACTCTCCCATTAAGACCATCAATTTTGTTTTTAAAAAGGAGGTTAATTCACGTAGTACCCTCGTGACCGATTTGCACGTGGTACCTAATGTTTCAAATTTGTACCAAATATCCTCAAGATTTGACTATTTTTTATATACTTACCTTTAAAATTGCGTTAAAGCTGTTTAAAAGTTGATTTTAATGGAGAATGAATAAATGGTGGTTTTCGTGTTTATTATGGGTGGAAAAGGATGAAGATGTTGATGACGGTGGTGGAAAAGAATGAATATGGCCTGGTGATGATGAAAGTGGGCGGGGGAAGATAGAGATAGTGATGAAGAAGAAAATCAAGGTTTTTTTTCCTAATTAACGGCTTTAACGTAATTTTAAAGGTAAGGATACCATGTAAAAACAGACGAATCTTGGACGATATTTTGTACAAATTTTCAAAACACTAGGTACCACGTGCAAATCGGCAAAACACGAGGGTACCTCGTAAATTAACCCTTTTTTAAAAAAAAAAAAAGTTGACAATGTTAATGGGTAGGTTAAGTTTAGGTCATCGTGTGTTAATAGTCAAAACTCGAGAGTATTTTGTACAAATTTGCAAAACATTGGGTACTCCGTGTAAATCGATAAAATATGAGAGTACCACGTGAATTAACCCTTAATAATATACTCTGGGAGGGTTTACTAGAAAGACTATGTCTAATCTTCACTAACGAAGTGTGATGTACTAGTACTACATACTCAGTTATCGCGTATGTATTACTGAGTTATAATGTCTGTAGAGTCTTAGTATCTGACTGGTTGGTGTCTAGTTTGACTAATAGTGTAGGTTATGATTACTACTTGTGTTTTGTGTTTTTGTCTGTTGCACTTGACATGCATCAAGGAACTAAATCTACCTACAGCCTGTAGAATCTCATTTCCGAATGACAAAAATGATCCAATGAACTTTCAGATCGTCGTTCAGCCTGGCAAAGGATACTACAAGTGAGTTTACCGCTTTTCTGCATCTTATTTCTCCTCTTTTGAGTTGTCCTTTTTTATTGGTGAGTGTCGGACCTTTCCATTATATACCTTTTCTTTTTTCTTTATTGGTGAGTTGTACATAGGATGAGAAAATTTGTGTTCACATTTCATGTGCCCCACGTTTACCGTCACGAGGCACCGAAAGTCAAGTGCAAGAGAAAGGTATAAAAAAAGTTGTAACACTTGTTTTTTTGTAGGTTGGAGTATTTAGAGGGACATCACTCATTTTGTCTAGTGGTCGTTAAGGAATTATTCAAAGTGTGATGATGTCAATTTTCAGGTGTACCATCCGAATATTGATCTGGCAGAAAATGTCCGTCTAAATGTTTTCAGAGGAGACTGGAAGCCCGTCCCTAATATTAACACATTGTCTATGGATTATATCATATGTTTACAGTATGCAGCTAGATCTTTAGCTTTCCTTCTTACTTAAATATTATGATTTCTGACACTCGGAAACGTAACTAATATATTTTTTATGTGCCTGCAGCAACCCAACCATGAAGATCCTCTCAATCAGAAGGCGACTACAGTTTTGAGGGATTCCCCCAATGTTTTTGAGTCCAATGTGAGAAAGGCCATTTATGGTGGAACGATTGAGGACCTTTACTTTCCTTCTTACATGTAGCCTTGGTGAGGTGCAAGCTTCCATCCATGAAATTTTCAATGGAGAACTGTAATAGAAGCATTTTCTAGTATATTTTATTCTTGGATAACATGGAATGTCATCTTAGTAGCATATACTTGGATGGTCTATTTATACGGCTTCCTATTAGAATATGGTGGGCTTACAAGCTGGTTTGTCAAAAATAATTATCGGTCAAAATTGTATTATAAGAGGCTGGATAAATTAACTCTTAATGTTGGCAACTCTTTATGTTAGTATTGATTGTGAGTGGTTAGGACAACTGATAATACATTGTTAGCGTTGCAAAAGCCTCGACCAATGTCATACGTTTTCTTGAGCATGGGGAGCGTTGTATGTGTCAATCACTTTCTACAAAAGTTCACAATCACTAGCACGTACAAATGTAGTCATGCATGAAGATGACGACGATGATCAATGATGTTAAAAATTCGTCCCTGCCTTTACTCTATTCCGTTGTGTATCTAAACAATGGATTCCTCTCTTGATCTAAACAATGGATTCCTCTTTATGCCTTTACTCTATTACTTTGTGTATCTAAATAATGCTAAAAAATGTAAAATGGGTCGGAAAAAAACTTCTTCAACAAAATGGGGTGCACGTCACCTATATATAAAACCGCCAAGGACCATGGCGGTTTCATGACTTATGACCAGTAACAAAAAAAATAATTCTTGTGAACTGCAAAAACCGCCAAAATCCTTGGCGGTTTCCTTATTCACAAAAAAAAAAAGTTAGTCCTAAAACCGCCAAGAAGCTCTGCGGTTTTACATATGGGCACCCCATATTGTTGAACAAGTTTTTCGCCCACCTATTTTGTTTAACATTTTCTTTTTTCGAGCACCTTTTCGTCAAATCCTTCCTTATACTGGTAGTATGCAAGATTAATATCCTTTAGTGTTTGCTCGTCAAAATATTAGCGGGTGCTCAACAAATTAGATCAATTGCTCATCGAAATTCCCTCGGGGTACGAAAAATGCATATACCCCCGAGGGTATGGTATAAGAATTAAATTATTTTTTCATCCATTTTCCGAAATTGTGTTTTAATTTAACGTTGTTGAGTTTTTGCTCTAATATTACGTGTTGCTAATATCATGGCCTTACAAGGCTAAACTACTTTACCATTACGAGTTGTTTGGCCAAAATCCAACTTATACAGAATTATTTGTCAGAAACTATTTATGGAGGAGGAGCTCCAAATTGAAGTTCTACTTTTGATGGACAAATTTACGGGTTTTTGCGAAACCCTACCTTTAAAAATCATACTTTTGCGAAATCCTACCTTTTAAAATAATATTTGTTAAGGAATACCTTAGAAGAAAAAATCATTTGCGAAAAACTACCAGATTGGGATTTCATCCTAAATGAACGTCATTGACTGTTTGTTGACTTCCTTCCACCCCCATATTTGATCACCCAAGATCGATTTACAGAGATCCCCCAAATTGAACCACAAATTCCTAGATTCCCCCCCTAAATATCCAACTCTTCACTAATTTCCCTCAAAAAATCTCACCCTCTTTGTAAATCAACCCCTTATGCCATTTCTTATCCACAATAAAAAAAATTCCCCTTTATTTCCATTTCAATTAAACCCAGAATTCCTATTCCATTAGGGTGTGTTTTGGTTCATCATTTTTTGGGGATTTGTAACCGATTTGTTCTCCGACTCCGTTTCTTAGCGTTTGTTTGCAACGTTTTGGTTTCCCAAATGAAACCCACCTTAAACCTAAGAAGTCAAAATTGATTCCCCCCAAATCATTGTCTCTCTCCTCCTTTCTCTCTCTCTCCCACACCCCCACCCTCACCGAACCACCACGCTTCTACCGCCGGCCAAACACGCACCACCTCCCCTACCACTGGCGACACCACCCTCCCACTGTACTTGCTCCGTCGACATCACCGGTCAGATCTTCGGCCTCCCTCGCCACCCATTCGACCCCTTTTTATTTTAATTTTTCTCTCTTCTCCTTTCTTCCTCACTTCTCCATTCGTCCTCCTCGCACCACCGCACCGTCGGCTCCTCCGCCCACCGCGTATTTCACCAACAATTTAAAAACAAAGCAAAATTAAATGTTTACATCTACCAATCTTGGAGTAATATTATGAAAAACTAATTATATAACCATGCTAGTTATCAAATTTGGGTCGAAATGAAGGCAGTGGCTGTCACAAAGGTCGTCGGTGGTGTTGGTCAACCACCGTGATTGGTGGTCAACGGGCCATGGGGCAAGAGAGAGAAAAAAAGAGAAGGATTATGGGTAGCCTTAAACATATTAATTTACAATTTTTCCCCTCACTTATTGAATGATTTTATGTCAATATTTGAACCAAACAAGGTTAATAAAGAATGAATCTTTTATCCATTCTACTCCCTTTTTATATCCATTTCGTTTTCATTCCACTTCCGTGAACCAAACACCCCCTTATTGTTTGTCGTTTTGGTGTTATTAGAAATCATATCTTAAACCTTCTCTCTTTCGCTTTCCCCATTTTGGACGCAATCTTTGAATAGGCGAGAGAATAGTGTTCCCGCAATTCGAAGCAATGACGAAATCTCTAAGTAAAGCGTTGACCATAGTGTTGACGCTCACCTTTTCGACTTCGAGATTGCAAAAATTCGATTCTGAAAATGCCATATTTGTTTGGGAAGTTGACATACATGTTCATTGTAGAAAGATGGAGATTCGGGGGAAAATTTAAGAATTTGCGGGCAAATCTTGGGGTTGAATTTGAGGAAAATTTTGTGTAAGTCGATATTCGGTGATAATTTGTGGACTAAGAAATAGTCAGCAAACGGTCAATGCCGTTATTTAGACAGAAATCTCAATTAGGTAGTTTTTCGCGAATGATTTTTTTTTTTAAAGTACTCTTTGACAAATATTAATTTAAAAGGTAGGGTTTTCCAAAAGTGTAACTTTTAGAGGTAGGAATTCGCAAAAAACCCTATATTTACACTAAAAAAGTTTCTCAAAAGCCAATATCCATTTTCATTTGACTAGTTTTTAGTTTGGCCAAACACACCCTAACGGGCACGTTTTAAGTCTACTCCACAAGTAAACTACTCGTAATTGATATCCCAACGCGCCTTCTTGTCACTCTCTGTTTCTCTCTCCTCCCCCTGCTAGCTTGTGTAGTAACCCAGTAAACCCAGACGAAAAACTCTAGAGAGAGAGAGATTGAAGGATTATAATTCTTTGGTGATTAACGAACTAATTGCGCTGCTCTTCTTTAAGGTTTGCTCTTTGGTTTATTACTCAATTAATTTGATCTGAGTCATCTGATCATCATACTTCTTATTCTTTCAATTGCACCTACAATTAACTGTGCTGCCCGGCCCCTTTCGATTCTAATTTTAGGGATACCTAAATTTTTGTCGCTCTCTTCAATCTTACTTTAGCTACATGAAAACCCATGTCACATTATCGCAAATTATGCATGAAATTATTTGTCTATTGATCAATTTGATAGCTGATGATGAAAATGTGAGAGTTTTTGCGATTTTTGTTTTGATATTTCCGGCTACTACGCTTCATTAAGCGCAAATTTTAGCTCTTTTTGCCACTTTTTACGGATTATATATGCTGGAACTGTCAGTAAGATTACATTATAAGAACATTTCTTTTGTTTGACTTCATCGGTTGTGGTGGTATGTGCAATGCGTTTTAAGTTGATTAAATCGAGGATCGTAGAACCCGAATGCTGGTAGTGATTTTATGTTAAGCCTTCAGCTTAGTAACAACTAGTATACATTTGTGGAATTTGTAATTTTCGACATTATTGAGTTTTAGTTACGATATAGTGAAGGGCATAATTGGACAATGCATATGAACTGAACTGGATTCGATAGGGTTTGATTCAATGATATGTTGTTGGTACTGCAACGAGGTGCTGGATTTTGTTGTTGTTTCGCTTGCTATGTTGGCATTCAAAGCTTCACAATATACTTCTTGAATCTTTGAGGTGTAAAAATCAGTGAGCTATCTGCACATTTTGAACTGATCAAAATTCAGTGTTAACAACCTTCACATATGGTTTTTATTTTCTTTTGTTTTTAATTTGTAATTTTTAAAGTTGGTTTTCTGAATGAGTTCTGTGGAAATTGCTTCTTACTAGGTGTTGTCTGTCTGTGAGATCTCAGAAGCTGTGTAGGTTACTTATTGAGGGGCTACAACAATTTTGTTGGTGTTTTGTTGAGGCGCTATGTGTCCCCATGGATCTTCTCAATTATCAGATATTGCAACGTATTCGAGTAATGAAGAGCTAATTCTTTCTTTGGATAGAATTCGACATGGGTCACCTCTTCCTAGTAATGTTCTTGTTAATGTGAATCCATTTGAGCATAGGCCTTCAAGCTTATCAGGTTAGTCATTCAGGGTCAGAGAATTCTGTTGTTTAAGAATTCAGTGACAATCTTTTCATCGTCTTTGACACCTTATGAATATAGGGGCATCAGGCATGAAAGTTTGTAAGTTTTGTTTCACTGTATATATTATTAGTATAAGTTGTGGACAGTGAGTAGCTGTAGTCAACAGAACCCCGTTCCTTGGCTAGTTAAATGTGTGGTCATATACTTAATTACTTACATGGCGCTTCCAAAACTATCTCCTTGAAGAAACATTAAGATAAAACTTTCTTTTGTGGGCTAAATCATTTATGTTCCATGATTTCACGTTCTGGTTTTGCTTTTAATCCTTGGCGCCTTGCCGCCTTAGTAGAGTACAGCAAAAGTAAAAAGCGCTGAAACTGACTTTGGGTCGACTAACATAAAAACCGTCAAACAATGAAACCAACCAACGGAATTGTGTACGGAGTATAAGCTAGAGATGAAATCAAACTAGGTTAAAGAAGAAACATAAAGTATGAAATGAACAAATCAAAGAGAAAAAAAATACCATAAATTGATGACGCGCAAAATCTTCTAAATGGAGGCTACGGAGGCACTTAAAAGAGTGATAGAATTTCGAAAGGATGTACAAATTTTTTGAATGAAGAAATAACGTAGGAAACCAAACTAAAAACAGTAGTTGAAAAGAAAAGATTATGACAAGTAAAGTGAATCCTCATCTTGCCTAGTATCATCTTTATAGCTTGATTTATGGATATCTACACTGTTGTTTTCTAAAGCCACATTTGCCTCCTTCCAAAGTGTTAAATTAAAGTGCATATTCCTTTGCAATTTGAAAAGAAAAAAACAAAGAATTTTGGAAACAACTTGTCTTTCGGATCAGAAAGAGACTGGCGTATTTACTGATAGAAGTCACACTAGGAATATTTTTAGTTCCAAGATGTTTAGTTGTATATAGAATACGTAGTTACAATAGAAGAGAACCCTTTTGGTCAGGTCAAGACTTAAGCACCGGCTTCGCTGTTGAATGATTCTTTTTGATTAGGCGAAACTTGGGTGATAATGTGATATCATTCAATTGATGATGTTCACTTTTTTGTTGGGGTCACCAACCTTATCTTATATATTCTACAAATCTACACCATCTAAAGTACAATGTCTGTGTTTCAAATTATCATCTTTTGGTAGGAAACAAAATGTATTAAAGGATAAAGAAAAATACACTGGAAAAAATTGACGTTACGTGTAAAAAAAAAAACCTACTCCTGCTGGTAACTCATGAAGTGGTGACTTCGGCTCCAAGTATCTTCACGGAACCTCAAACCCAGGCAGATAATAGGGGTGTGCCGTCACCAGAATATCAAGCTGAAATTCCAGCATTTCTGACGCTAGGTGACTTCATTCCTTCATCTGTTATTCGTATTCTAAATAAGACTGTTGCTGTAGTAGCTAGTGATGTGAAAATGGGCCAAGATAGCAATAATAGTGAAACCCTGTTGTTTATCGTGCTAGCATTAATGGTGGTGGGAGTATTGGAACTAATTCTGGAGGATTTAATAGAAATGCAAAACTGAATGGTAATATTGGTAATCCTTGGACTAAAGTGGTGAAAACAGTTGAAGGTATGGACCTGGAGTTCTTACCAGCTAGTCAGAAGGTAGATGAGATTGTAAGAGAGTAGTCTGATATTGCTTCGGAAATTCAGTATTAAAAGTCAACTCTTGTTGGTCAGGTTTTGGGGCGAAACTAGTTGTGAATCAATTACAGGATTTTGTAGCAAAGAATTGGAATCATGTTTCAAAATCTGAAGTGATTTACTATAAGAATGGATGGTTCTATTTTCGATTTGCTAATGAGGAGATCATGAATAAAGTGTTTAGGGGTGGACAGTGAAATATTGGGGAGAAAGTGCTCATTTTGAAGCAATGGGACTCCAACATTCAACCAAGCGTTTGACAAGGTTTCTGAAATTCCTGTATGGGTACTCTTGCCGGATCTTACATTGAGTATGAATGGGTGCTGTACTTTTGCTCTCATTGTAAAAAACTGGGTTATGAAATCAACCATTGCAAATTAAATAAGGTCAACTCACCGACACCACCAGGAGGCATTGTACCACCGCAGCCGTCGCCCATCACCAGTGGCATGGGGGCCTGTACTGCAAATTTTAGGGTTAGGGTTAATATGGTGGTTGTCTAGGCGTGGCAAGTTGGGCGAGGATCAATGGATCATGGTGGCGTTTGGACAGTGTTCAAGAGACGGCGAGTCAGTAGCGAGGGTTGTAGGGTGGCTGGCCGCTGCGAGGTGAAAGAAGAGGAGAAGATAAAAGAAAATCGTGACTGATGGTTGATGGTGGGACCGGCAGCTGTTGGTCAACGGTGGGACTGGCTGATGCTAGTTGAAGATGGGACCAATGACGGGTGGATGGCGGCGAGGGTAGTGGGAGCAGGGAGAGAGAGTATAAAAATGTGGAAAAGGGAGATGAGAGAGAAAAAGAGATTGGTGTGCACTGCAGGCGGTTGGCGGTGGTGTTGGCCACAGTTATTGACGGTGGGGTGGCCGCTGACAGTCGGGAGATGGCGGAGACAAGGGTAAGTCGTGGAGGTATGAGGGGGCAGGTGAGAGGAGAGAGAAAACTTGTGGAAGAGGAGAGAGAAGGCGAGGAGTGAGAATGAGTGGAGAAATAATTTGAAATAACGCCTATTTGAGGGGATTTGAAAATGCAATTTGTACACTTACATGGAATTCGGGTTAAAATTGGATCTATTCCAAATGCATTCACACGAGTTCCCAAACACCTGAATCGGAATTTAAGGAATTGGTCTTAATTCTGGAATTGAATTCCAATTATATGTCCGAGACACAGCGTAGCAGAATTTAAAATCCTTCAAAAGCTGTGTATGTTACAGTGCTCAAAGAGCCAATGCAGGAGAAGCAAACTGTAACAGTTAGGGAAGCGGTTTAGGCTCCAGTTGCGGCTGTTGCGCAGACAACTGATGTTCCTGAGACGATGATTGTGCACAGGACGCTTAGCCCCAAGCATGATAAAAACAAAACTACTGTGGTTATTTCTCCTAATAGGTATGAAGCGCTTATGGCAGATGAAGACTCTGAAATTGGTGAAGGTTTTGAACCTGATGGGGAGTTTGGCAATATCCAGGATATTGTCAATAGTGTGAACCTACGCCTTGTTATCTCCATGATCATTGGATCATGGAACGTGAGGGCAATCAATGAGAGCCTCACTCAATAGGATGTGGCGGATATTATTAGAAATTCTAACCTGGATTTGCTTGGGGTGTTACAAACAAGAATTTAAAGCCATAAAGTTGCTGCTATTATTTTGATAAGGTTCAGACATTTTGATATAGCGAGTAACTACAATCATCACAATAATGGTAGAATTTGTCTGGTTTTGAAGGCTCAAAGCATTCAGGTTAGTGTGGTTTTCTCGTCAGATCGAGTTATGCACTGGTGCACTGCCAGGTGCAACATTTTGAATCTAAATTTCATGGTTATCTGTCTATTATATACGCTTTAATAATGGAGACTCTCAGACGAGTCTTTGCCAGAATTTAGAGAATATAGCCCTGAGATTGAATGGGCCATGGGTTATTCTAGGAAATTTCAACTGTGTGCTTAGTTTGGGAGAAAGAATAAGCTGTTGTGATCCAAACCTGCGAGATATTGCTGATTTCAATGATTGTGTCTATAGCATTGGTGTATGTGATTGCCCATGGATGTGAATTTACATGGACCAACAATCAAGATGGGGTGGATAGGAAATGGATTAAGCTGGATAGGGCTATGGCTATGGCTAATGGAGATTGGATTCATGCATTCCCTAATGCTTTTTCGGACTTCCTGCCTAGTGGGATTTCCGATCACTCCCCAGTTATGATCTCCCGTAACATCTAGACTACTAGTAAGCTTTAGCTTTCAAGTTTCTGAATTGTTGGACTGAGAGCAAGAAATTTCATTCTATTTGGCATGAGGTTTCGTCTCAACAAGTGCCAGGTTGTAAAATGTTTTGGGTGGTTCAGCATTTGAAGTATTTTAAGCCGAGATTAAGGGAATTTCACAAGGATCACTTCTCAGACCTTGCAGCAAGGGTTAAACAGGAAAGGACAAGCTTTGGAATTGCCAAATGCTGTGCCAATGTAACATCTTGCTGTAAGAGCAAAAAGAACTCAAAGAAAAGGACTGCTTTCTTAAGAAAGCTCATCTTAATGCTCTTTATCAAAGAGCAAAAGTGAAGGACATTAAATTAACTGATGTGAACATGCTCACTGTTACGCTAAAGTGGTAGAGTGAAGGAATGTCAACATAATCCATAAAGTTCACACTTTGCAGGGAGGTCGATGTGAGAGCCCCGATGAGATCGCAAATGCATTCTTGGACTACTACAAGTGGTTGCTTGTCGAAAGGGTAGTTGTTCAAGATATTGATCAATTTATGCAAAAGATTGCCCATTCTGTGCTCTGATCATTGGATTTTCCTAAATGCTCCAGTTACTGACGCCGAAATCAAAGATGTTCTCTTCTCCATTGATGAGACAAAGAGTCCTGGCCCTGATCGTTACTCATTCGGTTTTGTAATGCATCTTGGTCTGTTGTTGGAAAGGAGTTTTGTGGAGCAATTCAAAGTTTTTCTGAGGTCCCCTCTATTGATCCATTTCTTTTGCCAGGAGTTTTGTGGAGTATTTACTTTGAAGTTAAGCTCATGGTCAAGCAACAAATTTTGGCTGCTACTCAATATTCTGAGGGACATTTTCCCTTCAGAATTCAGATACTTGGGAATTCCACTCAGTTCATTGAGGCTCAAAACTGACATGTTTCATCGTCTTCTGTCTAAAATCGAGCACACAATTCAAAACTGGATTTCGCAACTTGTTTCATATTCAGGCAGAATTCAGTTAAAGAGAATTTCGCAACTTGAGCACACAATTCTTTTGGGTTGGAAAATTTCTGGAGTGCTTGTATTTCTTCTCCCTCAGGCTGTAGTTAAAGAGATCGATAAACTGTGCAGGCAGTGTTTGTTGCACTATTCTGACAACAAACGGAAAATGGTTTATTTTAGTTGGAAAAAAGTGTGCAGGCCTAGAACTGAAGGCGGTTTCCACATAAGAGAATGAGATGGCTATCGAAGATGGATCAACATAGCAGTGATGTTTGGACACAATGGATAAAGAGGTACAAAATTGTAGACTTCTGGCATGCTAAACCTCACTCCAGCAATTCTTGGGTCTTGAAAAATTTAATGCACCTCAGGGACCATTTTGTGCAGTTGGCTGTAGATAGGAATCAGGCAAAGACGCTGTTATGCAAAGTGAAGAGCTATTCATCGCCCATGTTTTACTATTATCGCCCAATTTTTTTACAAATTTTCCAAACATGCCCTTAGTTTCTACAAGTAAAAATGATCATATTTCGTCCCAAGTCATATCAAGTGGGAGACAAAATTCACCGTAATTCCCAACCACCACCACTAGTCCAGTACTATCACCAGATTCAGCACCACCAACAAAGCCACCATTACAATTCACACACAACAATAGCACGGTTGGTGGTCGGAATTTCGAAGTGTATAGCGTTGCGAGGTGGCTATGACTTCTAGAAATCTAGGACATGGCGGATGAGCAGTTAGGATTTAAAGAAATAAGTAGGATGGTAATTAATTAGATAATGATGATGATTATTACAATGGTTTGGTGAAGTGGTCAACGATAGTGATATGCATATCTTGCCGATTATATCATGAAGATAACAAGGTGGATGATGATGATATGCATTGCCCATAATGGTTACTCGAATCGGGGATGAGGGTGATTTTTATTCATTCTATTTCAAAGGGTGGATATAAAATAATAAGGGTATTTCCGGAATATAGTGGGCGACAGTAGTAATATTATGGGCGACAAAAAACACCTCTCTATGCAAATGGACAAGAAAAGGTAAATGAAGCTTACGATTTTCTGAGGAAAAGTTAACGGAAGGTATCTTGGGCAAAAACTGTGTGGGATAACTCTGTTATGGCGAGACATTCCATCATTACTTCCCTGACAATCCAAAACGGTCTTGCAACAACTGGCAATATTATTGCAATAGGCTTTCCTTTGGTAAACGGGTTCCTCCTTTGTATGAAAGCTATAGAAACTTGTCACCATCTCTTCTTCTCCTGTGATTTTTCTAGACAAGTGATGTAAAAGCTGTATGCTTCGGTTGGGTTGGCTAGAGCTCCTGGCAATCTCAACAGAGAGCTTAAATGGTATCTAAAGTTCAATAGAGGGGACCTCCAAAAAAAAAAAAACAAGTTCAATAGAGGGAATTCCTGGCGAAAGAAATGGATCACATCCTCCTTTCTGCTGCTGTTTATACTATTTAGGGCGAGAGAAACAACAGGTTATTTGCGGATTCTGTCAGAAATATTGATCAGATTGTAGATCATATCAAATCTGTTGTGAGCATTAGAGTCTATGCTTGTAGTAAGGCTATGGATGAGTCTGATGTCGAGTCTCTTGTTGGTTATGGGATAGTAGTCCTTTGCTAGCTTGTGGTGACTGTTTTTTTTTCTAAGATTTGGGGCTTCCCCCTCTTTTGATATAAGTACACATCAATCTGATTCTTACAAAAAAAAAAAAAAAAAAAAAAGAATGCACCAATTGAGGGCAAGTCATTCTCCGAGGGAGCTAATTACAAGCTCTCGCAGTGTTTTGTTCTTCAAAGATCAAGGGGAAAGCTAAAATACAAATATTTTTAAAAGTTGTTTTGTGGTTTTTGTTCGCAGTACTTACACATTTTCTTTACTTCCACACTATGGCGGGTTCATATGACAATTCATGTTAACCGACCCCTAATCATTTTGGGACGGAGGCTTTGTTCTTGTCGTGGTTGCTTTGCAGAAGGGAAAGACTGCAGAAAATCTTAATTTATTTTCGTTCATCCTGGCATACATATTGGATAATTAGGGATGAGGTGATTAGATGACATAAATAAATGTCTTTGGAAGTTTATCATTTTTTGTTGGGCCACATCCACATAAACTTCAAGTATGCAATTTAAGATATATCTGAAGGTCAAGCTCCTTGTTCTTGTTAATTTCTGTGATAGGGGATGCAATTTCAATAAATGACTGTTCAATCTAATCATCTTGTAGATGTGCTGCATTGAGTTGTATGTGGTGTTTCTGACATGTCATGTTCTATTTGTGCATTATAACACATACGGCTATGTTTTCTCTCAGAGCCTGATTTGGTTGATTGACAATATCATTTCCAATGTTTATGTTAGGATGTTCATACACACACCCGTTTTGATTCTATATAACTTGGCTTCAAGAAAAAGTGTTGGGAGACATTGTCCTTTGGAGATATGCTGTTTTCGCACATATGATATTGCAAGAGCATTTAGGGGACTCGAACAATCCCAATATGTGGATAGACTGTGAACTGTGCACTAAATTGATTCTCTTGGATTACTTCAATTAGTATCTTAATTTGTATCTTTACATGAAAGGGTGGTTCTCCTTCTCACGTTGCTAGATGCTTTTGTTCGTTTCTTTCAGTTTGCCGTTTATCCTATTGCATTATTAAGACGTGTTTCGACTTTCTCAACTTTCCTCTTTCACATCCATTAAGGTTTCATCCATGAAATTATGGGTTCCCTTAATGAGCCGTTTTCTTTTATTTCGACTATAGTACTATTATTAGTTTTTAATTTTGAAAATGGTTAGTAGCCGTTTCTGGCCAGATATTAGTAATTAGTTGCCGAGGAGCTTGAATCGAGTTTAAGCTCCTTTGGATAACATGGGATTTAAATTGCTAAGGGAAGTTCAACTCCATGGGTATAAATTCCCTTGGCAAATTCCCAGAAAATTGTCTTTGGAGTCTTTGGCTACCATCTACAAATTTAGACTCTCCTTGGAATTTTCGTCCCATGTTTTGTTTGGTTTATATACTCCACTTCCCATGTGAATTATTTTTGATGCCTATATTAGCTATGTTTATGGAGGAAAAAAATTGTATCTTTGTCTATCTTATAACATAGGGGTTGTGAAAGATCAAGGAGCTTCAATTTTCCCTACTTGTAATAAAACTGGTCACGCAATAAATTTTAAAAAACTTACTTCCTAGTAAGTTTGAAACACCTACGGAATGTGTGGGTATCCAAACAAGCCTAAGGCATATTTTGTTTTACCTTGATGTTGTTGCCTGGTTATTTATGAATGTTTGCAAATCCTTGCCTAGGAACTTGTACAATTTCCTATTCCTTTTTATTTTTATTTTATATTTTAGGGATTTTATTATTATTATTTTTTATCTAAAGTTAAGATTCCTCAAAGGACCTAGCTTGCAATCATGGACTAGCGGAGTTGAGATCTGTGGTCTTTTGTATATTATATGCTTACCACAACCGACTTAGGAGTGTACTAAAACTTAAGAGCTGCAATTTTTTTGATAAAACTTGCAAAATCTCTGAAATCTTTCATGTGCGCCTTTAACTGTAGTAGTCTCAGACGAGGCAGATAAGTCTCTTGAATCAAGAAAGAGAATGTGAGATCTCATCAAGTCTTAAAGCACCAAGATGATGTCTCGTGATCTGTAAACCTGGGGTTGCTTTTTCTCCTTTCTTAAAGTTGCCTGAGTCAGTTCTGGGATGGAGTTATACATTTTTAACCGTATTTTCTGATTCTAGCTTCTCACATGGATTGTTTCAAGAGCCCCAACACCATCATAGTTGGGTAAGACATCGATGGAAGGGATGTCAATAGTGTGGCCTTGGATCACATATAGCAGGGAGGAAAATGTTCTGTATAGCTCTTTATTTGTCCCTTTGTTTTTCCTGTGTCTGATTTGTTTTATTTTTTATTTTTTATTGGAGGTGTAATTGTTTGTCGAACCTTTTGTCAGTATTGTACTTTATTCTCTAGATTTTCTGATTTTCGTATTCAAATGCAACATGATACCTAATTATCGAAGTTATATAGACTTAATTCGGTAGCAATGTCATTATATATGTCTCTGTAAGAAGGTTTCAAACTTTTTATTGCTTTCTTGATGATTTACACTGCGGGTTTAATTTTCTGGTAGTCATGGAGCTGTTACTTTGTGGTTTCCATGCAGACGTTCTTATTGTCCCTGATTATTGTTGGTGACTGCAGATGATGTCTGGTACTTTGTGGTTTTAGACACTGAAAAAGAAACAGAGAAACAGTATTGGAATTCCTTGGAAGATGACTGCCAAATATATGAAGACTCTAAACTTACTGGTTGGAGATCGACCCTTGAATGTCATGAAGGCCCCTCGGATGATGGACGTAAAACTGACTGGGTGATGCTTAAGTACTGGATCACACAGAAAGAAACATGCATTTTAAAGGTAGTTCATGAATCCATTGCCCTTTTACATTTACAATGACGGCATCAAATTTATTAGACTCAGTACACACGTGGATTGATGGTTTGGGTCAATTGTCTTGCAGGATTCTAGTTACTTATGTAGAGTCTTTCCTTGTGACGAAGAATCTAGAAAGCAGAATATGCAGCGCCACCTAGAGTTTGACATAGTCAGAGGCCAAGAAATTCCTTTACAAGAGGAGCATGACAGCTGTGACACTCAGAATGATACCACAGAGGTTCATGAGGTTTGTGTTGCTCAATAGATGAATAATTTAATGACTGGCTAATTCAGTTTATGGAAGTTTTGTTCTTAATGCTGGGAGAATCATTATTCTCTTCGTGGGTACTTTTACCATTTTATTCATAATTTCGTAGTGGGTACTTCTTACTCCAATAATTTGCATCAAGGGGGTTGGATGTTTCAAATTTCAAGGGAGTGGATCACAGTATGCCAGTCTGCGCTACAAACGTGTTTGTACTTTTATTAACAGATTTGCTCCACAATTTTGTTAAAAATTTTATATGTCCTTTTTGTTTTGTTTATTAGGTGAATGTGAGACATGATAATGCAAAGTCATCTGATCCTGGAGAAAGCCTAGACGATCTCGATTGTTTTTCAAAAGGCGATTACTTGGAACTGCTAGATCTTGTGAATCCTGGATTTTCAGCATCTAGTTCAGACAGTTCTAGCTGTGTATCAATGGCATCAGATGAAGTTTTTGATTACTTGGCACTTCTGAATGACTTGGAACCCGATAATAGCAATGAAGTTCAATCAAGTTCTACTAGCTATCATTTAAGTGTCTCAATGTCTTCTACACCAAATGTTGTTGTGAGCCCTCCTTCTCGTGGTATGTCTTCTCTCAGAACTTGTCTTTCAATACATGTGTTTTTTTTCTATGCTTTTTCGTGAGCGTAGTTAATAACAATACTAACAACAACGAGTTTAGCAGCAGAGATTAAACTTGTATCAACAACAAAGATCACAAAACTCTCCTATTTATGTTTTTAATTCAAATTGGCTCGAACAACAACAAGAACACCACAATAGACAAGCCTTGGAATGAATTTGACAACAATAGGAAAGATATGATCAACTTCTAAAGTTGGTAACTTTAGAATTGAAAAATACAATCTCAAAGCTTGATTCTAAGTTACCAAGTTCTATGAATCTTGCCTATGAATTGGTTGTTCAACAACCAAGTAACCAACGTGAATGTAGGACAAATTGTTTATGAAAACCTCACAAGAAAAACTGGTTCTCAACCTTGTGTATCTTACTTGGATAAAAATATGAATCTCTATTACAAACCCATGTCTCTTCATATAGGAGACACTTATTACACTCTTACCAAGTAAAAGTCTCAAAACTTACCTCAATGAAACTAAATTCCATTTTTTTTTTTTTTTTGAAAGGAAGATCATTTATATATAGATAAAAGCCATATATCATCTACACTGGAGGCTGAACATTTCAACATACAAATTTGACAGACGCAAATAAAACTCAAACCCATAGAAACTAAGATCGTGAAAATAAAGATATCTTGCCTGACGAATACCCTCTATGATATCGCTGATTGGAGCAGCTTTGAACGGGGGGGGGGGGTCTTGAGATCTTGAGCAGCTTCCAGATAGAGTTTATGACATCTGTCAATTTAAGGCCAGACGCATACTTAGCCGTTGATCACAGGGATAACTTGTCCTAGGAATATTAGCCAAGTGTAAAATGGTATAACTGGAAGTAAACTTTAAAAGAATAAAGGATTCTTATAATTGAGTATGACTGTATGACTTCCTTTTCATTGATGACTTTGATAATCAACCGCATTCACCTTATCAAAAATCGTTTGTTGAGCCCGCTCGCATTCATGGATTTGAGGACCTTTTTGGGTACAATAGTCTGTGTAAAGGCTTTAGTTTTATGTTGACTGTTTTAATATGATTTTTCGTGGTTTGAAATTCCCTCTTAATGGCTGATGGTGTTTTTCACAACTCAAAGTTTGGGAGATTGGAATTGGGACGATATAGTTCCTTTTTTTTTTTTTTTGAGGTCGGACAATATTGTGGAATGTATGCATTTTGATAAACTGACATCTTTCTAATTGAAGTATTGAGGGAAAAACATTGAGGTTTGAGACTTTGAGTGAATTGCTCTTGATATGGGACTGCTGCATAGAAACGGCTAACTTGCCAATTTAGGCCTGGATCGCCAATTATGAGACAGACTGGCCCTAGTATCATTGTGTACGTAAGTTCGTACTCACTTGGACTGACTACTGAGTAGACGTAATGAATTCTCCGTGAGTTCCATCTTCTCCTCACAAGCTTGAGAACATAACTAGAACCGGCGACAGCAGAACCAACTGTATGTTGTGTATGAAAATGTTCCTTACTTGGACAAATACAAGTAAAATGCCCTGAAGAGAACCTTCATTAGTTCAAATCTGTGTGGTTCAAGGCTGACTAGGTAGTCTCAAATTGTCTTCAAATGGCCTCGTTTAACATAATCTTTTTCCTTTCAGTAGGTGCTTTGCCATTGTCTGTTCTGTTACGTCATTTTTGGTTGGTATTGTCCTTGGCATAGGACTGGTCAGCACTTACCAGGCTACACAATTCAGTTTTCATGTCCTTTGGATCTCTATGGATTCTGGATTTCATAATGGTAGCTCTCAGTCTTGGATGTAACAATTTTATGAATAACGTAGGCTACGAAATTCACTATGCATGAAATATGGGACTTGGGCAGGTTGTTGGTGGTGGTGGAGGTGGTGGTGGTGGTGGTGTCTCATGTTACTATGCAATGCTGTAGTTCTTTATATGCATTTCTACTGCAATAAAATTACTTTGGACGGTTTTTGCAACTGTTTTTCATTTTCTTTCCTTTTCATTATACTATGCATATTGTATTGCCTTAATTAGGGTCTTTCTCTGAATTTGCAGATTCTTTGGTCGTTCAGCATGGTCATTCTCCAGGAGAACCTCTTCAGTCAAATCATCAACCAGATACCTCGGTTGTTGAAGGCAAATCTGACGACAAAAGTGTCACTGCACGTGGTGGGCAGAATCAGAAATATATAGTGAACTCTGGTGACGCTCCGACTACCCACAGAGGAGTGCCCAATAATGGTAAGAGTTCTGATGATAGAGGTGCCCAAGAGTGTACTGTGCAGAACGCAGGAGGTGCGGTGCTAAAGAATCACGAGGGTTCCTCTAGCCAGAGACCAGCGACTGATAAAGAGAAAAAGAATGCTCGTGGGAAGATGAAAATGCTGAAAATGTGCTTCTTTCCATTTTAAGTGCTCCATCTGATGTTTTATGTTTGATGCAAACAATTAAGGCAGTGAAACCTCCGGTTTCCACACACAAGAAAGGTGCAAATTGAAGAGTATATATTAAATCCAGGTTAGAAGGCAATTCCAGATTAGTTCCGAACCCCTATGTCAGTTAAACAGGGAGCCTACTGCAGATTTCACATTTTGCACATAGTTTAGATGTATTTAGCTTATTTACCTATTTTGAGCTTGAAATACGACAGGAATGTCATTCAAAATTCGTCGACTAATGTTTGAGCTGCATAATTCATCAATTTTCTTGCTCTTCCATGTTTGTAGATAATATTTTGTACTAGTAATATGTAAAATAACAGTACATGATACAGCTTAATTATTTTCTGAATCTGAACACAGGGTGCCTCGAGTTGTATGAAATGATGATGTTATTTGTTCACCCATATATCGTGACGAGTTAACCTATTTTGGTTTTTTAGTTTCTTTGTTCATACAAAACTTACTATTTCGCCATTGGCAAATTATTCCGTATGCGACAATGCTTCACAGGAATACATGGAATCGAAATGCATAGTACTATAGTAGCTACTAGCTAATACTCCAGAACTTTTGTCTTTTTGTTCTTTAAATTATCACTCTTAAAATAAGTTCGGAGTGCATTCATCATGTATTCATTTTTTCACAGAAAATGCGTGCATGTCAACAATTATGGGAATCATCTCAATAAAAACACCATGAGCGTGACATACCAAACCCTCCACCTATAGAGGGATACACCATAGGATGGCGAATCGTTTGAGGTGCACTAACTAGTCTGAAGCTACAATATTTTGATCCGCAACATGCAAATCTAATACTACTATATACTGAAAACTGAAACCAAGTCTTTCCTAGGTTTGACACTTGGCATATATTAATTGGATAGAGCATAAAAATGGTATTAAAATACAATTATTGATTAACATATGGTAATTTAGTTTATAACATGAAATATAAGAGATAATATTATGGTTGAATATGATGTGATATAACGGGTGACGGAATAGTAAAATGACATAATGTAACATGTAACGAGATAATGGGATTGAAACTGTAAAATGGGTGACATAAAAGTGAAAATATGATAATACGATGAGTGAGTAAAAATATATAATAATTAAATATGACGGGGGACAAAAGTTGATTATAGTACCTACGACCCTTCATTGTAAAATTAGAACAACGATAAAACATGCTGTCATTTCTACAAAACGAGTATAAACATTATAAATAGATCACAAGCTCGGGCGTAGCACGGGCATGCAAACTAGTACGGTGTAAAAGTTAAAAAAAGAAAAAAAATGTTAAGTAATTGATTTCATTATATTAACGCAATGTCTCATTCTATATCATGATCCCACGAGTACAATGACCATGGCGCTCCCGCGCGCTTACAATAAAGGAGTGGAGCTCATATATAAAAAATGAAAAAATATTTTTAACTGTAGTCCCGACTTTTTAATGTGGGAATAACGATCATATCTTCTATCCGTGAGCATAATATAAGGATCGCATAAATGAGGTTACTCTGAATTTACGAGCAAGATTCGTTCATATACTCAAGGACCTATATTGCTATATATATATATATATAACTCCACTGTCCAATTTGCACAACAAACACATCACTTCCAAATTTCTTGGAATATCTCTCTGATCTCTGTCCTCTCTGTTGTCAATCAATGGCACTCCACAGACTCACACCTAAGCGTCTCTACAGATTCTCAATTCCAAAACCTTCAACTCTGAACCACCTCCACCGCGATGCCCCTGTCCCGCCTCCGTCGCCCACCGGAAATTTCCGACACTTCTTCCAGAGGCGAGACATCAACCTTGGAGCGTCCATCCTCACCCTCCCCGTAGGCGAAAGGCTGCGAGATACGCTGCGCGGTATAAACATTGACGGGCATCGTCTTCCACCGCATGCGCCTGAACTTTCCGGCGTTGGCGGAATCACGGTCTCTGATGTGAAGAGGATAATGAAGGTGGCGCAGTTAGAGAAGGTGAAAGCGAGGTTCCGTGATGTTAACAGAAATACGGTGTCGTATAATGAGTTTATTAGGATCTGTGTTTATGCATGCTGTGGAAATGAAGCTCAGGGGTTAGAGTTCGCAAAGCTTCTCGATGAAGCTGGAAATGTGCTCGTTTATGGCAACATCGTGTTTCTCCAGCCTGAGCAGGTTTGTTGTGAAAATCACACATACATACGCCTATATATTTTTTATGAACTTTCACTATATATCTCGTATTTTCTAACCTAATAATGCTAAAAATTGGCACATTATGTTACAACCATCTTGCATGAGTCGAGATATGATGTGTATTTTGTCTTGAATCTCATAAGAGGTGTAACTTTAATATAAAATGACTATTGTAATATAAATTTGCCCCAAAATAAAGTGATGACTTAGCTTTTAGGAAAACTAATTCCATTGAAAAAAATTATCAGTATGTAGAATTGAGTTCTAATTTAAAATTTAAAAAGATTATGCCTTGGTATAATTATGTTACGTATTGTAGTACAGTGAAATTCATGTCTTACTAATTAGATAACATATCTATATATGAAGAGACTTTTAGCATTTTAAGATTTCCGATCGATTAACTCTTTGAAACTTGCTATGAGAGTAGTGAAGAAAACCTTCAACTTTAATTTTGTGTCAACCTATAGAATCATTCACATTCTTCGCACTTTTGGTTGATGGTCGTAGCATTTTAGATAGTTACACAATAAAAATAGTGCATGTGCTTTCTACAAGTTGCTCCTCTAACTCGCATATACTTTTTACTTCATATATATCTATTATTTTAACAATATTGGCAATACGAATTAATATATGAGTATGTCAAAAAAGATTAAAAAAAAAATGTTATAAAACTTAAAATGCTAATTAATTAATGTAGGTCAGATACTATTTCTTATTATTTGCATTGCGTACAAATTGATTGAGAGATTTAACTAATTGAATCGTCCAAGCAATGAATTCGAGTACAGGTGCAACAAACTAAACTTATATTCTTCAAAGTTTTGAGTGTCAGAAGAATCCATGTGACAAAATCACTATAATAAATATAGTGTTGAATGAAAAGGACTATGGAATCAAGAATCCAAGATAAGATTCACACGAATTTCGTTCTTTTATACTGTACCACGGCTGAGCTTATGGAATCTCGGGAGTTTGGCAGGAATATAATTTGGAGCATGTAGTTGTTCTAGATATTACCACATACTATTCAGTAACATATAACATTGTTAGAGGTCGAATGATTTATGTAAAACTTAGTATGTTTCACCATACGATTAATAGTATCATCAATCTGTATTGAACTGAAAACATTAATTAACGGCAGAATGATAGTAAAATAACTCGTGATTGTGTACTGTACTATGGGTTATTGTAGTCAGTGGCGGATTTTATATCGCTGCTCAGCTCGCCACAGTAAAGATCATGTTAACATCAAATAATTTTTAGTAGGCGTCTAAACTATATATCACCCCTTTTTTCGTTTGTTTATGTTTTGAGGATTCAAGCAAGCGACATCAAACAAAAAAATGAAGCGATAACGGGTTAATAGACCTCCAGCATGAATTTATTACAATATTCATTAACTTGGAAGATAGATTCTTAGCTCTTGGACGACACGTTTAGGAAAGGGGCAATTGACATTATGCATGCGAACCCCCACGTCTCAGTGCATGCTATATATGCCGACCCCTGCCTAGTTAGAACCTACGCCCAAGAAAGACAAACTTTGTTACCGAATTATGCGCTCTGACATTTGCTAGTGATTTCCTAGTAAGCCAAATATACTTGCTCTTTGTTCTCATGATTAGTTGGTTTTAGAGTGATACTTGTTCTGATGACACAATTATTTCTACTTAGTTGATGTTGATATAGCACCCTTACGTTAGCAAGTTTTGTGATCCGATACCCACTGAACTCAAGTATACGTATCAATAATGTTCTAATACGCCATAGGGTAGATAGATGTGTACACTATTTAGGATTTACGCTCGCTTCTTGTCATTAAGTCCTGTTCATACCAACTTGTAGCGCTCCTTGTCAAGACACACATGGTATAACAAATTTCTATTTTCTTTTAACCAAAAAAACATTTCATCTAGCTAAAGTGAACTACAAGCAAAAGTCTGTTAGGATTGGGCTATGCTGCCTTTTGCCACAATACAAGAAACGCACTGCGCGCCTTAGCTTGACACACATACATATATAAATATTCGCCTTTACACACTATTTTGCTGGAATCCGATAGATAATTAGCATGTGCTCTCTATAATTATGAATCAATCTTACTCTAAAATTATCGGCGAACGCCAATTTTGTGGAAATGATATCCATAAACCGATATTATATATATGGCATAAATTTAAGTTCAAATTCCACCCTAAAACAAAAAGTTCAAATTCCAAATTTCCAATATCGTTGGAGATGTGTCGGCCATCATGTGCTAATCTTTGGGCGTAAGGTCAGAATCCAACATACCATTATATATTGAATTATTATTATCAACTGTATATCTTTAGCAGAGAGAGGTTGCATTTGGCAAATTGCTCCTTATGATGTATGACTCAGAAATTCGCATAACCTTGTCTTGAACCAACATATTGCACTTTTTAAAGTTCAATAAAAGTTTCTGCCAAATCCCGGCTAATCAGAATCTAAAGATTACAAATTGTCGTAGCTTAGTTTTTTTACGCATCAATTAACTAACAGGACAAAAGTGTGGTACATGCATGTTCACGTCACTAATTAAGCAAGTTGCATGGATCGCGGAGTTTTGAGGATTATGTGTACGGAGAAGTTCCAACCCATTAAGATAACGAGATCTTCCAAATATGTTATCGTAATAACAAAGAAGTATTTTTTAGACACCAAAATAGTAGGGGTATGATTTAAAAATCACCAATATCAACAATGAGATTTATTAAACACTAAAGTAACTAAAATGTATTTATAAACCACTTTAGCTAAATTTGAGATTTAAAAACCACCAAATAAATATTATGAAATAACTTTTATTAGCAATTATACAGTTTTTAGATAAAAAACTTATTTATCAAATGTTATTCACCTCTAATCCTCTATGCACGAATCCATAAATTTACAGTTAAGATTGTGCGAAATTTTTATTATCCAGAAAATTAATAAGTAAAAAATTCTACTACATGTCAACCCATAATAATTTAAGCTCATAGTCTTTTATATGCAATATTGTCAAATTTCAAGATGAACGGATTTATTACCATGCCTACGAAGCTCTTTTTTTTTTTTTTTTTTTGTACAAAGGAGCAGATAATACTGCAGGGGTGGGGATACGAGGATTCGAACCCGAGACAACCCCCAGGTAGGTTGTGTTTCTAACCATTAGGCCAACCTTGATCCTTCTACGAAACTCAATCAATTAATATTCAGACATTCACTCAATGAATTTTTTAGGCCGCGTTCATTTTTGAATAACATTACATAACATAATTTTTCAACTAAAACTTATATAATTGATTTTAAAATTATTTGACAATAATATTTGGTGGTGTTTAAATCCTAAAAGTAGATAAAGTGGTTTATAAACACATTTTAGTTACTTTAGTGTTTAATAAATCTCAATTTTAACATTGGTGGTTTTAAATTGCACCCCTACTAGTTTGGTGGCTAAAATATACTTCTTTGTCGTAATAAAGATGATTATTGTTGTTAATGCAAAGGTTTTGAACTTTTGGGAAGAGTAAGACTAAATGTATATGTCATATACATTTATAAATATATATGGGGGGTAAGATGGTATTTTTAGCACTTTTAATAACTTACATATCTCACTCTCACTTTTACTCTCACTCTCAAATGCACACTCACGTGTAACAAATTACTACTCAAGAATTAGCATGTCAATTCATACCTAAAGAGGTACACTCAGAATACATCAAAACAAAATCACTCACAAATGATAATGTCAACTCAAATTTTGAGAATGCCAATTCAAGATAAAAATTGTCAATTCAAAATATGCCCAAAAACTGAAGATTGGTGGCTCACGGGTAGCATATTACTACTCATGAATCAACATGTCAATTCATACATTAAGATGTCAGTTCAAATTACATCAATACAAAACGACTCACAAATGAAAATATCAACTCAAAATATAAGATTATCAACTCAAAATATGGAATGTCAATTCAAAATATGTCCAGAAAAGGGAAATTGGTGGGGTTGAGGAGAGAGAGTAGGTGGATATATGTTTTGCAATGTATATGAATATCATATACATTGAGCCTTTCTCTTTTGGGAAACATTTTGTAAACACATTTCTCTTTGTCCCACATTGGAATTTTAATTAGCAAACTTTCATGGGTTTATATATGGGTGTGTCATATTAGTGTTTAAAGTGATTATGGATGGAAGACTATGGTCTCCCCACGCGCGCCGCCACCGCCGTCCGGCTTATGACACGTGCGCGGTGTGGTGGGGCTGACCTTTTTGCAATCGCTCGGATTTTTTATGGTACGTTTCTTCAGAAACTTTCGAGTTCGTTAGAGTTCCATTTCTCTTGGGTGTGTACACACCTTTGAGAAGTGACAAGCGCAGTGTCACTTTGGGGGGTAACGCCATAATCCGATTGTACCGTAGTCGGAGCGAAATTGCTTCTCATTTCGTGATTTCGGTCACGCCACAGCAATTCCGATCTTTCCATTTCCGTTGTCTTTCGCCCACATTAGTCTATTTTTCCAACAATTGCTTCCGTCCTGACAAACTGATTAAATAAAAAAGGCTTAATTGAGCTAAATTAAACAATAGCATACACTAGCTAGTAGTAGTGATTTCGATTTTTCAGTTTTAATTTCTAACGCAAAATTGTGATTGCTCTCTTTTCTCGGTAGGTCGTAAGATCAGTGGAACACTTGATATCAGAATCAATCAACATGCCAAATGAACAAAGAGAGGAAGAATTGGAGCAGCTAAAAAGACAGAAGATAGAAATAGACAGAAAATCACACATGGAAGTTAGACAAGAACTATATGGTGGGTTGGCCTTTTTAATGATCCAAACAATTGGTTTCATGAGGCTTACATTCTGGGAACTAAGCTGGGATGTTATGGAGCCTATTTGCTTCTTTGTTACGTCCCTCCATTTCGCCCTCGCTTACGGTTTCTTCCTTCACACCTCGACTGAGCCTTCTTTCCAAGGATATTACCAGTGTCGTTTTCGAGCCAAGCAGAGTAAGCTGATCAAAGCTCAAAATTTTGATATAGGGAAGTATAGTCGGCTTATGAAAGCCCTTCGTCCTAACCAGCCTGACAACATCTCGACCTATGAATATTCTCCGTCTTATGTTTGATTTAGTTAATTTATATAGTGTTATATGCTGGTCAAAGCCCAAATGACGAATTATTTTTGGGCGGAGTATGTCACTGTGCAAAGAGAAGTTCAACTGATTATTGTAGATATATATCTCAAATAACTGATACATGAGAAGCGAGCTTTCATGTTGATTTGGCCAGTAAGAGTCAATTCACAACTATAAGTTCGTGCCGCTGACTTCACAGGACAATATCTCAAAAACTACATGGTTTTTCGTGTTGCTTTCTATTGGATAAGAAACTTCATGTTCTGAGCTTTCCGAAATGTGGTCATATGCCTTATTTGATTAATTAACGAAGGAGATATGAGCGTTTCAAGTTGGACTGTCCAGTTTCCACACGGGTACAAATTGACGACCACTTATGGTATAAGCTGAAGCTATGCACGTCCAATGAAGCTTCTCAGTAGATAATAGTTCTTCCTTATTAGTTATTTGCCTAATAATAAAGGAGCCTATGAGGTTTCCAAGTTGTTGTACAAGTATTTTGTAAAGTTCTCTAATTCAGTTGAGTCAAATTTAAGGAAAGATCTTGTAGATCCTTACCTTATTTCATAGAGTCGGGATGTGTGTATTTAGTATAAACTAGTTGTTGGTCCGCGTGCTAGGCGCGCGGTCGGTCCCCCAACATGAGGTGTCAATGGACAAGATTTAATAGACGTCTTTTTTTTGTAAAGCCATATAAACGAAAACAATAGCATATGTACAAATGATTGCCGCCATTGCATGGCCAAAGTGTATACTATGCGGAAGGCTAATAACATAGTGCGTTGCCTACATAAATCTGGCGAGCCATTGTTTTGGAGCATAGCAAAAAAATAAAACAGAACCGAGTTCAAGTCTCGATTAGATTACATGTCCTATGGGCAGCGCTTGTGATAACGTTGGAGCTAATGCAAAACACAACAATTCAAAGACATTGTAATACTATGTAAGTTGTAGTAGCTTCATACATATCATAGGGGCATTTGGAATGGCATGGTAACGGTTATACTGCCTATTCCAGAAGGGTGATGTCTTTGATTAACCACCTGAGAACTTTGCTGGTGGTGAGGCAATGCAAATGTTCTAACACGTATCAAAATTGAATTTTATCACTATTAATTTATGTAAGGCGTTCTGATATCACTGTAGGGTTTTAGATGCTAAAAGTGCGGAATTTGGAAAACAGTTTTTTTCGTGCATCTAACCCAAGATCGCATACATAGATTAATAGGACCGATACAATTAATCATACCTCTTTATGAGTGTAACAATTGCTTAGATTATAGGAGTAACATGATCCCAAACGCGACCCCTCTACTCAGTCCACGTGAGCAACGAACCAAATTCCCCAAGCTTTGTCTGCTAGAACTCCGGGAAACTGTCTCACCTTTTGCTCTTGAGAAGGCTTGTGTTTTACGTAGGTTAATAAGGTTTAGAGTCAATTACTCTGTGTGTTGTATATTACGTGATACTCCTCTTCTGTACATATATACTCTGAGTATATTTAATACAGTAAATAACCTAATCACTCAGTATAACCCTAAGCCCAATAATAACTAATAACCCATTAGATATTATCGTCTTAGACCTGGTTCGAGACTCTAGGCGTGTGACCATGTAGGACTTGGTGATAGTTAGTAGTCGGCTTATCGTTAAACCAACATACCGTAGTTGATTTTTAGCAAAACACTACGACCACCTAATATTACCGAATATGATATCCTCGTGATATAATCCTTGTTATTATCGAAATGACACTTGATCAAAGGACACGATCCTTCAACCATGTAGTTTCTGAGATATTGTCCTGTAAAGTCAGTATTACGACCTTGTAGTTGTGAATTGACTCTTACTGGCTAAATCAACATGAAAGCTCGCTTCTAATGTATCACAAACCATGTTGACAGTCATCACAGATCTCATGATTAAAAAGCTTTGCAGCACAAACTACTCCGTCAGATTCTGAGTTAATCAACTGTTAGATTAGGGACTACTATTTTCTGAGTTTTTATAAGAATTATAACACACTATATTTGGAAATCTCATAAATTCAATAAATCTCGTAATAATCCTTGTTCGATGACCTTGGGGTAAACCCCCATAAATTACAACTTGGTATCCGGCCTTGAGGAACAAGGAACCGACTTTCCTAAACTCCTAGACAATATATCATATTCCTAAATAATTATATTGCGAAGACATTCTTAACCATTATAATTATTCCTAATATATTTCCCCAATATATCCTTTATTACCCCCCCCCCCTCAAACTTATGTTAATTTTGACTAGAAATTACAATGAGTTTGCCAAAATAATAAGGAAACAAATAACTCCGCCGAGAACTCCAATTCTTCAAATCGGCACGTTGATTGTCGTCGTCGCAAATCCAATCGAAATCACTCGTCAGCTAAAGAACACTCAAAAATACCGTGAATCACCACGGTCCACACCACGAAGCGCCCATGATTAACCTCACCACAAAACGCCAGATACAAGGAAACGTCAACTATACCATGAAGGACCATGGTCACACAAATTATGAAGCGGTCATTATCAGCTTCACCTAAAGAACCAAACAAAACTTGTAGGACCCTCCCCAATAAAACACCGAAAATTAAATACCATGAAGCGATCAACATGGTCTCACAATATCAAATGATCATTACCAAATTCACCTTAAAATTACCAGACATTAGAGGTAGGGGCACACCCCCATTTAAAATTTCCTTGATCGGCCAAAACATTCACACTTCACCCAATCTCAAACAAGTGTCCTTACCCTCAATCAACAACAAATGACGCCGCAACAACACAAGAACATAACGATTACCGAGATCAATGAACTCACAAAATCAGCAAACCGCCAAGGATATTTTCGATCCATAGTCGAACAATAAGCAGAAACTAAATTCATCTTTACTCCTAATTTGCCGACAACTTTGGGCCAACAATACGAACAATAAGCAATTAAGGACCAACACAAATATCATCAACGACAATAAACTCAAAATTAAAAGAGTACGCACATGCCCTTGCCACGTGCCTACATAAACCCAAATCCATGAACAACTCCAAACACACACGGCAACACTCTATCACAAACACTCGATCAATCGGAAACATCTCGACGGTATCAAGCCAAATAACAAACGGAGGGGGCTTTTATTCAAATACATATAAGACTCAACATTAAGACTCTTAAAAATAACTATTATACTTTTAAATAAGTTCGATCAACAAAACACTAAACCATTAGATCACAAACAAAACTCAGATGAACAACGAAATTCGGTCGGCAGGCACTATCGATCACATGCCCACCGGCAAGTAGCGGAAGCCACTTTAGAGTCCAATAGGAAAGAGACTCTGATACCATAATATAATTATTCCTAATAGATTTTCCCAATATATCCTCTATTAGTTTTTTCTTTTGAAAAAAGGACCACTATTATTATATATTCGTATACCAATTTTACAATGACTATCAAAACTTAATAATAATATAAAAAGTTCTACAAATCATACATTTGTAGACACCCGACTTGGGGGCTTCCCATTTTATAAAATCCCGATGATGAGATGGATAGTGGACACCGGTGAAAGGTTTCGGTTACCAACGCATTCGACCTCATAGTCTCGACCCGAGTACGTAAGCATAGACCTCATGTTTAGCTCGTTAGCTTGAGTGGCCCATTTGTCAATCAGTTGGATCATTATCTCGTTTAGCCTGTTGACCACTCTATGGCACCCACTTTGTGGATCAAGTATTCAGCCCAAATTCTTAGTAGTAGCCCACGAACTATGCATCTGCCATAATACATTTCTGGGCCTATCTTGGCAACTGGCTGGCAACTCCGACGGAATTCGTTCTCGGCCCTTATTCGTTTTTATCTTCAGCATTTTCTGTCATTATCCTCATTATTTAGCAAAGGATTATGCTTTATGATAATTAGGTGATAATGCATGGGTTAAAAGAAAGGATAAACGCAGTTGGCAACTGATTGGCAACTGAAAACCTTGCATTTTCCATGGACTCTTCCATTAGCAAATGATAAGATAAGATAAGATTGAAGTTCATTTGCCTTCTTCTCCAAGGATTTATCAGCTGCTAAATACTCCTCAAAAACCCGATACCTATCTCATATAAAAGGAGTCTTCATCTCTTCAAAACGGGGGACGGAAGTCTTAGCAAAAAAGAAAGAATTACAAAACTTACCATTATTCATTTCCTTTGTTCTCATCTTGCGAGCAAGATCTCAAACACTTTTTTCCACATACAAATCTCACACACACACCATTCCGATCAACAAATAACTCACGATAGCGAGGTCACCGCGGCGAAGGTTGAATTTAGATCGTTGGGTGAAGTGGCGTAAGGGGCTCGAAGATAAGGGTTGGGCGCGTTGGTATACGAAACCAAGATCCGCACGACGACACAAGTATGTCCACCTGAGGGCCTCTTTATCTCCCTAAAATATTTTCGAAAACATGGTCTTAATGTGTTCCTTCTTATGACTTTGTTGTCGGCCTTGTCGCACGTAGTCTAACCATTATGACATGATTTTCTTTAGTTGTTGGTTTGGTCGGTTATTAACGTGAGTTAAGATAGTTATAAATCTATTTCTTTAAGCATGCATGCATGCTAGATGGTACCTTCGTGTTCCCTTCCTAGCCATGTCTTGTGGAAATTCATTAGTTTTGCCTAAGTTGGAATGATCATCTTTTCGTGTATTATATAGGAGATTCATCATTACATGTTTCCATCACGTATTTCCTTGCGTTCGTGTACTTAATTTATATTGTATGTTGCATGTTACTTGCAATATGAAATTCTGTCGTCGATTATGAACCTTATATTTATTTTGGATCAATTAGTAGAGGCCGTCTACGGACGGGCGATTTGGGTGCCTAACATCTTCCCAAATCGTACCTTGCAAAGGACCCATCCTAGATTCGTAGGATCCTATAAAAAATCCTGCTGGCGACTCCAATAAAATAGCGAGACCCAATCGGTCCACCCCCAGGCCGGTACGGTATCTCACAACATTCAATTTTTTTTAAATCAATTGTCAAAAATTTCATTTTTGAGATTATTACTCATCATAGAAATGATGGTATTGAATATTGCGTCTCTTGGCTTGGCTTTTGGCTTGCCAAGTTTGTTACTTACATGTTAGATTAACCTTAGTTCTCATGAGAATTCTCATGAGAATACCCCTTCCCATGAGAATCATGAGAACTTCTAAGTACTATAGATTACAAGAACGAATGGTCAAGACTAGACCCCCAAAATAAAACAAACTCAATCACATTTTCTCTCTTCTCCTATCTCACCATACCCTGAGAACCACCAACCCCCACCATCACCATCATCATCACCATCACCATCACCATCACCATCACCGTCACCAACCACCCTCCCAGCCACCGGAGACCCAAGGACCTTCTTCAACTTTTCTTCTCCCACATTTCTCTCTCATCATTTTTCCCCCTCTCCAACAACAATAATGGAGGTTTCCGCCAGACGATAATGTAGAACAGCGGCGTCTCCAGGAATTTTTTCTTGGGGGGTCGGATTACAAATACGCATAGGTGGAAATAAAATACATAAATATGTAAATATCATATGTAAGTTGTATCAACGATGTCCATATAAATTTCATTGATTTACAATACCAAATAAAAATTACAAATCCCTATATTTGGACTAGGTGATGAGGTTGATGGTTCACTAGTTTTTTTTTTCCCCAAAAAACAAATTGTAAATATTGTCATCCCTAATGCTCTTCATTCTGTTCAATTTAATTGCAAAGAGGAAAAACAAAATCAATATTTAAGCATGAACCCTAAAACCTATCAAACCAAACCCCCATCTAATTGAATTACAATACAAACAAAATTCATAGCATGAATGATAGAAATCAAATTGAATTCTAATATTATGCATTAAAGCTACACAATTTTATGAATTAATTGAATCTAATTGAAAATTGAAATAACAAAATCAATTTGGGGATAATTGAAAATTAGAGAGAACTTACTTGAATGAATGAAAGTGTGCAAGTGTGTACTCTGCAGTCGCGTACAGAGGAGAGTGAGGGGCATCGTGTAATTTTTTTTGCTTTTTCTTTTTATTATTAAATATTTATTATTAATTTTGTTTTAGGTGTTAGTGGACAGTGGGACAATGGGTCACATGTGACTCAGAAATTCTATGGTCCACTTTGCCCTTTATTTATTTAGAGTTTTGTGCTAGATTGGAGGTAATTACTCAAAGTTTGGAGGGTCAATTGGTCATTATTATACTTTTTCAGACCAATAACATAATAGAACTTCATTTTTTTTTTGGATGGGGGGTGAGCCGACCCCCTTTTGATACACGTGGGTCCGAACTGATGCAAACTCGAAATGCACAATCAAATATATTCAAATGCACAATCAAGTATATTGAAATACACAATTAGATAATGTGTAATGCACATTCAACAACTCGAAACTAAAATTAAAATGAAAATTTAGATATGATAAAATGCACAATTAGTAATAGTAAAATACACAATCAGATATTGTCCAATGCCCCATGAGCATCAAACTTTACAATTGCACAACTAGGTAAGATAGAATGTACCTTGAATGATTATAGATTGTACCATTAATTTTGAGAAAATGAACATTTCCATCAATTAGAATGCATAACCTGAGACCGCCAGACCCACTGCCGCCTTGCGCCCCCCGACCAATATCAGCGCCACCACCTTCACTCGCACCACAACTAGCCGAATACTATCGTTCGAGTCTTTGTTTTCGAAGACACCGCCTCATGCTCCGTAGATTTGCAACAATTGTGTGCGAAAATGAGTGACAAACGCGGCGACTAAGGACAACGATGACGATCTGCAAGGTGGGAGATGGTGCAACATCAAACGAGGGTGGCAGTGGGGCGCGGGGGCGCGGACGAGGAGTTGTATAAGAGAGGAAATAGTGGAGAGCGGCGATAAGTAGGAGAAGGCACTAGTAGAAAATAACAAAGTAGCGTCTCCTAAAAGGCGTCGGTTGCTTATAAACCGATACAATTTAATACTTTAGGCGTCGGCTGCTGAAATAAACCGACGCCACAAATCCATAAAAAAGCGTGATGTTGCATCGTCCACGTAAGGCGTCGGTCCTAGTAGTAGCAGACGCATTAAGTGATGTTTTTAGTGTCATTTGTAGGTCCCAACCGATGCTATAAAGTCAATAAAAAAAAAAAAAGCCACCTTCGCGAAATGTCCTTGAGTCCTTCACCAATTCTCACATACCCCTCACATTCACATCACCACAAAATAAAAGAAAAGAAATCCAAAACTTCATTGTCAACCTCATCTTCATCCAAATCTAACATTGATCTCACTCATTTTGGTCTTCCAGTTCAGCGCAACCATTTTTACACCTTCGCTCATCATCTACACAACCCGGGTAACTTTTGCCCAATTTTTTCATCTCGATTTCTAGGGTTTAGTTTGTTTGTGCATTTTTTTTTTTGTTACTTGTTAAGGTTCGTTTTTGTATGTTTTGTGCCGATTATTTGTTAGGTTTTTTGCTTGTTTACTCTATGTTTTGATTCTAGGTTTTATGTTTTCATTCGTTTAATTTGACACGATTTTTGAAGTTCGCTTTTCTTGGACTAATTTAATCTCGTTCAGTGTTTGTTTTGCAGATTATAACATGAGGGTTGAATCTAATTTTGATCAAGAAAAGTGCCCTCATTTTGTGCAATCCCTTTGCTAGTGTGTGCCCCTACTCCTCTTCAATGTCATCCCTCCCCTCTTTTTTCTTTTTGGTTGATTTGTGGTTAATTTTTGGATTGATTATTGGTTTATTAATATCAATTTCTATATAATTTAGTCAGGGCCGGCCCTGAGGTAGGCGAGCCCGGGCAATGCCCCGGGGCCCACACCCAGGGGGGCCCAATTATGCAGGAAAAAAAATGTGTTTCCTTCTTTGAATAAAGAATACGCAGCAAAGAAGTAAAAAACAGGCAACATCACTGCTTCTTCCTAATCCCCAACGACCAACCCGGCAACCCCCAACTCGATTAATTCAATTTTCAAATCAAACGTCGACTACCGCAAACTCCATCACCAGCCGTCATCCGTATCGCCGGTTCTTGGTTAGTAAATTTAACTTCTATTGACTTTCTTATTGTTGAATTTTGTTTTTATTGATCATGATTTCTCACTTGAAATCAAGTGAAAAATCACAAAGTAGCAAATATAAGGTATTAATTGATTAGAAATTTGGTATTGCAAATTTGTAGAGAGGAAATAAGAATGATTAGTGAATGACGGATGATTGACTGATATTTGTGACGATAAGAACTTGAGGATTTTGTTAATTTTGAGCTCTTTTAGGTTTGAACACAGTGAAGAAATAAAATTATGTGGTCAATGGAATGGAGTTGTAAAAGGCATATGAAAGAGATAAGATTGACAATGCCTTTATTTGTAGGGTAGTGGTTAGAATAAAATATAGTTTTAGAAGAAGACAAAAGTTGAGAATTGGACTAAATTAGCAATTTGATCCGTTGTGTTCCCTAGTTCCTATGGACATATATGATCAACTTGTCCACTGCCCATAAATTAATTTGTAGCATGATTTCAGGTTTGTTTATAATTTTAATTGTTAATTTGGCATCCTCCATATACAATTAAGTATTTGCTAATCTCAATTTCTTTAACTTTTGTAGGGATTGTGTGTCAGTTGAAGGCAATTAGGCGTACTCCAATTTCCTATGGCCTTTGAGGTGACATAATTAGTTTTCCGAATTTATTTTTGTAAGATGTTCCCCAAAAAAGATTTATCCGGGAGTGAGAAAAGAAAAAGAAGAAAGCAAGCCCTACAATTTGTAGAATCTCAAAAAGGTGCTATAAGAAAATTGGTTAAAGAGGTCCCAAGAACTTCCGAAGGTGTGAATAATAATGATCAACCTAATGTGGATACAAATGTCAATGATCATGTTCAGGCAGAAGTGGGAAACTTGAGTGATGAGAATGACCGAGAGCATGATACTGAGCCTAATGACACAAATGTTGAAGATGTGAACATTGGTCAACAATTCGTCCCTCCTTTAGATATTTATGATCCTACGAATTGGAATATCCTAGATAATGAAATGAAGGATATTTTAATTGGAAATGGTCCTAATAGAGAGTTGAATCTTGAGTTTCCTCTAGATAGTTTGATGAGACATTTATCATATGCTTATTATTCTCGAAAGTTGAACAATGGAGAAGTTTGTGATAGAAAATGGTTGGCCTACTCGAAACATGTTGATAAATTTTATTATTTTTGTTGTAAGTTCTTCAAGTCTGACAGCAATAAGAGTGCTCTAGCTCATGATGGATATAATGATTGGAAACATGTCAGTGAGAGGCTTAAAGAGCATGAGAATAGCATTGATCATATCACTAATATGAGTACTTGGTATGACTTAAAGGTAAGAATGGGAAAGAATCAAACAATTGATAAAGAGTTGCAGCAAGAAATTTTGAAGGAGAAAGAGCGTTGGAGGCAAGTCTTGATAAGGATAGTTTCTGCTGTTAAATGTCTTGCTAAACATGATTTAGCATTTTGAGGATCAAAGGATAAACTGTATCAAGATAACAATGGCAACTTTTGGGAATTATTGAAAATTGCTGAATTAGATATGGTGATGCAGGATCATGTTCGACGCATTTTGAGTAATGAAATTCATTATCATTATCTTGGCCACAAAATTCAAAATTAGTTGATCACACTCTTGGCAAACAGTGTTAGAAATTCTATTGTGAGCATCATCAAAGCTGCTAAATATTTCTCTGTGATCCTTGATTGTACACCTAATGTAAGTCACCAAGAGCAAATGACTCTTATCATAAGGTGTGTGGATATGTCTTCTCGGAAAATTAAAGTAGAAGAGTATTTTCTAGAGTTTTTGAAGGTGGATAATACAACTGGGTTGGGGCTTTTCAATGAATTGTTGAATGTGCTTAAATCTCTTGATCTCAATGTCGATAATGTGAGGCGACAAGGTTATGACAATGGTTGCAATATGAAAGGTAAACACCAAGGCGTCCAAACAAGATTACTTGAGGTGAATCCGAGAGCTTTATATATGCCATGTGCTTGCCATAGTCTTAATCTTACGGTTAGTGATATGGTTCATTCCTGTGTTCCAGTTGTTTCTTTTTTTGGAATTGTACAGCGTATATATACATTATTTTCAAGTTCTCCAAAGAGGTGGAAGATTTTACTAGACTATTTTACGGTTAAGTCATTGTCAAATACTCGTTGGGAGAGTCGTATTAAAAGTGTCAAGGCTGTTAGATTTCAAGCTCCTTTAAATAAGGTTGGCATTGTTGGATTTGCATAATTCTCGTGATGATGCCAGGTCGAAAAGTGAAGCAGAAAGCTTGATTCATGCAATTGAAAGTTTTGATTTCTTGCTGGGCATTGTTATTTGCTATGATATTTTATTTGCTGTTAACATGGTGAGTAAGAAGTTACAATCTAAATCTATTTGCATTGACACTACAGTAAAGCAATTGGAAGAAATAATGTCATATTTTGAGAAGTACAGAGATGAAGGATTTGCCTCTTCTTTGACCATTGCCATGGACATTGCTTCCGGGATGAATGTGGAGCCTAGTTTTCCAAATAAGCGGCGTATCATAAGGAGAAGACAATCTGATGAGACTAATGATGATCATGATGGTGATCATATTCAATCAGCAGAGGAGTCTTTCCGAGTTAATTATTTTCTAGTAGTTGTGGATATGGCAATCGGGTCTTTAAAGAATAGATTTGAGCAAGTGAAAACATCTGAAGGTATTTTGGCTTTCTATTTGATTCGAAAACTTTGAAGGCGTTGAATGAGAGTGTTTTAAGGGAGTGTTGCACTAAGTTCCATGATACTTTCTTCCATGATGGTTCATCAGATACGACTCGGATGATCTTTTTTTGCGAATTGAAAGTGTTACAAATGACTTTCCCAACAAGCCAATGTCAGCAGTTGAAATCCTTGAATTTGTTAAAGATGCAGATTGCTATCCCAATGTTTTTATTGCTTATCGGATTTTGCTGACTGTGCCGGTAACAGAAACATCTGCAGAAAGGAGCTTTTCAAAATTGAAGTTGTTAAAGACCTACTTGAGATCATCAATATCTCAAGAAAGATTGAATGGTTTGGCTATCCTGTGCATCGAGAAGGATTTGTTGGAGCAAATTGATATTCCTACCGTCATCGATGACTTTGCATCTAAAAATGCTCGGAGGATTTGTTTTCTACAATAGGTATGTCTTTTAACGCATTTTTTAGTTGATGTCGATTTTTTTGTTATAACTAGTTTTTTATAAGCACAGTTTATGAACTTATATATGATAAATGCGATGTTTATTAGCAATTTTTACTGCTGTATACTTCATATTTGTTAGTCATGGCCGGGGGGCCCATTTTTAGTTCTTCGCCCTGGCCCCTCAAATTGTCATGAACGGCCCTGAATTTAGTTGTTTTGAATCAAGTTAATGTACCATAGGTTGTTTAATTTGCGAGGATTTTATTGTAAATGCTTCTTTTTAGCATAGAACATTAGTTAAAATCGAGCGTATTGGACATGCGTAAGACGATTGTTTGTACTAGATAAGAATGAAAACATATTCTGCTAGGAGACAAGAATTTTTCAAGAAAAGCCCTTTCTAATGCATACCATGTATTAATTGAACCAGCAGGCAAGTAATAAACCAATCTTTTGTAGCTTCAACTAAAGTAAACGGAAAAGCACGCAATATAATTTGGTCCCGATCTACGCTATCAAGTTGCATAGTAGAACACACAACAATAAACTCTTGTAAATGCCGCTGAGCACTATCATTTGCACGACCATAAAACTTGGGTAAAAGATTGATAAAACCTAGATTTAACTTCAATGGTGTTTCCAAGTCTGGAAAAACAATGCTCAATGGTTGTGTCCCCAAAGTTGGTGCAGATAATTCCCTTCAAGTTCGTTCTCTCGCCATTTCGTCTTCAGCAAACAAAGTTTCCAAGAATAAGTTCTCTTCCCTTTATTTGTCTCTTTGTTCCTTTCTTATCCTAGGAGCAGTTTGCTCGATTTCTCGGTCAAACAACAGCTCTGCCTTACTTCTCCACGTGTTCATGCACCTGAAGATAGGTCATGTAAATCAAAAAATAAAAAATAAATAAATTATAAATAAATAAATACATGCTTGTCCACAAGCAAATACAAATGAAATGCTAGTTAGACATACAAGTCCCAAATTTATAATGTAACACACAACAATTTCGAATGTATGAATATAAACAAAAAGAAACATATATACAACGTAAGGTGTAATACAAATTTTAAACAAATAACCTCCCCGACAACGGTGCCAAAATTTGGTACGTGTCGTTTCCGTACACAAATTAAACCATTCCTAGCCACTCTAAATATTAAAATATTAGTACTATAGGGTAAGAAGGTATCGATCCCACGAGGAGGTTGCTAGATAATGTCTATATATTTGCTATATTAATTACATCTTAGACTAACGATTTCAATATGTTCTTGATTCGGGGGGTTTGTATAAATTGTCTTTTGCTAAGTGAAACATAAATGTAAACTTAAATACTATATATTAGCAATTGAAGTCAAGCACCAATATTATCTCGTAAGTAGAATTAATTGTCCTTCCAATGACATATTTAGTGCATGCCAATTAATCTATTTTTTTTTCAATTTGACAAGTTAATGTTAGAAGTTTTATTAGAAAAAACTTCCCTTTAGTTTCCTCTATCTCTCCGACATTAAAATTAATCTTAAACTAGGCCAATATCAATCTTAACATAATCCAGCCCAATAAACTTGACTTCATCAACCTAGACTAAATTAGGAGAAGGTCTAGCCAATTCAGACTAAGGCAAAACTAACTCTAACTTGTCTAATCTCTCCGCATATGTCGCAACACAAAAAGACTCAACAAGTGGCTTTAAATTCAATTAACCCACGTCAATTCAAACACATAGATGTTAAACCAATGTGACCAGTTATACTCTAATAGAAATTTAGACTATGTCGCAAACCCAAATTCCAATTAGTTGCTACTCATAGCACATAATCCAAACTACGCCAAATCATGTACAAGTATTAATATCACACTTTATACTAGAAAGATATAAAGGATTATTTTTTCAATAAGTAAGTGCAAATATAACTTGATAATCAAATTGAGAAACGAAATTAATCTTCATGAATATTAGAATTCAAAGACAAAATAATGATTGGAAATTAAAATAATTCTACTAATAAAAAATAGGAACCCGAGAGTATGTTTTACAAATTAAGGCCAAAATACAAGAGAAGAGAAGAACTTGTGATTTGGCCCGGAAAGTGTCGCACAAACTCGGGTTCGACGCCTCTTTTGTGCCCCCAAATACTCTCTCCTTGTTGTGGAAGTAGCCCCACTCCAAGGCTTTCTCTCTCTTGTATTAGTCTTACTCTCAAGTTATGTGTGGTTCTAAAAACCGTATTGTGCTTGCTTGGTATTTCAAGGTACAAGTTGGGATTTATATAGCAAATCAATTGGGAAAAGCATTAATGTAGATGAAGAGTTTCCACCTCCTCTATCCGTTCGTTTCTCTTCCTTATTAAATGATCTTGGAATTGTGCAATGAAGAGAGCCAAAATAACGCAGCATTGGTGTTGCTCTTGCATCTTCTAACTTCCATCATTACTCTCATGTCACCATAACATTTCATATGGACATAATTGCATTGCTTTTATAACTCAGCCAAATTCAACGCGCAAAGTCATTCTCTCAAATCAATATATATTCAAGGTCCAAGAATAAAAGTTGTAGGCCTTGATTTAATCTTTCGTGGCCATTTGAAATGTCTTAATTGCACTCTGGATTAGAGAATTATGCCCAGAAAACGAACTGGTAACAAAACTGTCCAATACATCAATGCACATATTTTAGTGTATTTCCGAACTTAAATTCATGGGATGTCACAACTAGATAAAACTCACCCAATTATTATGTTAATTCATGACAAAATGACAATCAAGTGATCAAATCCCAAGAATGACAAATATTAACTAATAACTACCCAAATTATCCGATGGACGACACTAAACACATTGAATTAGTGGGCATTAATCCTTCTAAATAATCACTTATCATGATATCATTAATAAAGGACGATGTTGAAGAAACTTTACCTTCAAAGGTAACATAGTTTGTCATACTCCCAAATTCAGGAGCATAGCTTGAACAAGGAGCCTGATTTTGCTGATGTGTGTTCATAAACTGAGAGAAAGAATGGCTGAGGGTTGTAGAATCCATATTCCATGAAACTCTCATCATTTGATCCAGTGGTGATGCATGATAAGCTTCCTAAGTTCCAACCATATTTGTTGCAGACTTCTGTTTACCCTGGTTCTGAAGAAGGTTAGCGTACCATTGAGGAACTTTGTCAAGTCTCTTAAAGCACTAGTCATAGTATGCCCTTTCTTGTTGCAACGAGTACAGATGTTGCCTCTCTTCATAATCTTGTATTCTTGATAAGTTTCAGGGTCCATTAGTAGTGATTTGGGAGGCTGAGGCTTGTTGATTTTCAGTCACAAACTTATTGTATTTGTCACCAAGTGCGGAAACTTTGTGACTGGTATTATGAAGTGAGGACATGGATGTAACACCCCGACTCATCGCCTGAGCCGAAAGTAGTCACCTATGGCAGCTTGTCAGGCTGTGGACTAACCTCACAGACCAACACGGGTCCTTCCGGCGCACTTTGACCTCACTTGTGCGCACCCTGGGAAACTTCACAAGAGGTCACCCATCCTTAAATTAATCTCAGTCAAGCACGCTTAACTTTGGAGTTCTTATCACATGGGCTTCCTAAAACAAAAGTCGAATTTGTTTGTATGAGTAGCACTATCAATCCATTTAAACACTCATATGAGCCCTTAATCTCTTCGGTACTTCCTCTGAAATCTGGGGTAGTACACTCACCCCTTCTTAAGAAAGCAACGTTCTCGTTGCGGCTGGAAGCCAACCATAGTCTAGCTCCAGGATCTTTTCCCCCGCTAGGCTGCTGACCTGGGCTCTCCTGACCACAAGATCAACACGCGGTCGCAGGGTTGCTCTGATACCATTTGTAACACCCCGACTCATCGCCTGAGCCAAAGGTAGTCACCTATGGCAGCTTGTCAGGCTATGGACTGACCACACAGACCAACACGGGTCCTTCCAGCGCACTTTGACCTCACTCGTGCGCACCCTGGGAAACTTCCCAGGAGGTCACCCATCCTGAAATTACTCTCAGTCAAGCACGCTTAACTTTGGAGTTCTTATCACATGGGCTTACTAAAAGGAAAGTCGACTTTGTTGGTATGAGTAGAACTTTCAATCCATTTAAGCACTCATATGAGCCTTTAATCTCTTCGGTACTTCCTCTCAAAAATCTAGGGTATTACAATGGATTTTTGTCTCTCTCAACTCTAAGAAGATGACTGAAAATCAGGTTTAAGGGAGGGAGTGGTTTTGTGGCCAGGATATTGGTTCTCACTATCTCATAATCATCATTGAAACCAAACATATATTTGACAATTTTGCGCCTCCTATTAGAATCTACCATTCTTTTCAACACCAAGTAAGAACACTCTTCCATAACACCACAAGAACATGTAAGAATCTCATCTAGAAGAGCCACATCTTCACAGAGTTGTTTGAATTAACCATAATACCCATCTAGGGTTTTGAATTCCTGTTTTAGGTCATGTAGTGCAGATTCTAGCTAATACAACTGCAAATTGTCAGACTGGCCATATCTTTCTCTAATGTCACCCACTAATTCCTTAGATGTCTGAGCATATTGCAGTGTACCTGAATCAAGAGGAGTTATGGCATTAAGAATCCAGCATTTCACCGTATAGTCAACAAAAATCCACGTCTGATGATCAGGTTTAGCAGCACGAGGTTTAGGTAATGTTCTAGTTATGAAACTTAGCTTGTTTTTAGCAGTCAAAGATCAAACATCTTAACAGTTCTTCAAGTAGTTTCCACCAGATAAAGGCTTAGAAAAAATTGGAAGAGTAGTATTGATATCACCTCAGTTAAGGTAGTAAGATTAGTATAGTAATTGACAAAATTAGAGCTAGAGTTGTTATTGTCAATCGTCATAAGTGAGAGTACGAAGCTTTAACTAGAAGATACAAAAAAAAAAAAAAAAAACAGTAGCAGCAAGCTTGCACCAAACAATAACCAGAGATACTCCAAATTGCACCAAATTATAACCAAATTTTGTAGAAGAAGTCGGAAACCACAGCTGTATAGCATGATGTTGCTGCAACTTGAACCAAAACCAGTAATAATGGCAAAATCAGTGTCAAATATGATTGAACAAGATCATATACCAACAATACTATATAAAGTCCGGAATTTCGAACAAATTCGATCGGATTAAGATCAAATTTGTAGAATTATGTCATTCAGGATGACACGAAGCTTGTCGTTGAAGTTTCAATTGATTTTACTGTAAAAACCAAAGAATTAGCTTGAACTAGAAGCTTATTATGGAGTTAGAGGAGAAAGCGATGAATTTTGTGCGCAAATATGCGTGGAGATGATCGATATTAGGCTGATACCATGAAGAAATTTACAAGATGAAGCTAGCTTCTTTATTGAGCTGGAGAGAAAAGAAAACAGAACATAATATAGAAAGTAAAATGGGTTTTCATTCAAGTGGGATTCTCGAGGCTAATGTTAGGCTTCGTCAAATCCATAATAATAAATATGAGGCTAGCTGACCCCACTAATTTGTTTTCGATCGGTGCACCAGGCACCACAAAAACAGTTTCTTTAATTTCTTCAACCGCTAAAGGGAACTCGCACAATAATTCAAAAAATTTCTTTGTGCCGAAGGTGTATGTTGAACGATCTACTCTAAGTAAGAACCCAAGTTGAAACTACTCTAAGAAGAATTGAAAATCTGCTAATCCCTGTAACAACTTTTTCCCGCCAACTGTGACAGATTGATTAAACTAATCAAGGAAATTAAGAAACCGAATATTACAATCGTTAGCCTAAACCTTAAAAAAAAATGTGCAACGCAAACCTCAGGGGCATTTTTAAAAACGTGGCAACCTTGGGGTATATCAGAAAAAGTCGGTAACTACAAAATTGTAGAAAATATCCCTTTTAATTTAAATATTTAAAGTAGTTATATTATTATTGTGGCTAATATAGCGGTGGACTTTTGGGCCTGGTCAACAATGATCGGACCAAGTTTCGCTAGGATCTGAATTGGGTCAAGTTAGTTCGGCCATTTAAAGAAAAAATATTGCAACGCACAAATTACTTATGTATGTCCAAATAAACTACCACGAAAAAATGGGTATTGAACACTAACGAACAATGTAAGTTTGAGATATCTCATACATATTTTTTACTTTAATAAAGAAAAGAGTCAGAGAAGAAAATATAACCGTCACATGATTCTCACAGGCGCATAACCTAGTTTGGGTATAATTTGTACACTTACAACTTTAAGTGTTATCAATCATTGTATCATTATATAATAATTACTAATTACATAATTTTAGCTAAAATTACAACTATTTGTACTTTAATTAGCTAATTGTATATTTTGACAATTTACTCAAAAGCCGTAATCTAGGTTTCGAACTCGTTAACAATATCCTCTATAATCAGTTAACTCTTTAACCGACACATTAGAGTTTATATTATATTGTACTAAATAAAAATATAATATCATTTGGAGAAACTCTCTATTTTAGACGCATAGTTCGTGTTGGAGTGGAGTTCTTCGAAGGACAGTGAGCAAGTTGGCCTCGCCGAATACCTGCAAAAGAAAGGGAGCCCGGTTTTCACCAGGTGTCGCCCCTCCGACGCTCAAGTTAGAATATGGCTCGAGAGGGGGGGTGTAACAGCCCGATTTTTTAAGCTAGTTTTAAGACTTAATTAACAGTATTGGTGGAAGCATCATTAGCCTAAATCGGACATGCTACCGCCGTATCTTCCTTTGCCGTATCTCCCCCAAAGGAAGATACAAGGCTCTCCAAAACATAAAACACTAATAACTCGGTTACAAACGATTATTATATTATACAAGTATATCAAAAACTTCTAGTCTGTTTACAAGTTATAACCTTTGACATACTAATACCAAAGCCTAATACGACCTGACTTCTACTAGACTTGGTGATTCGTCCTCTCCACTAGTATGTGACCCTATACTCGTACACCTGCACATTTACCAAAACACGACACTGCCTATCCCAATGAATTGAATGGACAGGGGTAACTCAGCAAAAGCTGGTAAGTTCATCGTACTTACGAAACACATATAGGACCACCGAGGTACACCTGCCCTCATTTGTCCGACATATAAAGGTCCTGAGACCGACGACGACTGGGTCACCAAACCCATTATACATTTACTAACCTATTATAGAATAACATTTCATGCTAGCAATACACAAAACACGACCTTGGCAATACAACCATACACACCAATAAACACTTTCAATTAAGGCTACATATATGAGCAGGAATATCATATTCCACCTCTAAGCACAACTCAAATTCAAACACGTAATTCACTGAATCACATTTCATATCATTCATAGTTCTATTTCAGAACTAGACTATACGTTTCAGATTGCACAATCATACTCAGACGATAGCTCAATACGATACATGACTTGCAATATATAATTTATAGTTTCATTGGCAATAGGTAAGGGAACGACGCGAGGGTGGCAAAGATCGCATTGCGGGCTCACTCGCTTGTTGGGGAACGTCTTCCCTTCATTTATGCAGGCCTTAACAGTCATTAGTGTGCACACCCCTTGGAGGTCCTTACCCAAATTCAAGGTAATCTCTCCTAAGGCGATAATCAATATTGCCCATCAGGGTCGTTTCAATCACATAACCCAAATTCGAGGTTACGACTTTCTGTCATACGTTCATCACCTCATGGTACTCCCCCATCAAACCACTGAGGCTCCTTAACCAAATTGCCATCTAACTTACACATCCGATGATTAGTGCGTCAATCACCAATTAATTAATAAGAGCGTCAAATACAACTTTCCACAGAATTCGATATGTATCTATGAGATCGAATCGAGGATTCCATTTTCGAGTCACGTGACCAAAATGAACTCCCGCTTCCATCATCTCTTCCAAATTGATGTCTCTCACAAGCGTTTGGATTCACCATCCTAACGAGCTCTTTTCTGCGCCATACAGTAGCTAGTCTAGTAAAGCATTAGATGGTTCCCCAAGGGCTCGGCCTTTTATTACAAGTATAGCTTAGCTCAGAAAAGAATGAAATATATCGATCAATTCCGATTCTTTTCTGGTCGAGATGTCTGGATCCATGGAGTGAAGTGGTGGAATACGTCGCATCAACCTGGGAGCATTAGCCGATCTGGTACATCAATATATGTTCCTATGCCCATTCCAATCTTGTCTAACTTTGCTAACTTCCTCTTCTCAACCCGTACGGGAAGTTATAATAGAGAAAGTAGACAGGGGCTATTCGAAGAAAGAAGAAAAGGCATGACCAGAAGAATTGTGTGAAATAAGTCAATTTATCCAGTTGAGGCATTCTTGATTGCTATCAAAGGATTCCCTCCAGACAGCTTAACTCCGTCAAGCCTCTAGTTTTGGTGGTTTTCTTTTGTTTACTTGGCTTTTTTCCAAGAAATGCATGGCACTTTTGGGGCATATGAAGATTCTTTTCTTCTCTTATGACATTTCTACTTTTTTGAACACAAAATAAACTTAGTAGTTGAGTACAGATGTCTCTTTCCTCCCCACATGGATAAAAGTAGATAAACAACGAAAAAGTTGAAGAGAATTATACATTCTGGTAATTTGTATCCAAAGATAAATTTTAAATATAAATTTTGGATGATAAAATTACGACCATTTCTCTTTCCTCTACCTATGAAGGAATTCGTTCATAGAATGCTTAATTACTCTACTTTTTGAAAACAAGCGTACGGGATAGACCCGAAAGAGGGTCGTATCCATATAACTGCTTGCCACTTACGCTCTGCCATTCATTCCAAGTTTAGGAACCTAGGTAAGAGTATACCGATCAAACAGCTGACAGATGACAGTTTCTCATTCCGAATCTGTAAAATCAAAATTTCGAACAATGTCTTTGTCATTTGATCCAATAGTGTTCCATTAGATAGGAATAGATTTGATCCTTTTTTTATGATTTGATTCAAAAAATGTCTAGTTCGAATTTGCAATCAAAAGATGATTAGTCCGTCAATCACCAGGCACAATACATTTACATCAGGTGATTAGTTCGTCAGCCACCAGTTACAATTCATTTACATCGGGTGATTAGTTCGTCAATCACCTCTTACTATACAATTCATTTACACAGGTGATTAGTTCGTCAATCAAAAGTCACAAACAGTTTTACATATACGTCTATACTCATGTATATGAACTAGAATTCAAATAAATTACGTTTCCACACATGTCAATTTGATTACACAATCTACCATAGAAATCACTTACTTAACAACGTACAAACACAAGAACACATCATGTGTATTCACGCAATTCAATAGATCATGCGGACACAGAGCACGTTCACATCTCAAAAACATCGAATACTTGTACACTATCAACTGATGATGCACACCGTATGCATAACAATGTTCTAATCACCCTCAAAGGGTACTATTCACATAAAACATGACTCTACTCGTCATATACCACTCACAAGTACTAACAAGAGGCATGTGAGTCATCCCATCACTCGTATCAATCATACACGTTCATGGAGCAAGGGAAGCATGAACTTACTCATGCACTAATCACCAAAGAGATATATCGGGTACTTAACCATGTTTCTATACAGCGTGACATGATAAAACCCAAAAATTATCATTCACACATAATCATAACATCAAATATTAGCAATAAACTTATTAGTATTGCTCACAACAAGTGTAGGACATGGTAAGTATGAGCTTACGCTCTTAGCTATGCCGAACGGCTCCATACCGCGAACCAAGCATCCAAAACCTAGATGGATCGGCCTCCAAAGAACCGTATAATCATGGGATATCAAATCACTATACATCAGTATTCAACTCACCAAAAATCTCCCAAAGAAACCAAGTATAACTTGTCCAAATCCAATATAGCAATAGGCTGCACCCTCTTCATGTTTCAGAATACATGACTGCTGTTTAGATGCTCATTTGGGAAATAATTCCTTATTATTTAGACACAAAACCAACTGGACATTTATAAAACTTTCTCTTAGGAGTATTTCAACACATTAAACGTCAACTTTCATTCACTATTCAAGGATTTATAGCCCAAATACCACAACTGCTCCAAAACAGAGTACCATAAGCGCATCCAAATTCTAGGGACAATATAATGATCATAACGACATGTTTGCAAGCATAACATCAAGATCTTGAAATGAAGTTCAACTTTGGGTTTTGTTCCGATTAAATACAGGAAGCAATGAGACTGTTATGATCAATTTACGAAGACCCTATGTTCATGATACCAGCAGGCAGAGCAACGAAACAAGGGTTTACTTTAGAATATGATTTGGGCAACTAAACCATAATGAAATTGCAATTAACCAATTGGGGTATCTTTCCAAAGATCGAAACAGTAAATAGAGACAAGAATTAAGGATTGGTCTTACCAAACAAAGGAGATATGACCAATATACCAAAGCTTGTCCAGAATCGCATTCAGAAAGACACCTGAACTTGTAGAGCAATTAACTCAATCATAATGAACAAATTTGGGATTGGTGTCTGCTGTGAAATTGTAGATAGGAAAGATTAGTGGAATTTAGGGTTTTGTTTCGCCATTTTTGGGTGAGAGACGAATGAGAAAAATGGTGTTCAAGATTGACCTGCTGCAGGTCATTCCAGCGGCAAACAAGCAGGTAGCTTGGTGGCTCGTTCTAAGGCTTGGTTTTGTCGACTAAGCACTTTGGGGTCTACATATCAACATAAGGTATGATCATCTAGGATTGATTATGTACTTCCCGGCACCTCGTGCTTGTGAAACAAGATCGGTTTCTAGTCCCGACACTACACACAAACTTCTAAAATTGTGTAGATTGAGATTGTGTAAGTTGAGAATGAACCTATAACTTGTGTCATTTGACTTCATATGTACCAAGGAAAGCTCCTCAAATAATACAATGGAACGATTACAATTTTGTTCCGGGTTTACATTAAGAGATTACTTAGTGACTAAGAAACCTTTTCTTCACGATTAAGAAAGCTATCAAAACGACAATGGATTGGGAATGTAACCGGACATTCCTTAAGTAATAGCTCCTCAATAAACTTAATGGTATCATCTAATTCCATAGCCGAGATCTCTAATTGGAGACTGGTAGAGTGATTAAGCTAATAATAGTGATTAAGGAACCGGCTATTACAGAGGGCGCTTGAAGACAAAAAGAGTCTTTATTGCGCAAATCAAGGGAATAATCAGAGAGAATGATTGAGATGACAGAAATTGTGTAAGATCCTGGATTTGATAGCTCATAAAGGGGGGTATTTATAGGAAATGATGGGGGTACTAGGAATCATCCTAGGTTTTCCCAATCAATCCTGACCCTTGATCTTACTTCCATCTAAGGATTGCCCTTGATTGGGGTTTGTAGCATCACATGGCCTTTATTAAGGTATACTAATTTAAGGGATGTGGCCCAATATCAAAGTGGTACCAATAGTTGGATTGGAGGAGCAAAAGGCAAATCAAAAAAATTTCTCAACAGTTCCAAAAGAAAGAGCATGATTTATGGATAAAACTATTTTCACCCTTAAGAAAAAGATACTAATATATTTTTCATCCTCGAAGCAAAAGGTAAATTAAAAAAGCATGGTTAATAGCTCGTGGAATATATTTTTCACAACAAATATAATAGTGATTTTGGACTAAGGGATTCCAAAGGGTAAGATTTAGAGCATTTCCATCAATTCATGGTATAAATTAATGATGATTGTGTCATTAAAATCTTTAGACGTTACAAAGCAACAATACTATCTTGCATGTCAATTATTTCAGAAGAACAAGAATGTGAGAATTACATGTGACGAGGAACGTGTTGCTTGTGCAAAAGAACATGTTGAATGCGAACTCTAATTAGATGCTATTGGATCCAATTAGTAAACGCCGTTTATTATTCAAATTAGATTAGAATCATTCAAATTCAAAAAAAGTAAATCAAATCAAATAAAACCAAATCATAAAAATCAAATCTATTAAATCAAAGTTATATAAATAAAATTAAATAAATCTACTATTAATTTCTTATCATTAAAAATCGTCTGGATTCATTTAATTTAGGTCAAATCAAATCAAACTAAACTATATCAAATCAAATCAAATTAGATAATATTTTTCCAAATAATAATAAATGAATCTAGGCATTTCTCATCATAATTCATTCGACTAGATTCATTGAATTATAAATCACTTCAAAGCAAATTTATACATATCAAATCAAGTCATAAAAGTGTAGTCCTGACCTTAGCCTCTTTAAAAAGGCACATACATGAAGAAATTAGAACACACCAATTACTAAAAAAACAAAACTTTATACAAAGTTTTCTCTTCAAGTCTTTATCAAAATTTATTGCAACTGTTATTTTTGGGAATGGCTCCCTCTTTGTCCCTCAACATTTTGAGTCCGAATTGGTGGTTTCCCATTACACCACCTAACCAGGTTTCAATTGTGAAACTTGTTTTTTTTTTTTTTCTTATAGTCTAAGGATAGGTCATGGATTTTCAAAAGTCATTTTAATTCTTGTCTAAAATACAATATAGTTTTTAATTTAGCTATATTTTAAGACTGATATTCCATTTTTGTTATTGCTATACATACAGGGACCTACTGATGAAGACGATGTTTCAGCCCCAATATAGTATGCGTTGTGCTGCCGAATTGATATTAATGGTGATGCAATGACGATTGTTGTTTCTTTTAATTTCATGTACTAAAAATAGCATTCCAGTTTGAGCAAATTTAATAAGGAGTATCCTATCTTCATATAGGATGGTGATAATGTGTAATTTCACATATCATATTTATACGGAAGCTTAGTCAACCTATTTTGTGATTAAACATTTTCTTGATAGTGAACTAAACTATATGGCTTGACCTGAGATAAAGAATATGAGTGATCGATGTATTCACCCATTTGTTCAATCTATCACATACTAATTTCCCTATAAAACTGCTAAAGGCCAATCTAACTCATTCAGGGTTTTGTGTTTTTGTTTTGTAGCTTTTTGACGTGTGTTGTAACAATATAGAAAGTGGTTTATGAAATTGAATTGTCTCACATTGAAAAATTAAAAATCCTATGATCAGTTTATAATTGATTTCTACCATTATACTACCAACAAAGTATTCATCTTTTAAATTCCACGGGATGGGCTAAAGGGTGGCTACCCATCTTATTGGTTGTGTTGCGATGTACTCCCTCTGATTCAAAGAGATTTTTCTCTTTCATTTGCAGTTTTGAGGTGTCATGTTTGAAGATACTTTTACACCAAATGAATCATTCATTTGTTGCAAAAATTCGTACACACTTTATAGTGCAATGCAGTCTACCAACTCCATTGATTTTACGACAAATAGGTATTTAATTTGGTCTAAAAGCAGTTCCTAACATGACAACTCAAAACTGTAAAAAGAAAGAGGAAAATCTTTTTTGAATCGGAGGGAGTATGATGGATCGGGCTATTACATTTCAGTTAGCTTTTTAAGACATAGACTTATCTCACATATATTGTAAAAATATGATCTCTTACAACAACTCTGATTTGTTCCAACAAACAAATGCAAAAGTTTATAAAGTTACAAAAGAGGTTCAATTTAACACTCTAAATAACTACTCCCTCCGTCCCAGATCAAACGCCCCAAGGCGTTTTTGTAGTGGAATAAGAAAAATTGATATAATAAGTTGGGTGGACTAAAAGGAGGAGAGAGAATGTGAAAATTAATAAAAGTAGGAGAGATAATGTGAGAGAAAATGTAATAATTTAATAAAACTAAGAGAGAGAAATATGTCCCAAAATAGATGGGGTGTTTGAAGTGGGACGTCCCAAAATGGAATATGGGGCGTTTGAACCGGGACGGAGGGAGTATACATTATGAATTAATATTAAAACGAATAATCAATAAGATATCAAACAACATGTGCAAGAAAAAAAATAAAAAATAAGAGACGCCTTATAATTTACGAGTAGTATCAAGAGTACCAATTGACGTAGGCGCTCAAGTTTCTACTTTATTTGTGTACTTCCCTTGTTCAAAACGGCGTATTAACGTAGCATTTTACTCTTTTTTTTCTATGAGTTTTATTTATACAATTGTCCAAAATAGTAAAGGTTAATTAAGAGTTATTAAATTAAATGATTGAGAAAAAAAAAAAATTCCAATTTTCTCTATCCTCTAATTCTCCCAAGGACCCAACAACCCATCCCTTAGCTCCCAACCGTAGCCTAACTACCACCACCAACACCCACACTCTACATCACTACTTTGGTCTGCCGATGCCTACGTAGGCCAACATTCCTCCATCCCACTCGACACCCTATCTCTCTACTTTCTTCAACTTCTATCTTTCCTCCCTCTAGAACCAGTCATATCAACCCCCCTCCCATGTCCTCCCCAATACAACCACAATGCCGCAACAAGGACGACAGTTTGAGACTCGGCCTAGGTGAGGCGTGGTGGTTGTATGGAAGGAGAGATGATGTATCTCCATTATAGCCTTTTTTGTTGTGATTTACCATGATTATTGGCTCTATTTTCATGTGTTTTCTAGGGCTTTATGCTTACTTTTGCTTAAGTGTCACTATGTATGGGTGTACTTGTAACTCTACGGAATATGGAAAGTGGTATATAGAGTTGGTTTGTCCTACATTGGGAAAATAAAGCTCATATGATCAGTTTATAATAGATTCCTACCATCATACCAACAAGGTCTTCACCTTTTAGAGCCCGAGCGAGGATTTATGGGCCTATTAGGGACTTCCCATCTTATTGGGTTGTGTTGCGACGTGTGATGGGTCGGGCTGTTTGAGCATTATTTTCCCAATGTGGGACAAACCAACTCTATATACCACTTTCTATATTCCGTAGTGTTACTAACTCCCCCACTTAGAGAACGCAGCGTCCCCGTTGCGCCTTAACCATTCCATACCAACATCAACACAGGTCTAAGATCTTCCCCGCTAGACGGCTGGTCTGGGCCTAACCCCAGCACCCAGCACGCGGTCGCAGGGTTGCTCTGATACCATCTGTAACAGCCCGACCCATCACACGTCGCAACACAACCCAGTAAGATGGGAAGTCACTAATAGGCCCATAAATCCTCGCTCGGGTTCTAAAAGGTGAAGACCTTGTTGGTAGTATGATGGTAGGAATCATTTATAAACTGATCGTATGAGCTTTATTTTCCCAATGTGGGACAAACCAACTCTATATACCACTTTCCATATTCCGTAGTGTTACAGTACTCCCTCCAATTCAATGTGTTCTTTACATAGAGAAAGTGTGGGGGGGGGGAACCAAGGTGGGTATTGCGAGAAAGTGCTTATAAAACCAGGGGTATTTATTAGAAGAAACTAATTAGTAACTAATCTATTCTGAGATCTCATCTGTAAATTAATTAGCCACCATAGTTATATCCCGCAACCACCTCTGCCCTTATCCGCGACAGCAACACCACTGTGCTCTGGCACCCTCCTTCGATTCGAACAAAATGAAAGACAAAAAAAATCAAAAATTCATTGAAACTCAAACACAAATGCGAACACAAACTTCTCAGACTCGGAAATAAAGAAAGACAAAACTCTAAAATTCATCACAACTCAAGAACAAATTTGAACACAAATTCATGGAAAAATAAAAGAACACCAGATCTAGATTGTGCACAAAAATTGAAGTGGAGAGGGGTTGGTCACATGGCTTGTCAATGACAAACAACTGACGCCAGTCCTTTTCCGTTACGAAATTTTTAACTAAAAACCTATATCTGAATTTGGTGATGTTAGGGGGTGATTTGTGAGTAAGGGGATGTAGTCGGCGGACCAATAGGGGCGGTGTCGGTGTCAGCGGTGTTGGTGGTGCTTGTGGCAAAGGCCAGGGCGCCATGCAGGCAGCCTCATGGGCGGTGGGTCGGTTGGTGAAGAGGAGGAGATAGAAAATGGAGAAATTTTTTATTAGTTTTATTTTAGAAGAGTGAGAAAAGAATGGATTGGAGATGATAATATTGAGAAAGGGAGAACATAGATGAGGAGGGGGCTTTGATGAATGAGAGTGGGTGGTTGGTTAAATAAAACGGGGTTAAATCTGATTTTGATTGGGTGGGTGATATAAGTTGGTTTTCTTTATTATTAAAGGAGGTAAAGATGAATGGTTAATCAGGTGGCATATAAAATAGGTTAGTAAGGGTAAATATTGAACTTGATGTCACAAAATATGGCCCGAAATAGAAAGGTAAAGAATAAAAGAAATTGCCAAATAAGGGAAATGTAAATAATCAAAAGAAATGGAGGGAATACTTGTTTTGTGCGAAAAACACGATTATATTCAAGTAATTCCAAGATCGAAATCTAAACATTTGTTTTATACCTAGTGGGATCCAATGAGAAAAGTTCCAATGTCTTGAAAGACCCCTCGAAGACGTATAATTTCTCACACGAGCCATGGGTGAACTTTTGGGCAAAGGGAAGAGAAGTGGAGCACGGAACAAGCTTGAAGGCTCGATGTGAGACTTGTGCATGGCTGCATCGAAGGCACCTATGCAAAACATGCAAACCCAGGCCACTTACAAATACTTAGGAACTTCGAGTCTCTGACCAAAATAATTAGGAGTTCTTTTGTCTCGAACCATTATAATTATCCCCATACTCCAGTTTAATTATCTCCACTCAACAATTACAATCATATACCACAAATTCATTTCCACAAACCATATACCAACATTCATAATTCAAATCAACCAATCACATTTTACCACAACAAATTCCAAAAAAATATTAAACCAATCTTACGTTTCAGAGTGACATTCTTTAGTGTAACAAGCCAAACAATACCAATTCAATAATCCAATCAAACATGAGATGATAATCACAGAAGTTAAATCGTTCTTCACCTATCATGATACTTCGTTGTCATCCATCACACCATTCACACTTAGCAAATAATTTTGAAAGGTTTCTACATGTTTATAAAAGGTTGAGCATGCTCGCTTATCTTTACAAGCACTTTGAAGTACGACATCCAATATGAGCTCTAGTAATCCTTGTTAAGAATTCAAGGGCTATGTCACATTAGTACACAAAAAAAGAAGCTCCCATTCAATATTTAACACACCGTAACTTCATCAATATATCTCAAATAGTTGTTTAGTCAACTGCTACTAATTCATAGCTCATTCATGTAACTTTTTTTAATTTATTATTCACTAGTAGCCAATTTCACAACTTATTCGCTTTCAACAAATCAAATTAGTACCCTTTAACTTTAATTTATGCAAACCACCATAACTAAAACATCATCTAAGTCATCGTGAATAGCACCTAAAAGAATACAACAACAACAACAACAACAACAACAACAACAACAACCAAGCCTTATTCCTAAAATGATTTGGGGTCGGCTAACATGAATCGTCATCCAGTAACCGTCTTGTGTACGCCAAGAAATTTCGAAAACGTTGTAAACCTTTTAGAAGTATTTAAACACTTTCAAAGGAAATTTAGAAAAGTCGTCAAAATAAATAAAAAGGTTTAAAAAATATTGCAAAAAACATATGAACTTTGAACACAAGTTAAAAAAGTTTTGGAAAAAATAGTTGGAAAAACCAAACAAAGAAATCAAAAGGGGTCAGAATAAGTCCTCCACATGGATAGAGTCTCGCCACACTGCCCTATCCAACACCATACTCTCTTCAAGCCCTAGGAATCTCATATCACTTCTAATCACCCTCGTCCAAGTTATCTTGGGTCTTCCCCGACCCCTACTAATATTATCACTTCTCCACGCTTCTACTCTTCTAACCGGCGCGTCACTAGGCCTCCTCCTCACGTGGCCATACCACCTCAGTCGGTTCTCCATCATCTTATCCCCTATGAGTGCAACCCCTACTTTCTCCCTAGTAACTTCATTTCTCAACCGATCACGTCTTGTATGTCCACACATCCATCGTAACATGCGCATCTCCGTCACACTCATCTTAATAACGTGACACTGTTTCACGGCCCAACATTCCGTCCCATATAACAGTGCCGGCCTAATTGTCGTTCGATAAAACTTACCCTTCAACTTATTGGGCATTCCTCGATCACACAGAAGTTCTGTGGCATTCTTCTACTTCAACCAACCTGATTTGATCCTATGAGCCACATCTCCATCCAATTCTCCATCCTTTTGAAGAATCGATCCCAAATATCGGAAAAAATCTTATCCCTGAACAATCTTTCCATCCAGCCTGATCGTCCCCGTCTCCGTTTGCCTAATGCCGCTGAACTTACACTCCAAATACTCGGTCTTGCTCCGACTCAACCAAAACCCTCGGGACTCCAAAGTGTGCCTCCATAGCACCTAAAAAAATCTCTACAACAATTCCCATAAGTACTACACCACTCTCTAATGAACCAATATAAGTATCAATTATCCCCCCAAATATCAAAACAACTCGCAACTAAATCAATCATACCCAAAATTATGTAAAGACAATTATTATACTCCTCAAATATCATCAGTTATTCCCGATAATCATAGTGTATCACAAGAGAACAACTTACATAACAATAAGCGACGAATTCTAACTAGGGCATAAATAGTAAAATAGTTATAGCTTTAATTATAGGCATTGGATTAGCACCATTTTTTGATCCGTTGTTAGAGAAAACGATATTAATAATCACGCTAAATGTCATCAAAACATTCAAAATATAACGAAGAAAAATAATGTAAGGTCCAAACTGACACCAATAAATCCACGTTATGGTTTAATGAAGGAGATTATCATAAATGTTGATGTAAGTATCGAGTACTTACCAAATTTTGTTACAATGTCAATTATATAAATAAGAATTATAATTTAAATTTTCACTAGCACATGCCATTGGAGGCACCGGGAATCACCAGGACCGAGACAACTCCGTAATTGCCATATCGAAAATCGCAGTCTTACTAAAAAGACTCAAGATATTAAAATTGGTTTAAATTCTTAGTGAAAATATGAATCCCACACTAGCAACAGTACAGTGACTTAAACGAGTTTGTATGAGGGAGAATGACTCAAAGAAGTTGGTGCGGCGAAACAATTTTTCCTATACGGGTGAAAAAGAGAGGCACAAAAGAGAGGAAGTGAGAAGGGCGACCACAAGAGGAGAAGGAACGGTTTTGTGTTTCTTTTTATGTGTTAAAGTCAATTGCAAAACATCTCAAAGTATTTATAGGTTTCTTATAGATAGGAATAGTCCGTATTAGGAAATAAGGACTAGGTTTTAGGAAGGATAGCCTTACCTTAGAAGAAATTTTTGAATTGCATACTAAATTTTAAAACCCCAATTGCATAAAATCAATTAATAATCTTCTTAATACTATTCAATTTCTCCGAAATGAATTTTAAAAACTTAATACCCAATCAGTACGATTTACTAAATATTTCAAAGTAATACAAAAATGTAATCAATTAAATTTTCGGGGTATTACAAGATCGGTCTAGCACTCTGACTCAAGTCTAGGAGCGAGGCGTAAGTCATGCTGAATTGAGTGTGGCTTGTTAGTGACACTGAGGCACAACGTATGTGCACACAGGCGCAAGATATCACCCGACTCACCACTCATGCCCGACACTCCCAATTATTTCAAATGGCTATATTGTACTAAAATTATTTTCCTAATGAAATTTAATTGATCGTTTTAGTCACCAATTTTTTTGATCTTATAATTGAATAGACAATTGTGTATTTATTGAATTTTACTCACCAACTACAATTCATACAAAGTTACTCAACTCATGATTTTGTTCCTTGTGATATGAAGATGATGATTATTCACTATTTTGGAAATATTGTTTGGAAGGATAATATTTTTAAAATATTTGAAGAGTACGTACTTGTTTAAATCAGTCTGTCTATGCTACCCACGGGGTACCATAACGTGCCAGGAGCCGCCCCATGTAGAAGCGGGGCCAGCTCAATCCATTATTCCCACGAAGCCCAAACTCAAAAAAAAAAAAAAAAGCACAACCTCTCATTCTTTCTTCCCACTCTGATCCATGACCCATTTTCTCTCTTCCCCTTACTCACCCACTACCCATTTGACCGACCCAGCCACCACCACCATCTGCACCGCCTTGAGCCTTATCTCCCAGCCGCCACCTCTCATCTGCCATTTTCTCTGTTTCTTTTCCTCTTGTTTTCTCGTTTTTATACTCCTTCGACAACATTCATGGGTTTTGGGTGGTTATGTGAACGACAGTGAAGTTGGTTTGGAGCGGCGTCGAGCAAGGAATCATAAGAAAAGGGTGGGAAAGAGGAATTTTGAAAGGGGATAGAATTGGTTGTGAAGGAAGAAAGAGGACACGACGGTCGGTGGTGATAGGCCTGATGTTCTCATCAGGTTGCTGCTGTCAAGTGTAGGTTCGTGTTGGTGGCCGGCAACGCCTAAGGTGAATGGGTGGTTGTAGAGGTACATGAAGGAAGAGGAGAGAGACGAAGAATTAAGGAGAAAAAAAAAAAGATTCTTTCACAACAAAATAGTTCAATTCATATGTGTTGGGGGAGGTCTATTGCTTGATATATATATCGTGGGACATTCATACATGGCATATAGGGTTTCATATCTAGCTAGGAAGTTAGTATGATGGGTAGATGAATTAGTGACTTATTTAGATTCGTGTTTATATTATTGTAGACGAGGAGTTCGTGAACGAGGATTACTTCTCTGAGTAGTGATGTTTGTGCTTGAGTTTGTGAAGGTAAGCTAGCATGCTCAACCCTTCTCTAAATTGTAGAAACCTTTTAAAAGTATGTGCTAAGTGTGGATTGGATGTTAGATGAAAACATAGTATCTTGTTAGGTGGAGAACTTATTATCTCAAATTTGAATATTTCTTGGTTGACATGTTAAGATTGTTATATGTATTGTTATGGTTGTGCGAAAAATCTATGGTTGGCTAATGTATTATGTTTGAATGTATTTACAAAGAAAAGATTGGGACTGTTGGTAAGCTCTAATAGCTTTGGTTATCAAATTATGTTATACTCTAAGTATATGTTCACCCCACCGCATAGGTTTTCAAGTGGGCTAGTAGGCGTCTAGGACTACTCTATTGGGTTAGAAACACTCGGTAGGGGGTGTGCACACTTAAGGTCTAGATTGTCTTGGTTGGTATGTTGTAGGTCGGACTTACTCCACCTTGGTAGGCTGGTTCTACCGCCTTAAAGTTATAAATGTATGGCAGGCTGGTTCTACCGCCTTAATAGTTATGATTGTATGGCAGGCTGGTTACACCGCCTCACGGATTATTATGGGTCTCCCACTCATTAAAGATAAGCCAGCAAGATTGTTTGAAATGGATTGTGCTATATATATAATAGTGATGAATGCTGTGATTTAGACTGTGAAGTTGATTATGTGCTAAGTGTTGTTTTCAAATGAAAAATCAAATGTTTTCGAAAACCATGTAAGTGTTTTGGTTTTTACAAGTCGAGGTGTTAGCTTACTCAATTTCCTGACTTTTTCAAGTGTGATCTTTGTGTTTTAAATCTACCACAGGTGGGATGTGATGCTTGACTACTGGGGCGCGATTCACCTTCGTATTCTAGGATCTGATTAATAAATAAAGCTAGACAATTTAATTGCTAGACAATTCGTTAGATTTAATTATTTCTTATTTCATTTGGAGTTTGGATTGTTGTAATTTTAAGTTTGGATGTAATTGACCACTTTAAACCATTTAGATTGTTTGGACTGATATTCAGAATCTCCTTGCATTTGAGTTTCGACTTAAATGCGGAGTGGCACCTTCGAATTTCCTAAGTACTGTCTTGAATTTTCTCAAAAAATGTTTTATAAAGTGACAGGAAATTTGAGGGTGTTACATTTGGTATCAGAGCCAGGTTAGGTCAAACTAAAATGAATAAAATGAAACTTAGGATGAAAATGATAAAATGAACCAAGCCGTGGGGGAAAGGAATGTGTCTATTTGCATAACTGCTTGCTTATGTGTAGTTGATTACTTTTATCCAATTTCATTTGTTCCTCAAGTTGTTGAAACTTATGTGAAAATAATTCTGATTGAAACTATTAGATTTGACTATATGGATCGGCAAAGTGATGTACCATGCCCTTGGTATTATATATAGGAATGCTTCTGAGAATTGATTGAATATTTGAAGGCCGAAAGAGGCTTATTTCCTTGCAATGAATATATGACAGTTGCATATATGAGAATTGTAAAGATGTTTCCTCCAAATGTTGAAGTAACTTGCTATGTGTTGTGTGTTACCATAAATTGTTTGAATTGGGTTTATCTAAAGTGTTGATGTGATGGTAACTTGCTGCAATAGATTTGATGAGTTACTAATTACTAACCATAGGGGGGGTAATAAGAGAGTTAATAATTACTTTGGGAATGTCAGAGTTCAGTATATTAGACATTGTTTAGACATCGCTACGACGATGATATATATGTTTGTATCTTCATGGATGCTTACATTTCTTTGATGCTATGATAAGACTTCTTCCACTACATTTTATTTGATGTTTGTTCATTACGTGATGATTGTTTGCAATCTTTTCAAAATGTGTACTTAAATGGGGTAGTAATTGAAATTAATTTATTGAGTGAAGGTTGCATGTGCCCTATACATCACCACTACACCAAGAGAAATAACCAAACCATGGCATGCGTTTTGGGGAATTTTGGTTGCGTTGCAAGAAGGAAAGGGGTGCGTTTTGGCAAAAATTCTAATATAGTTGTCAGTATTTGACAATTAGGATAAGAAATGATCGGAACCATTAAATTAGGATAAGATAAATTTCATCCATTTGATTTTTTTTAACTATGGTTAATAAAAGTTCCTATGGTACACCTTACCACACAGGATTACAAAATATAATAATTTTTTATCTACTTAAAATATGTTTTCCATAATTACTTTGATTTTGTCAATCAAAATTTATCTGAGTATTTGATTTATCGAATGATTCTACAATGGTCATTGTAAATTTGACCTTAAATAAATTTCAAAAAAATTATTAAACCTAATGATTAAAATTAATTGCTAAACAAAATCTTCATCCTCTGATCCCTCCTCTACCCTCCTCCCCTTTCAACCACCACTTACCACTGCCAGCAGCACCGAACACTACCAAGACCCAACCGGCCAGCACCAAGATGGGTCCTTCTTGCAGAAGACTATATCGGCACCATCATCAGCCCCCATGGATACCTCCCCACCACGACGCCACCTCCCAAACTATGTCTCCCCCGCGAGCCGTATCCCTGCCTCTTCCCTGATCGGCCGCCCATTTCCTATCTCAGGCCTCTATTCATACCGTGAGTACGCTGACGGCTAACGACTAGGCGGCTAGCACCATGAATCCGTGATTTTGCGGGGAGCGGGGTCGGGGGAGCATGTTCGACGTTTTCCATTGCTCAAGATGCCAGGACCGGGGGTGGCGGTACTAGTTCATGTTTGGGCTCGCCGGCGGTGGGGCAGCGGTCTTTGTCAGGTTGGGTTGGCCGGCATTGACGCAGGGGTGGGTCGGGTTTAGGGGAGAGCAAAGGAAGATGGTGACATAAATTAATTGGAGTATTGTTATTTGATTTAATTAATTAAAATTAATTATTTATATGTCGAACTATTGGAGTGGCTGAGATTAAATTTAAGAAAATCAATGTCTAGTATAACCATTATAGAATTAGTATATTTTAACAAATCTAATTTGAAATTTTTCAAAAAGATTATGTAATATTTTCTATTATTATTTAATTACTAACTATGGTTAAATCTTATCGTAAATGTCAAAAACTGAGATCACCGTAGAATTATCGGCGTTTTGGAGGGGACACTGTACCAATTGTACAGTAGCCGAATAAGCGACTTTTAAAAGGGAAGCAGATTATAAATGTTGTAATCGACTTTATGAAATCGACTCACCAAAAATCCGAAAACTGAACTAAATTTGTGAAGAGTTGATAGTTTCACCTAAAAAAACTTTATGCAAAACAACATAAAATAGTGGAAGAAAAAAACAAATAATTGTCTACCCACCTTCACCCAACCCCATCATAGTCAGCCTTTTCTCACCTACGCTTTACTCTCTCTCTGCTTTTATCCATCTAAACCAAAAACTCCCCCAACTAAACCCCACAAAAACACACCAATTTCCTTTTTTAATCCTAACTTAATTTTCCTTCTTCACAATCTTCTCCTTTCTCTTTCACTTGTTGTTAGCTGCACACAAACCCCACCTCACCTGGGAAAATTAAAGAACTAGTCTCTCACTCCTAATCGTAATATTCACTCTTTCCCCACATCAAAAAAAGTATCCAACTTATCCATTTTTATTTGAAATTTTAAATCAAATCTTCAAATACCCATTTTGTTTTTGCATTTGTTTTCCATTTTTCCTGCCCAGAGAAAAGTGTGAAATGCTGGGATATTTATGGATTTTTGAGCCGATCATAAAATCAGTTGATTTTTGATGGGACACAGTTGGTATTCACTGACATATTTTCATGGAGGTGAAGATTCATAGAGCTCCATGTTTTAGGTCTCAATTTGTCTGTCATAAATACAGATTTTCTGCTGTTATTTTTGAGGTAAAAGTTCTGACAATCTTTTCTTTTTGCTTTAATTTTTTTTTCTGCCTTTCCCAAAATTAATTAATTGGAGTATACATTAGTGGAAGTGTTCAGAATTTATGTTTCCTTAAAAAGGTTGAAGGAATTTCAGTGTGAATTTGTTTCGATGGGATATTTTTAGAAGCTGAAGTGATTGTAGTTCTTTAGGGAAATTCTATTTATGGTAATTTCTGTGATGCGGTTTTGGTTTTTGGTAATTTGGTATACTTGCTGATGATGAACAATTGCTTCCTTTTTTTAGCTCCAATTACTTGATTTGTGCTTCCGAATTACATATTGATTGCTGCCATTGATATACTCTCTGCCTTTTTCGAATATCTGACTTAGAGATGAATTGCTACCGACCTATGGTAGATGGGATTGCCACACTAGTAGCGAAAGGTGATGTCTTTTCCATTTTGGGAAACAGCGGATGGGTGACGTTAGTTGATTAGTTCATTCTATAAACTCAAGGAAGGAAGCCGTGTTTGCGTATAATTGGCATAGGGTTAGCTACCTTTTGACATTGAAGTGAACATAGGCCCTCTAAGTTGGGAACATAAGTTTATAGCATTTGAGAAATCAGCTTCTGTGGTATGAAGCCATTAGCTGCGGTATTGACTTCTCAACCATGTCCTAAATTCAGTTGTCATTTAGGGCTGGATATTCTTTACTGTCTTGTTTGGGTGAACTCTCATGTGCTTTCCCATTGTTGTATTATCGCAGATTCTTTTGACATTGGCATTGTTAAGATTCCCCAATGCACAATCCGTAGATTACTGGCATCAACTGCCAAGACAGGAACGGGCAGAGGGATTCATTGATTCACATTCTTGTATACATGATCAAATTATTGAACAGCGCAGGAGGCCTGGTCACCAGGTTTATTCAGTAACTCCACAAGTGTATGAGGAGGATGGTATAACAAAGCCACTTCACAGAAAGGGGCGATCTTTGCTTGGTATCTCTGATTCCTTGGAGGATAGCAGTGATGCAAAGCAGGCAATAAGAATATACTTAAATTATGATGCAGTTGGTCACTCTCCTGAGAGAGATTGCAGAAATGTCGGGGACATTGTAAAGGTTTGAACTGTAATTTTTTATGTACGGTGGTAGGCACTAGGCTAGCCCAACCCCAATCATTTTGGGAATAAGGCTTGGTTGTTGTTGTTGTTGTTGTTGTGGTAGGCACTAGGCAGATTATTTTATCATAGCTTAGACTTATTTTTCACTCTTAAATTTACTGATTTGGTTTATCAGCTTGGAGAACCGTCAGTGACGTCTGTTACCGGAACACCCTCTTGTAATCCTCATCTTGATCCCCCAGTTTCAGCCGACTGCTGGTATAACTGTACCTTGGATGATATATCTGGAAATGACAAAAAGCAACGCCTACATAAGGTTGTCCGTTGTTCACATTATTTTTACTGCAGTAAATCCTCTTTTGCTGTTTGCATGTTAGTTTATGCGTGTATGAGTTTAGATAACGCTTGAAAATCGAATACTTTGTATGGAGGGACATTGAGTTGCCAAGTATCTATCAGCTGTTGGTTTCGAGGACTGCAAATTTTGTTAGCTCAATTGGTTTAGAGTTGATTCATGGCGATACTTTGGTTGGCTTGAACTCACCGGTTATAATTCAAGAAGTGATATCAAATGAGAGTTAGCATATCTGGCATCGAGAATTTGTTATTTTTATGCTTATTTTGGAAAGGTACTCCCTGGTTTGGCCTTGTAGAACAACCAGGACAAGAAATATAACTAACAGGAAAGACTGATAAAAATGGTCAAATTTCTTGGCATTGTTATATCTATCTTTAAGTGGCTCCTATCTAATGCTGATATTTTAAGAAAATAGAATAACTTTGTTTGTAATGACCAGGCTCTGGGGCAGGCTGCAGACTGGTTCCGGAGAGCTTTGGCTGTTGAGCCTGTTAAAGGGAAATTGCGGTTGAGTGGGTACTCTGCTTGTGGACAAGATGGAGGCGTACAGCTTCCAAGAGAATATGTTGAAGGTTCGTTTTCCTTATTCCTGAAGTGACCGCAGTTACAAAATTACCATTCACAATGCACTCTACATTATGCAATAATTTAAAATCTCATTACTTGTTTTCCTCCCAGAGGGTATTGCCAATGCAGACTTAGTTCTTTTAGTAACTACTAGGCCTACCACTGGAAATACTCTAGCATGGGCTGTTGCATGTGAGCGAGATCAATGGGGTCGAGCTATTGCAGGTAATTACTCAAGAGAACTGGCTAGAGCTGGCGACACTTGTATATCTAGCTTTTGTTGAACAGTTGTTAATTTCCTTTTGTCCCTGAAGGCCACGTAAATGTTGCACCACGCCATTTGACTGAAGAAGCTGAAACATTGCTTTCTGCCACTCTTGTACATGAGGTAAGCAAAGTTTCCTTCTAAAATCAGAACTGTTATTTGGTGATGATACTCCTCCTTTGATCACCGAGTACCTTTTCTCAGGTAATGCATGTTCTTGGTTTTGATCCACATGCTTTTGCACACTTCCGTGATGAACGCAAGCGACGAAGAACTCAGGTAATTGTAAAACTTTATTTGTATGACAATTTACGAAACAGAATTGGTGTTTTCGAAAGTTAGCATTGTTTAAAAAGTTTCTGAGGGTATAGAGAAGTATGTGCTCATTCCAAATGTGGGTCAAAAAAATATAGTAGTTTGGTTGAAAAGAACCCAAAATGCAATCACGTGAAGTTCACGCCATTTGAAGCCAGATATTCTATCCCCTTTTATGTGAACATGATGTGATGACATGTAACCTGGTCATCTTTCCTGATTGCGTTCAATAAAAATTGTATTTTCATTTATTTTCACTCTTTAACATACTGTATATCATTTTTTTTTAATTAAAAGGACTGCTCATGAACGAATGTGTATAATAGTCATCTGGTCTTTGAATAAGGAAGAAAGAGGTAGGGGGCCATAGCATTCTTTCTTTTATACTTTCATGATTCCACCACAATCACATGCTGTAAACCATATATTATAGCCTCCAAGATATGTAAGGCGCCTTGCTGTCTTTGAAGGTTCATTCTTTTGTTTGGACTATGGTGTTCGGAAGGATTAAAAACCAATGACATGTTGCAACAAGGCTCACGAGGAGCCTTTCTCTTATTATGTGCATCACGTGCAAACATTATTGGGAGGATACTTCACATCCTTGTTCCTTTTGCACTGTAATATTGTTTGATCTATCGTTAGGAACTCTTAAAGATGGGAGGGGAGAGTTTGGTTTGTCCTTTCGGTACAATGTGCCACTTACAAACCGATTACTTCTGCCCAGGAAGAATCAAGAAAAAGAAAGCGCTATGGCATTGTTATTGAAATGGCCACATTTTTGGTACTTTATTTGGATAGAAACCCTAACCTTTTTTTCTGGGTTAACTGATAATGTGGATTTTGTTTGGGGGAGGATTAGCCACGTACTCTCTCTGTGGGACTAAGTAGCGGGCGTCTTCAGGGGAATACCCATTACGATTGGACATCAAAATTGGAACTGTTGTAGTTTGATTTTATATGCGGGAGACCTTTTCCTCGTTTTGTTCTCGATTCATTATGTCCTCTCTATTTGAAACACTTGAGCCTCCTTGTCTACACGAATTCGATGTTACAGGTGAAATAAACTTTCTTACATATACTATCTGCTTTTTTAGGGCCTCTAGAAATGAAAGGCAAGAAGATAAGATCTGAAGTATAGTTTCCAGTATATGACTTTGGACATTTTGCGTTCCTATGGTGCTTCAGCAGTGTAATTTTCTCCTAGTGTGATGGATGGTGTTCTGAAGAAATATATGAGAGGAGGGCAATACGACATAACGATATTGTATTGATTTGAATGTATTGACCTCAATTGAGAGTAGGGATGAACCCCTATTTATACAAGAGATAACTTGGAGAATAAGTCGGAGATAATCTCTACGACATAGAATTCTACCATAACTAGAATTTACCAAACACATAGAATTCTACCATAACTAGAATCTACCAAACACTAATATTCCTTATACTATTACAACCCATATTCCTTAGATAGATATTACCATATCTCCAACATGTTCAACTAGGATGTTCAGAGTTTATTGGCTGCTAGCTTTTCATCGTTAAATAGCACATCCTAATATTTTAAATTCCATCTTCTCTGTACGATATGTACGACGGTACGAGTATGAAATATTGGCTATAGAAGCATAGTTTACATGTTTTTGGACTATCTCATTTGGAAAAAGTGGTTCAGCAGTATGCTATTGTTGCCGTTTGTGTGGGTTTACGTAAGTTCATCCTTTTTCCGATCCAATCACTAGCACTGCTTTTATATAATTCTTTGGAGGGGGGGGGGGGGGGAGGAGGGGGGCTGTTAAATTGTGTTGTTTATCTTTCTAACTTGTATGAATCATGATTGACGTTGTAAGTCTTAATTTGGCTCTCATGTCCCTTTGTCAGGTTATACAACAAACTTTGGATGAAAAGTTGGGTCGAATGGTAACACGTGTGGTGCTACCTCGTGTTATCATGCATTCCCGATACCATTATGGGGTAATTCATTGAAATTCTTGTATTTTTTATTAAGTTAGGCATTTAGACACTTAAACTGTTGAAGACTCTTTGACTTCCCAATCAAATTAAATGTGAGGAGGCATGCATTTATTTGAGTAAATGCATCTTCTAAATGCATGTATGGAGACTTCTAGTACATGTACTCCTAGAAGGCTCTAGAGTTAGCTTAGTCCTATAAATAGGGGCTTTAAGTTGTGTTGAGACTTAAATAGAGCAGTAGCCACAACAGAACAAAGAGAGATAAGTTGTGTGAAGTTTCTCCTTCTAAGTGCCTTAGAGTGAGAGGGTGCTCGGGTCCTTAGGTCGGTTATTGTGTGAGGGTTTTCAATTTCGCCTTAAACTTGTATTTGTGAGACTACTAATATAGTAGAGTTGTGTTGTGGACTAGGCCTACGCCGAACCACTCTAAAATTGTTCTTTTGCACTTTTCCTCTATTTTTTGTGTGTTAGCACTGATTTCCCAACATAAACTCGGAGGATAATGTGCTGGTTACATTTGTACAGGCCTTTTCAGAGAACTTTACTGGTTTGGAGTTGGAAGATGGTGGTGGGCGTGGAACGTCAGGTCATTATCTCTTACAGCTTTTTCCTGTGGCTCCAATTGTCTTTCTTCCACTGTTTCATTATAAGATCTCACACAGGAGCTATAATAATACACTTAGTGTTAAACTTTACATACTTATGTTGTAATTGATCTAATTTATCTATCATGAACATTCTGATTAAGACTACTAATATGGTATCTTGCCAGTTGTATTGCAACTCCTTGTTGGCTCATACATTACACTTTTGTGACATTTTGTCAGTTGAGCTGCTTATACTTTTGCGCTGCAGGCTCACATTGGGAAAAGAGGCTTTTGATGAATGAGATCATGACAGGGTCTGTGGACACACGTTCAGTTGTTTCAACTATGACATTGGCATTATTAGAGGATAGTGGATGGTACAAAGCCAACTATAGCATGGCAGATCACCTGGAGTGGGGACGCAACCAAGGAACTGAATTTGTGTCCTCGCCTTGCAATCTTTGGAAGGGGGCATATCACTGCAACAATACCCAATTGTCAGGCTGTACATACAATAGGGAAGCAGAAGGGTACTGTCCAATCGTGAGTTATACCGGTGACCTCCCACATTGGGCCCGTTATTTCCCACAAGCTAATAAAGGTATGTTTCCTGTCATTCTTGAGGCCCTAATTGTGATTAAATTGCAAAGAATCTCTACAACTTGGGTGAACTGTATGTCGCAAATCACATATCTTAAGAGAACTATGTAGCATAGTAAAAGGGAAAGTGTGCTTGGTAGATGGAATAACACTCTTCCGTCCAGCTGAGGAATCTCCTAGCTTATCAATTTCAACAATCGTTAATTTTTTATTACTGTCATGCATATTCATTTTCTTTATCATCCACTTTTAAGGACCATTGTGGTGTAGAAAAATACATTTGTTCCATTTGTCTTCAGCTCTGTTTTCGTAACCAAACGACATTACATTAGTTTAGATTTCGAAGCCATCATACATTTAGATAGATAAAGAGCTCTACAGTTGGTGGTCTCTGAAAATCAGTTTGAGGCTTGACCAAGATATTCTGGACATTATAGAAGAGGACTCATGGCCCAAGGGATCTAGATACCCATTGGTGTAGCACTGATGGCACTAATTATTTGATGTCCCTAAGTAGCAAGTGGTTCCGAACTTTGGGAATTTCTTCAAAAGAATCTATTTCTGTTTTCTTCATCCAAGGGATCTAGCTAGATATCCATGGCCGGAGAATTGATGGTACTATTTTAATTTGTTCCCACAGAATCTCATCTGCTATTTGTGCTCTCTCTCTCTCTCTCTCTTGAGACTCCATCTGTTTCTGGATTCACCTTTACGTGCAATCTTATACGGAAGCCAACAGGCCTATATGTCCGTATCTGCTCATGAATTGTTGATATCCTGTCGGATCGACATGATAAGCTACAACTTCATCTTTAAGATGTTTGTAAGCCCATATCTGAAATATGGGAGTATTCTTTGCTGTGTCATGACGTGTCTCGTCCTTTGAAATCTAGTTGGGCACAATTCCAGATAAGTAATTACTATCAGTTATCACCCAGCCTATGTAGCAATGCTTCTGTATTCATGATAGTTCTATTTTCTAACTAAATGTTTAGTACTAGACTACTAGTGTACTAAGTCGTAGGGTCATGGTTTTTTAGCCTCTTGTTAAATGTGCTACATATCATATGGTCTAAAGTTTGCATTTAGCTGAGATCTCACTGGCTTTTACCCGTGCAAAATTAACTATCCTTCTCAGTACCTTCTTTTATGTCTGTCTTACTCAAATACATGATTGGACTATAAGTGGTCGAATGTTATAATTTCATCAAATAACTTGGATCTGGTTGTTGCAGGCGGGCAGTCCTCTTTGGCTGATTATTGCACTTACTTTGTGGCGTACTCTGATGGCTCATGTACAGACACTAACAGTGCAAGAGCGCCTGACAGGATGTTGGGAGAGGTTCGAGGAAGCAGTTCCAGGTATCATGTCCGCCTTATTTTTTAGTTCATGATTAATTATAAGCAGATCGGTTGCTAGGAGATTTCTCTTATGTATTGAGGCAGTCTTGTAACACCCCTTACTTCATCCGGCCATAGATCTGCTGCTGGCTATAAATTTTATGAATATTAGGTTCATGTAGAAACTGTGTTACATGTTCATGCAGATGTATGGCCTCAACCTTAGTTCGAACTGGGTTTGTACGAGGTTCTTCTACTCAAGGAAACGGATGTTACCAGCACAGATGTATCAATAAGACCTTGGAGGTATGGCTAACATAGCATGTACCTAATATTTTATTGTTGAAACTCTCTCATTTGGGGGAGGGTCTCTTGAGGGGTGAGCGGTACCTCTGAAATAATCCTAAAGTCCTGTTCATTTAGGTTGCTATTGATGGTACATGGAAAGCGTGCCCTGCAGGTGGTGGCCCCATCCAGTTTCTGGGGTTTAATGGTAATTTCTCACCTGACTTGTGAACTGTAGTTTTTCAAACATCTTTGATCTTCTGAAGCCTTGAATTCTTATGTTCTATGTGTCTTGCAGGTGAATTGATCTGCCCTGCTTATAATGAACTTTGTACGACTTCCTCACTTCCTATCTCAGGCCAATGTCCGGATTCTTGTAATCTCAATGGTGATTGTTTGAATGGGAAGTGTCATTGCTTTTTGGGTTTCCATGGTGATGATTGTAGTAAACGTAAGCATCTTTTGGCACCCTTGAATTTCTTAGAAGTGGTTGGTACTGGTTTGTTTTTGCTTGCAACCTTAGCTGAATATTAAACACATTATGCAGGTTTCTGTCCTACTAACTGTAGCAAGCATGGCAAGTGCCTTGAAAATGGGATCTGTGAATGTGAAAATGGATACACAGGCGTTGACTGCTCCACAGGTAAAATGATGGTTCTACAATATGCAATCTTTTCATTTCCGGAGAAGTAAACTAAGTTATCTGCGGGAAGTTCGATATGATTTATAGGCAGGACAAAAGGTAGCGTAACCGGTAGCTCTTTGCTGCTCGGAAATAATTTCACAAATGTGTAGCTGATGAAACTGAATCTCCGATTTCCTAAATACTAATGTCAAGGAGCTATGTTCGTTTGCTTGATTTTTGTACTGATAGGAGCAAGCATTTCTTTTATATATATATTGAAAACTTAAAACAACTTGAAGTTAAGCAAGATACAGTATTGCCCCCCTTCTTTTTTTTTTCTTTGATACAGTTTACTTTTTGTCACATACAGCTGTCTGTGATGAGCAATGCAGCCTTCATGGGGGTGTCTGTGACAATGGAATATGTGAATTCCGGTGCTCTGATTATGCTGGCTACACATGTCAGAACAGCTCTATGTTGATGTCAAGTCTTTCTGTGTGCAAGAATGTGCTTGAAAATGATTTCTCTAGCCAACACTGCGCTCCTAGTGAACCCAGTATACTACAGCAGCTGGAAGAGGTGGTTGTCATGCCCAACTATCACCGGCTGTTCCCAGGCGGGGCACGGAAATTATTTAACATATTTGGTAGCAGCTATTGTGATGAAGCTGCTAAACGGCTGGCTTGTTGGGTTAGTGTACAAATTTTTTGATTTATGCAATTTCAGCTCGATCAAATTTAGTGGTTCCATTGAATGAGATGTCAGAATACTGGACAATTTTTCACATGAATTGTTTTGCTATTATAGGGTTACAAGATAGCCTGACTGATTATTTTAGAGACATTTGATCTACGCACAGTGCCATTGTCGACTAGATATTCCTGCTTTATTTACACCTAAATTGGGGACATACTCAGACATGCTAATTGGGTCTACCCTATAGTCTTCATTTCTAGGCTCAAGTAATGGAAAAAAGTCTTTGTAGGTAGATGGACACAGGTGTGGGCTGTTATTTCTGTGTGTTGGAAAGAAATCTATGGATTTTTTGTACCTTCTAGAAATGGTGTTGTCTTGGCAGAGGGTGGGGGGGGGGGGGGGGGGCGGGCAATTGCTACATTCATGCACGATTTAACGTGGTTGTGACGAGAAGCTTCTTCTCAAATTTCTGTTCAAGCATGGCACTGCATGTGACTATTTCAGCTTTGCTAATATGAATTACTTTCCATGAATGATTAGTGGCACTTCAATTTTGCAGATCTCAATTCAAAAATGTGACAAGGATGGTGACAACAGGCTAAGAGTCTGCCATTCGGCTTGCCAGTCTTACAACCTAGCATGTGGTGCATCACTTGATTGTTCAGACCAAACACTTTTCAGTAACGAGGATGAAGGTGAGGATCAGTGTACTGGTGCTAGCGAGATACGATTGTCATGGTTTGGGCGCTTTAGAAGTGGCTTTCATCATATTGATAGTTCCATCAAAGGAGAATCTGTAAAATATAGGTAGCTCTCTCTTGTTTCAGCATTGTAATTTTCTAGGCTGTTAATTGTAGGGGAAAGAAGGCGTCAATTTTAGATTTTAGGATTTTAGTTATTTGTTCAATCCCGTTGTCATCTAGGAATGGGGATTGGATATGAGAGATTCATCTAGTTGTCGACTTTCAGAATGGAAGTCTCAATTGTAGAGATGTATGAAGGCAAAGTGAAGAAAAGGGATGATGAGAAGGAGAAAAAAAAAACAAAGGAAAAGAGAAAAGGAGTGGATTGTTGTTTGTTGATGATTGTAGAGAGAAATGGCCGAAGGCTGTTTAAAATCTCATTTTGTTGCATTTTCTAGTTAATGATTGTAGACAGAATGGCCGAAGGCCGTTTATGAATGAAAAAAGAGCTCATGTTGTTACAATTTCTCGAATTTTGTGGTCATATTACAATTGCACCTACCTATTGGCTATAGAGGATCTCACTTCGGGATGATACTTGCAGAAATGTACATTTGTACTTAAAGTGCTTGTAGAATGTGTGGATTTTGGAGGCATATGTTGCTCGTACCCTTCTCCAGTTGCACTGTTGTTTCACGGTTGATATCAACTGCAATAGGCAGCAGGTAGTAATGTAGCATGTCCCTAGCTGTTGTTATAGATGACAAACTGGAGCTAGATTGCAGGGTGGTCTAAGGTATTACCAAGGTTGGGGTAAGTTACTAAGCTCCAATGTTCATGTTGGTTCTGCATAGATTCCCAAAGGTCTTTTTTTTTTTTTGGACAAAGTTTGAGATTCACAAAGGTCAGTTTCGTACAAATGTTGCATTCTCATAAAGATTCTAAGAGATCTACATAAAAACCATTTAGCCTAAATGCACATATGTTAGAGATTATAGAAGTATTCCTTATTGTATTAGGAACTAGTTTATTAACCCGTGCAAAATTGCACGGGTTGTTATATAAATTTGGTTATAACTCTATTTTACTACTCATACTTAACGCAAAATATTAAAATTGTAAAAAATTTTACCGACCAGATGTTACCCGTTGTCCAAGATTAATAGCCCATTTTTTTCCCGATCAAGTTCTGACCATAAATAATTCGAACCCGTTTAGACCATTATTCTTTTGGGTTAAACTTGAGATGACCTGTTGCCCCAATTTTTCTATAATTAAGACGGAAAAAACATATTTAATTTGGTATCATCTTAGAAAAGTTATGCTTGATTAATGAAAACAATTTAGTAAGTATAGCGAATTTATATCAGTACTTTATGTTTATGTACGAATTACAATTTTTGACCCGTGACCCCTTATTTTCGGGTCCCGGTTTTGTGAACTGTAATTCATATAACCCCGACTACTTTTTAACACACTTTTTTTTTAACTCAACTCTGACCCCACCCGTTGACCCATATTTTGAGTTAAAACGAAACACACGCAAGATATGTTATTTCCTAATATATTGCGCCTATATATATTACTTCATAAATTATCTCCAAAAATGAAATGATTTGATTTGATTCAGATTATCTCGTCCAAAGTTGTTTGCGAAATCATCTCCTAAAATCTCAAATCCTTTATATATAACTGTGTTAATGAAAAAAAAAAGTAGTTGTCATGGTGGTTGAAATGTTAAACTTGTAACTCTGGGGTTACAGGTTCAAACCTTCACAAGCTCATTTTTTATGTGTGTCAAACACACTCAATAATGAGTTGGCGATGATATCAGCAGTGATATCATTAAATGAGTGCTAATGTCATCAATGACATCATTGCTGATGTGGATAGTGTAATTGAAGGCTAATGGGGTGGTGGCTAATGGTTAAATTAATATATGATTAGGGAATATTAGACTTATGGTAGAAATAGTATTATGGAATAATAGGAGTAGATCTCCGCCTTACGGTACAAGCTATGTAATGATATAAATAGGGGTTCACCCCTCATCAATAATGACACGACAACAACACAACTATATTTCACAACCCTAATTACATCTTATCAACATAGGCTTGATTGGAGCAATGACGGTTTTTATTTCTAGATTTCTTGAATATGAGTTAAAATAAAAAATTCTTTCGTTGTTTTGATTTTGTATAAAAGAACTGATGAGTTCTTAATTTTTTTTTTTGTGTGCGCGCGGGGACTGAAACCAAGGAGAAAATGGTACGTAAACTTATAGTCCCTCCATTTCTTTTGATTCTTTACGTTTGGTTTGAATTGCTCTCACAGATTCAAACCAAACGTAAAGAATCAAAAGAAATGGAGGGAGTACTAGTAAAACACTCCATGAACAACCTCAAAAAAAGAAAAGGGGACTCCAAAAATTAAACTAAATACTACGCATATGTAATTTAATGCATGATGAATTACGAAAACCTCTAATTACTAGTCATCCATTGTTGTTGTTTTTTTGGTACAGTCATCCATTGTTATGGTAATAACCACTGTTCATTAGTTGCCGAACTAGACGCAAATAAAGCGACTTGTTTCAGTTTTTTTTTTTGTTTGTAGTACCTCCATGACTTATTAATTGGTGTTTTGCAGAGGTCAATTTCAAAACAAACCGACATACAACTTCGTGTTCACTAACCTAAACAAATAGATAGGTTTGGTTATGTTAGGAACCAACTGAGCCAAAAGTCTAGACTGATGGTTAGAACACCCACAATGGTCTTATATTTCAACACGCCCCCTCACGCAAAGGCCCACTTGGGCATGAAGCGTGGCCGGCAATTCACTGGCCCACAAACACAACACTTAAACTGAGCTCTTTTTTTATTAAAGTTCCAACACAACAAAGGAGGGGGCTACCAGGATTCGAACTTGAAACCTCAGGATCCCTGAGGCTCTGATACCATGTTAGGAACCAACTGAGCCAAAAGTCTAGACTGATGGTTAAAACACCCACAATGGTCTTATACTTCAACAGGTTAAGAGAAAGCCTTTATGTATATGGATATACATAACCAAATATATATCCACCAATTTCTCTCCCCTCAACCCCACCAATCTCCTTTTTCTGGGCATATTTCGAATTGACATTTTATATTTTGAGTTGACAATCTCATATTTTGAGTTGACATTATCATTTGTGAATGTTTTTGCTTTGATGTATTCTGAATTGATATCTTTATATCTGAATTGACATGCTATTTCATGAGTAGTAATCTGTGACATGTGAGTGCGCATTTGAGAATGAGAATAGGAGATGTGAAGTCATTAAAAGTGGTGAAAATACCTTCTTACCCTCCATATACACTTATAAGTGTATATGTCATATTGATTTAGCCCACTCGTTGGTTAATATGCAAGTTGATGCACGACCCCACCAACAGTTTACTAGTAAATTGTTTGATTAATGGTAAATTCGTATATATATGTGTGTCTCCTGCCTCCCCTGAAATAATCTATGTCGATATTATTAGTTGTTCATCAACAAGTTAATTAAACTTCTTCACCAAACCCATCAAAAACGGAATCTTCACTTGCATATTTATAGTAAACAAGTGCAGTAACGGTAAGTAGTAGGACTAGATAAAAAAAGAAGGAAAACGGGTCCTAGATCTAGCATTGTACTTCTCAATTTGGCTAATGGCGTAGCAAAAAACTTTATTTAATACTCCGTAAGCATTTACAACATTATACCTTAATAGTATACCTTATAATAGTAAGCATTGATCGAGGTAACATTATCATAAGTCGATTGTTGTTTACATATCTCAATCACTCTAAATACCCTATAAATGAATTTACAAGCTTTTAATTGGTAAGACACAAAGATTGACACATACAAATACCATGACACGAGTGATCCACAACTCATCTTCAATCGTTTTAACAAATCAAACACTGTATACGGAATTTCAACTACAAATTACGTAACATGGTAACATCGACGAACAAAATAAGGCGTTCTTAAAAGAAAAAAGTAATCATATCATTTATTAATGATCATATGATATGATCATATGATATGACATGTACAATGATGATAATTCTTAGAAGAAACTAGATCAATAATACATACACAAGCTCTATACCACTAAAGACTATGGTGTACTAGAGATCACGATTTCTTCGACATAGTTTTTCTTCACGAAACTATAGAAGAGACTAAAACATCCCAATAGACGTCAGGATTAGTTAGTCTCGCTAACAAAGAGACTAAACTTTATTTAAAAGTACTGCTAATAAAAAGGTACTTCATTTGTGACTGTATTTGGGCTTTACCATCAATCGTCATAACAATCGAGGGTGTCATAGGCCCTAAAACACATACAAATATCCGTATATACGACCACCAATATATGTACTACTTCCGTACCGTATGGATGACTACTGATGGTAATCACGGCCCGGTAGGACAGAAAGTGATCAAGTAGTCCGACCCGGTACAAGTGAATGTGCTAGATTGATCATCATAAGCGTAACTGTACGCATCGGGACACGCAGACTTAAAAATCATTGAGTACATCGTAGGCGAGCAAGTCTGAGGGGTTGCATGATCACCTGTGCAACAATATTGAGGCTGATTAAACGCTGCGCACGCGCTCTTACACGCCACGGTCGAGCCATTGCTCGGATCCTTAACCTGCAGCTCGGGAGGGCACGAACCGTTCAGGTCCGCCATGCACCCGGCATACTTGCAGTTTCCGGACCCGCCATTGACAGGCTTCACCCCGATGCCCACGTTGTACCCATCGACAAGGCTCACGTCGTAGAAGTCCTGCCCGCCTGCGCCGTTGAGGGTGAACTCTGCCAGGGAGACTGGGGGTGCGCCTCCTCCTGGGCACTGCAGATTGCCTCCACAGTCGCCTGTGACGCAGGTGCCAGCCCCTGAGTTTGGGTCGAAGTTGCAGCCTGTTCGGGCCCAGAACCTGCCCGACCAGCCTGATGGAGCCCCGACCTGCATCGAGGCTCCAGGAGACAGGGTGAACCCACCGTTCGCCAAGGGCGCGGCGTTGTTCCCTGACAATGTCCCTGGCCACACTGTGTATGGGCAGTTGTTTTGGAGATTAAATACTGTTGCTGTCACGCTGCTTGTTGCAGCACCTGCACGTGAAACAACGCCTCATGTTACGCCGTTACGTCTTTCGCATGTCACATGTTCCTACTTGGCTTCTATCAAACTATCAGTCTAAAATAACTTTTAATGTGAATGATAATATTAGATCGTACGAGAGTGATGCGTATAGAGAAATCATTCATAAAATAGTGATGATATGGACCTACTATTTTCCGCATTCATATGGACCAGGCCGGAGCCCTATACGTCGACCATATATACAAAGAATGCAATGCCTAAACATCTTAATGTCAAGAGCACAAAAAAAAAATGTTTCAAACAATGAAATTAAGAATATCACGAATTGTAGAATTAGAAACATAACTTACGAAACAATTCTTTCGGGAAATCAAAAATTAAGCAAGTAACGTACCTAACAGCAGGACGGACAGGAATGTGATGAGAAATTTGCAGTTGATCGCCATGGAAATAAGTAACAGGAGATTCAAGAAAAAGAATGTAGCTCAGTTTTTTTGGTTTTTGGTTAAGGGAGTAACTGAGTAAGAGTAGTTAAAGAGGGGAGGAGAAGAACGTGGGATTGAGGAATGAGGGGGAATGTTGAGTGCGTATTTATAGTTCTAAGGACACGAAATAATTTTGGAATTTATTAATAATAATAATGATTTTGTTAGGAAGAATGGTTCGCATTAAGGAATTTTCGTAAAATTTGCTAAATATTCCACTTTTGGGTGCTGATTATGTGACTCGGTTTTTTTTCTTATGGTAAAAATATCTTAGAGATGATGATTTTGTAAAGGTCTTTAGCTGATCATGTATCTTTGTGTTTCATGAACCCGGATTTATTATTGTTGGACCAAAGTAAATCGATCTTTAGGCTTCCTTCTTGAAAAGAAAAAGGTAAGAAAATCTTCACAAATAAACAAATATGGGAGGGAGAAGAAATTATTAGAAAAGAAATAATCCGACATATATCACATATGGCATGCAACATTAGTAGTCGTTTGGTTGTCTTTATAAAACATATAGGAAATCTAAGTTCCCATGAATTACATATATTATCCGGATTATCTGGTTGCCCATAATCAAAGAAAATGGAGGAATTGGAAATTCCATAGGAAAATGAAATTTCCACATAAGAGTATCTCCAATGGAAAGAAAATCCTTGTAGTTTAGCTTGTGAGAATGTTGATGTAAGCAACTCATACCATTGGAGCAAAAATGCAAACTGCTGAACTAACTGGTTTTGTGGGCAACGTAGCATCCCCAACCTACGTAGCTTGAATATTAAATAAAAAGGAAAAATAAATTTATGTATCTAAAGTTGATGTAAATAAGTATTGTAGGGTCAGACAAAACTACAATGCATATAGCTTGCCATTGGAGTAATTTGCCATTTTTGTTTAGTTAAATTATCTTTCCTATGTGGCAAATCGAAACTACATTCCTTGTAGTTTACCACATTTTCCAATGGCAAACTACAAAGTTTGTAACTTTGTCATGCCATGTAGAAGAGAGAGAAAGTTTAAGCCAATTTTGCAGACTACATCAAACTTTAAACAACTAGTTATTTGACCCGTGCAAAATTGCACGGGGCGTTTTACCTCTTTGTTCTTTGGACTGACTTTCATTAGGTAATGTTTATACCGGTTGTCAATACTATAACTCTATAAGTCTTCGATGTTTTTATGCCCAATATACAAAATGGTATTAGTTAGATTTTCGAATAAAGTAAGCTTTTGACACATTAAAATACACTCGATAACTATTGAATAAATGGACCGCCCATTGACCAGCGATAAATTCACAAAAGACGTATTTCTCCATTTATGTTCGCATATACTCAATCGGAATTGCTAATCATAGATGTAGTAAACAACAAATTAAAATAATAGTGTCACTTTTATCAAATAAAGGTCTTACTATGGTGATAATATTTTGAACTATTGGCAAACTTATAGACGCTTATTAAGATAGAAAAAAAGAACCCGCTAAGTTACACCATATGAAAGTTGATCCCATTTGACCTCAGCCGATTTTCATGGTCATGGACCCCATAATTTTTTTATTTTTACTCGATCCGACCCGTTGATCAAATTTGACCACTAATTAAGACAATTCACCTAAATTCAAACCAACCCTTTATTGAGATGAAATAAATAGACTCTTAACATGTAGCATGTGGGCACACGCTAGCTAGAAAAGCTATTATTTCAATTGCAAATAATTTGTGTAATTAAGAAAACAAATTCTAACTTGTATAAGAGTTATTTTTCCCTTTCTCAATTGCCCCTTTTATCTTTATATATTACATTTCATTTTGGGAAATTGTGTTAGTAATTTAAATTTAAATTCCCAATATTGATGAAAATATTTGACCTCGCTCGCTTTTTTTCGTCATGCACCCGTTTTTTTTTTACTTGTCACCCGTATTAAACCATGTATATAATCTCAAACTCGATCCAACCCGTTGATCAAAGTCTCATAAAAAGACAATCTCTCAATTATTTTATTGAAAGACCACCATTATATTGTGTGACAAAGTGACTCTTTTTACATTGCTTGTAACCATGAAAATACTCTTAATGATCTTATTAATTTACTATTATAAATCATATTATATGTATTTTTTTTAGGATACCATCATATAAAATTAGCTAAAATTTATAAAATAACCTCTTTGCAAATCTTAGATTAATTTGCAAGGTCGTTAAGTAAAACGATTGCCAACAATATTATAATAGTCACTAATTATATGATAAGGGTCACGATGTAAATATCATGGTTGGTCTCCCACAAAACCAACGAACATAAATCAGCCTAAATTCAATATAAATTTCAAACTTTACTGTTTTATGAGTTTTAAGCTTGCATTATTTATACCCTAGCCCATTTTTAATTTTTGTTTTTGTCTCAGATGCCCCTCTTTATTAAATGTATCTTTATATATTATCTTTGTTTTGGAGAATTTTATTGTAATTAAAATTAAAGTAGGTCACTTAACCTGTAGGTGGTAGACACACCCTAACGCAAGAATTAGGCCACTTAACCCGTAGGTGGTAATTAAAATAATTATATGTCAAAAATCTGATATAAGTTAGGTACATACTCCAAAGTTAGAGACTAAGGCCTTGTGCGATTCAACTTATTCAACAGTGTTTTCAAATCAGATCAGATTTATACAAATCAAATTAAATCAGATCAGAAGTATCCAAATAACAATCAATGAATCTAGTCTATTTGTAGTTATTAATTCGTCTAATTGCAGTTAATTTATCGATTAATTCAGTTCAAATCAAATCAAATCAAGTTTATTCAAATCAAATCAGATTAGTTCAATTCAAATCAAATCAAATCGGATCAGATTAATGCAGTCCAATTGAAAAGGGTCTAAAGATTACCCTAACGCAAGAAATAATGTCTTTTATAATCTATGTGTATGTACTATTACTAATAGCATGCTAATGACTAATCATGCACATATATGGCCGCAATCACATGATTAAGTGTGTTATATCCTATCCCATTAAACAATTTGACTTATCATTTCATCATTTATACTGAATATATCGTGTAGATTTCTACTGTTATTGTGCTTATTGACAAATATTGATAAACTTTCACATTATAGAGTCCTGGATACATGAACTGATCAATCACCTTGTACTATCCAAGAGGCCAAGATGAAAAGGAAAAAAATGAAAAATGAAATAGCTAATACGAATCGGAGTAAGAAAATGTGTAATTCACAAACTACTTTGATAATCTCTTTATTTACTGATATGCATGTCCATGCAATTTAGCCTTAATTTAACATCACACCACTTAAAAAAGAGTAAGCATGGTTAGAAATGTGTACATGTAAGTTGAGTTTGAAATGCAATTTCACCAAGAACTTTTACGATGACGATACGAGCTAGAAACATAAAAAATAACACATTAAATTAAGTAAACATATGCCAAACTCATTATTGATACTGTGCAAGAATACGAAAATTATGCACTCATTTTCTCCCCCTAATGATTCTCTGAGAGAGATTTTCGTTTAACTACAGTTAACGGAACCTAACTACTTATCGTCACATTAATTTAACATTCTATGAGAGAGATTCAATTTTATGACAATTGTGAACCCATTTCTGTTCATTGGATATTTATATCTAATTTGGTCGCACAACTAAATTGACCTTCTATGAGAGACATTTCCTTAATTGGGCCTGTAATTGGAGGACACTGAATTATTTTCATATTTTGTGAAAGCCAAATCTTCCCATTGTTATTAAAGGATATTTTGGGTTAGAAATCTTTCCTTTGTAACTAAATAATGTTTTAGGTCAAAATCATATCAAAGTTACATTTTCCTAAATTACTGCTGAATATTAATTAATATCCGAAGATATATTGCAAATATTGTTCAATTTTATTCTTTCCTAGATTATAAGGTGATTTAAATTGTCCAGATTTCATTTTTATATTTAAATTGTCATATTTAGTAGATTTCCATTTTTAATTCTAAAAAAAAAATTTCCTTTTTTTTTCTTTCCTAGATTTTGAGGTATTTTAATTTTAGAATTATATCAGAACAAAATTACCCATTCTATTATTTTTCCTATTACATCCGGATATTATTCCTTGAATGAATAGAGTTTATCATCCTTTTTTAGAGACTAAATCAAATCGTATTTATTTTATTCAATTTTTTCTTATAACAGCCGTAGAATTATTGTAAATCTAGCAACAAAATATATTAGTACCATAATCATAATGTGTATTCTTTGGCATGTGTCATGCGTAAGCGTACATGCATATGTTTGGCGTTACCATGTGAGTGGTATTTATGTCAACTTTCATTTGACATCAGCGTCCTATGTGGATGACCTAAGAGGAGCTTGGCTTGCGAGACCTTGGTTTGCCCGCTTGTTGTTTTAGTTCTGTGGGTTCGTGGCTCATATTGACCAGAATCCATTTTGGCCTGCAATTTTCGATTAAGCTAACCAGTTGACCTTATTAGAGGGGGTACGCAAGTTTACTTATATTAATTTACAGATTCTAGTGACTCACTACTTCCAATTATAAAAATTCGAAACAAAACATTACAAAAGATGAAGTTTGATACGTCTAGAGTAAAGAGAAATCAAGTGGTCCTTAAATTGTTGTAAAACTAAAGATGCTGAACCTACTATTGGAAAACAGTAATAAAAATTCAAAATCAAGCACAATTCCGTGCATCAAATTGCTTTTATCCAAAAGAAATACTTTAAATCATTTGCTGATCCACCCTCGTTTACATCGTCTATTGATTGTAGACTTGTAGTAGTTCAGGACATACCCCAGGTCAAGTTTTGATCGACCTCCTCGGCTTCGCTAAGTTATTTCCTAAGTCCCCATAATTCAATCGATTTGTTCCCCGTGAAGCGGTGATATAGGAAAAGTAGTTTCCAGGTCCCATGCATTCATGTTTATAGAGTTTTCGAAATCGACTTTGAACTTTGCATAATATATTAGATGCATTAGAATTTCGAAGTGACAAATTTCCGGTAGCACAATTCTAAAGTCTATATAAAAAATACTAATCAAAGAAGCACATTAAGTCTATATGACGATAAGTAGTTCATTAACTGCAATAATATATTCCGATACGAACATGCTAACGTTTCCGCTTTTGTTCGGTTCAGGACCTCAAACGTTTTTTTTTGTTTAGTCAAGGACCTCACGTTAGCTTCCGTCAGAGTGTGTTGACCCAGAACCCCTGAAACAAACACTTCCCCAACTAAACCCACATAACTGCATAGTCTGCATTCCTCCCCGAATCTAAAAACTTTGGTTTAATTCATTAAATTTATATCATATTCATCAACACATACCAAAAGAATCAAAGAATTGAGTATCAACCGAACCAAAATGGTTCATTCAATCACGAAACAATGAGAGGGATCAAAGCACACATCGAAGCCTGGGTAAGTGATTTTGAGCAAAAGGAGGCAACAACAATACCCAATTTTATGCATGCATTTTTATGGTTGAATTGGGTGCTGGAATTTGAGGATTTATGATATTTTTAACAAAATTTGGAGAAAGTTTTGGTCGTTTGTCTCGGTTTATTAGGGGAAAATTACGAACGATTTTCTGGGGTTTTTGCCGGAAATACGCCACCACTTTCTGGGCTTGATGAGTATTTATGGGTTTATTAGGTAAAAAAATTTGTTCAATTATTTTGAATTGAGGAAAAGTTAATTGATTTGGGGTTTTGTTGTGAATTTCGAAAGATGGCGATGGAGGATTGATTGAGTTTTTGCTACATAGAAATTTTTTTCGTGAGGGGATGAAGATGAAGATAGGAAGGGGGAAGATGATGAAGATCTTGAGCTTCTGAGGAAGATGATGAAATCTTAACGATCGGGTGAGAAAAAGAGAAAGATTGGAGAGGAGGAAGGTGGGTGAACACCAATATATCAAGCTAATGGTGGCATTTTAGCTTAGCTTGAGCGGCGAAAACATAAGGCATTTATTAGTGGATTTGGCTTTGCATGGAAACTCAATATGAGACTTTGGGCACATATTCTGTTGTATAGAAAGTATGTGTAGCATCTTTTCTTTGTGAAGTGTCTACGGATTATATAATGTCTATTTACTAATGCATGAATTCACAATTTTCTTTTTTGTTATTAAATTGAATACTAATTTAGCTTTAAGAAGTGGCCTGACCTTCATATATTTCTCTTTCAAAATGATACTTCATATAAAGAAAATTAACAAAACGAATGTGTATAAGTTCTCCATATATATACATTTTATTCATATCATAACAAAAGAAGTGTACAATCATACAAATTCATCATAAAAATTACAACCAGAAAGTGGTAATCAGGGAAGCCCATGAAAGACTATTGAGGCTCGACGAAATTGGATCAAACCATTAGATTCTTGATAATTTTATCTCAATTGTGGGAAAATCGTAGCTCTGTATTGCGATTGTTGTCATTCCCCTGTAATGACAAATATACTCAGATAAAAATAGAAAAAAATTGTTATTTCGAATTTAACATATATATACACCGAAAATAACAGTTCAATAAAATCATTCGAATTTAACATTTCAAAACAGAAGTATAAATCCTGAATGAAAAAATGTAATTGAATTCAATCGAGAGCACGCTAAAGCAAAAAGGGGATTCAATTTGCAAAATAATTTGATAACGACTTAAATAGTTCATGAAACTGCAAAATGCAAACGCAAATAAATATTAGACATTTTGGAAATCAATGTGTTTGTGTGTTCTTATATATTGGGAGGGAGAGGTGTAAGTTGCTAAAAACCCTAGAAATTGAAAATGATAAATCATGTAAAATAATGTTTTTTTTCTTCTTCTATATTTTTAGCCAAAAATATGTGGTGATAGGTATTAGTTGACTTTTATGTGCGTAACAAATGAAGAGTATCATGGTAAATATATGACATAATTGGAATAAATGATTTGATTTCCTAAGATTTAAAATGATATTTGATTGCTATTTCCGTTTTATTTGATTGCAGTTTCCGAAATTAAGTGTAATATTGTTTTTCCCATATTCTTTCCCAAATTATTTAAAATGGATGGATTATGGTATATTTTTCGCCCTAATTAGTGCAATTAAGTATCTAATTCAATATATTTTTCGTAGCGATTTTTGCCATTTTTCCGTAAATTAAAGCTGCATATAACTTTGATAATATTCTGGCAAATGTTTCGTAAATATTGTTGCCATATTTTTGTAAATTATATCTGTAGATATTATGGCGAAACTATTCTTGCCGATTTTAGTAGTTCATTAGTATAAATATTTTAAATATAGCAACAAAATATATTAGTTTCCTAAATGTAGTGTGTACTGTTAGGCGTGTGTCTTTTGTATGCTAGTGTGTCTCATTCATGACCATGTGAGTGCTATTAACGGCAGTTTTCATTTGACATCAGCGCTTGCGTGGAGGGTCTCACAATGATTCAAATCCACGCTATTAATATTATATATGATACGATGGAAAACTACAACCATTGTAGTTTGGAGTGGGGCCCAATTATATTTACAACAAAAAGTAATTTAGAAAAAAAAATGAAAAAACAAATGATTGTTTTTATCAATTTTTATCTTTTGGATTTCTTTTTTTTATCAAGCTACGTTGCTTTGTGGAGCTAGGTGCCAGACAAACTGCAGCATCTTCATATTTTCCTCCAATGGTATAAGCTGCTTACACCACCATCTTGCCAAGCCAAAGTACATGAAAAAATTACCATTGGAGTTGCTCATGGTGGAATTTGCTGACCAACTCCCCCCTCGGTGATTCTAAATTCCCACATCAATTTTGTTCAAAATTTACAAATTTGCCCCCCAAATAATTACGAAGGTCGCATTTATTAAGCTAAGGGATATAATAGTAATACAAATTAAAAAAATAAGGGAATTGGATTGGTGCCACCAAACAAGATGTTGAAATTTAATTCATGAGAAATCCAAATTCCTTGATGTCTACCAAATTTGAAATTATTTCACATAGAATTTTACTCAAGAACTAAATTTATGGGATATTTAACTTCTTAAAGGAATTAAATTTTTACATGAACCAAACGACCACTTAACTTGTGTTAGAAAAATCACATCTTAAGTAATTTGGTTGATGGATCAATATGACCCTAAAGTTAAAAAAAAAATTGGAAACAAACTAGTCTTTGGGTAATCTGAGTTCATGAAATTTTCATCTCGTCTATTTCCATTTGCTCCCATGCTTTCTTTCGTATTGTTGCGTGCAAGTGTATGAACAGTTGTAGCTAACGGATCGATTTCAGGGAGCCAAAACATCCTATTTCTGTCGTGAAAAAAAAAATTCAACAATTATACCAGTAACATGAAATCTTTTTTTTTTTTTTGAAATAAATGACATGAAATCTTACGGAAACAAATGTAAACCAATCATAAAGGGACGAAGAAAATATATCATAAATATGTAAAATTTGATTAGATTTGAGGTTTTTTTGTTACACTTAGCTCTTAGGGCAAAATTTAAGAATTAAATTTGTGTAAGATTATGTGAGTTCCAAGAGCATAATAAAGAAATAACAATAATAAAATGGAATATAACATAAATAATGAACACTACAATTTTCTCTCTCTTCCCTTCCTCGTTCCAATTCCACCCAAGACTCACCACACCTCCACGAGACCTCCATCGGCAAACCGCAGGTGGAATAAAATGACAATTTAGTTGGGGTATGGTGAACCCTAACTAGGTACTGCTATTGTAAAGTGGCCGGAAAAACAGTTTAGGGTCCCATTTTCCGACGCCGCGTAAAGTTAAACCCATTTTCCGATTCACTTTGAGGTGAGGAAAGGAGTGGTGGTGTTGGGTTGTGGCTTGTGGTTGGGTACGGTGGAGAGGGGGGAGGAGAGAGAAAATTGTATATTTGGATTTATGTATTTATTGTTTAATGTCAAACTTTATACGAACTTACAAAAAAATATCACATATTTGTGACTTAGGGTTACCTATAACAAAACCTTAGATTAAACATCTCTCTTAGAAAAATCTTTTTTTTTTTAATTATTAACACCTTCTCATACTATTTATTATTTGTAAAATACTTCCAAAACTGACTTTCTCGCAGAAATAGATGAGTTTTTACATCATTGACCGCTCGGAACTCATATCTTCTTATCGATTTCTGCCCTTCCTCTGAGTCATTTCTTGTTATTGGAACATATGGCCTCAAAATGACATTAAAAAACAAATCAGTAGGGCCGGCTCTGAGATTTCGGGGGCCCTAGGCGAAATTTCGATAGGGGGCCCTAAATCGTCAATACTTTCAATGAAAAAAAAAATCAATATAAATGAGATAGGTAGGATTTGAACCTTGTACTCAACTTTGAAAGGGTGGAACTCATACCACTAGCCTAAAGTCACATTTATGAGTATATTTACTTTCTAATTTATATGTACTGATCCATCAGTTATTGGGCACAAATATCGGGAGCCCTAGGCGGCCGCCTAGCTCGCCTGGGCTAATAGCCGGCCTTGCAAATCAGAGTAAGGAGCGAAATCCTATCTGAAGTCCTGTATGCGTTGTGAGTAGTTAATGACAGAAACTTGACTACATACTTCCGTATATATTTTTTGGCGAAAAGTCACTTTTGGCGGTGTATAGCAAAGCATTGATATTTGATAATATAAAAAATTGTTAGACAAAAACAAAATCTACGAGGGTTTTTTTTGGTGAGTAAAATCTACGAGGGGTTATTTTACAAAACGTAACATGTACTCTCTCTGTTCGGTTATAAAACGTGTAGGGCCGTAACACAGTTTTTAAGAAAAATAGAATAAAGAATGAGTTTTAGGGTTCACTTGGTGTAAAATTACACATAGGGGTATGTCCCACTTGCACTTCTAATAAAAAAAGTAGGGTGTCTTGGTCTCTATATGTACAAATAAGGAAATATTTCAATTAGGAAGTTTAATAAATAGAAAGTACTCCCTCCATATCATTAGGTTCTTTGCATTTTGTTTGAATTTCTCTCATATATTCAAACCAAATACAAAGAACCTAATCAAATAGAGGAAGTGAGAAGTTTAAAGACGAACAGAGGAAGTAGCATTTAACAGGTCCTTATATTAGTGACAACAAAGTCTTGCATAAAACAATACTAAATAAATACCCTAGTAAATACGGAAGTCGCTAGTTCCGTGTCAGTGTGTCACAATAGATCAAACAAGAGCTACGCAAAGTCATGATTGATCGAATATGCGACGGCTAGAAACTGATGATAATTATCACAAGCTACTGCATCTAAACTATGACATTATTTGTGTAAAAAAAAAGCTCACACAAAAAATGTTCGTTAACATCTTTAAAACTACAACTATAAAGAAAAATTTCCCTAATTTTTATCTCTGTTTTTACCATGGTTGCATACTACAGTATCTATTGTCTGTGTAGGTTCTTACATACAATCTACATGCATTTAGTACGCTTTATAACTGCGATCAGATCGTCAAACTCCTCGATCTCATGCAAAGTAGAATTATAAATTCCCAATCATAAGTTGGGTTGCGTTATGCGGTCATTAAACGTATAAGTTGGGTTATGCGTTATGCGGATATTATTCCTTGAATGAATAGAGTTTATCATCCTTTTTTAGAGACTAAATCAAATCGTATTTATTTTATTCAATTTTTTCTTATAACAGCCGTAGAATTATTGTAAATCTAGCAACAAAATATATTAGTACCATAATCATAATGTGTATTCTTTGGCATGTGTCATGCGTAAGCGTACATGCATATGTTTGGCGTTACCATGTGAGTGGTATTTATGTCAACTTTCATTTGACATCAGCGTCCTATGTGGATGACCTAAGAGGAGCTTGGCTTGCGAGACCTTGGTTTGCCCGCTTGTTGTTTTAGTTCTGTGGGTTCGTGGCTCATATTGACCAGAATCCATTTTGGCCTGCAATTTTCGATTAAGCTAACCAGTTGACCTTATTAGAGGGGGTACGCAAGTTTACTTATATTAATTTACGGATTCTAGTGACTCACTACTTCCAATTATAAAAATTCGAAACAAAACATTACAAAAGATGAAGTTTGATACGTCTAGAGTAAAGAGAAATCAAGTGGTCCTTAAATTGTTGTAAAACTAAAGATGCTGAACCTACTATTGGAAAACAGTAATAAAAATTCAAAATCAAGCACAATTCCGTGCATCAAATTGCTTTTATCCAAAAGAAATACTTTAAATCATTTGCTGATCCACCCTCGTTTACATCGTCTATTGATTGTAGACTTGTAGTAGTTCAGGACATACCCCAGGTCAAGTTTTGATCGACCTCCTCGGCTTCGCTAAGTTATTTCCTAAGTCCCCATAATTCAATCGATTTGTTCCCCGTGAAGCGGTGATATAGGAAAAGTAGTTTCCAGGTCCCATGCATTCATGTTTATAGAGTTTTCGAAATCGACTTTGAACTTTGCATAATATATTAGATGCATTAGAATTTCGAAGTGACAAATTTCCGGTAGCACAATTCTAAAGTCTATATAAAAAATACTAATCAAAGAAGCACATTAAGTCTATATGACGATAAGTAGTTCATTAACTGCAATAATATATTCCGATACGAACATGCTAACGTTTCCGCTTTTGTTCGGTTCAGGACCTCAAACGTTTTTTTTTGTTTAGTCAAGGACCTCACGTTAGCTTCCGTCAGAGTGTGTTGACCCAGAACCCCTGAAACAAACACTTCCCCAACTAAACCCACATAACTGCATAGTCTGCATTCCTCCCCGAATCTAAAAACTTTGGTTTAATTCATTAAATTTATATCATATTCATCAACACATACCAAAAGAATCAAAGAATTGAGTATCAACCGAACCAAAATGGTTCATTCAATCACGAAACAATGAGAGGGATCAAAGCACACATCGAAGCCTGGGTAAGTGATTTTGAGCAAAAGGAGGCAACAACAATACCCAATTTTATGCATGCATTTTTATGGTTGAATTGGGTGCTGGAATTTGAGGATTTATGATATTTTTAACAAAATTTGGAGAAAGTTTTGGTCGTTTGTCTCGGTTTATTAGGGGAAAATTACGAACGATTTTCTGGGGTTTTTGCCGGAAATACGCCACCACTTTCTGGGCTTGATGAGTATTTATGGGTTTATTAGGTAAAAAAATTTGTTCAATTATTTTGAATTGAGGAAAAGTTAATTGATTTGGGGTTTTGTTGTGAATTTCGAAAGATGGCGATGGAGGATTGATTGAGTTTTTGCTACATAGAAATTTTTTTCGTGAGGGGATGAAGATGAAGATAGGAAGGGGGAAGATGATGAAGATCTTGAGCTTCTGAGGAAGATGATGAAATCTTAACGATCGGGTGAGAAAAAGAGAAAGATTGGAGAGGAGGAAGGTGGGTGAACACCAATATATCAAGCTAATGGTGGCATTTTAGCTTAGCTTGAGCGGCGAAAACATAAGGCATTTATTAGTGGATTTGGCTTTGCATGGAAACTCAATATGAGACTTTGGGCACATATTCTGTTGTATAGAAAGTATGTGTAGCATCTTTTCTTTGTGAAGTGTCTACGGATTATATAATGTCTATTTACTAATGCATGAATTCACAATTTTCTTTTTTGTTATTAAATTGAATACTAATTTAGCTTTAAGAAGTGGCCTGACCTTCATATATTTCTCTTTCAAAATGATACTTCATATAAAGAAAATTAACAAAACGAATGTGTATAAGTTCTCCATATATATACATTTTATTCATATCATAACAAAAGAAGTGTACAATCATACAAATTCATCATAAAAATTACAACCAGAAAGTGGTAATCAGGGAAGCCCATGAAAGACTATTGAGGCTCGACGAAATTGGATCAAACCATTAGATTCTTGATAATTTTATCTCAATTGTGGGAAAATCGTAGCTCTGTATTGCGATTGTTGTCATTCCCCTGTAATGACAAATATACTCAGATAAAAATAGAAAAAAATTGTTATTTCGAATTTAACATATATATACACCGAAAATAACAGTTCAATAAAATCATTCGAATTTAACATTTCAAAACAGAAGTATAAATCCTGAATGAAAAAATGTAATTGAATTCAATCGAGAGCACGCTAAAGCAAAAAGGGGATTCAATTTGCAAAATAATTTGATAACGACTTAAATAGTTCATGAAACTGCAAAATGCAAACGCAAATAAATATTAGACATTTTGGAAATCAATGTGTTTGTGTGTTCTTATATATTGGGAGGGAGAGGTGTAAGTTGCTAAAAACCCTAGAAATTGAAAATGATAAATCATGTAAAATAATGTTTTTTTTCTTCTTCTATATTTTTAGCCAAAAATATGTGGTGATAGGTATTAGTTGACTTTTATGTGCGTAACAAATGAAGAGTATCATGGTAAATATATGACATAATTGGAATAAATGATTTGATTTCCTAAGATTTAAAATGATATTTGATTGCTATTTCCGTTTTATTTGATTGCAGTTTCCGAAATTAAGTGTAATATTGTTTTTCCCATATTCTTTCCCAAATTATTTAAAATGGATGGATTATGGTATATTTTTCGCCCTAATTAGTGCAATTAAGTATCTAATTCAATATATTTTTCGTAGCGATTTTTGCCATTTTTCCGTAAATTAAAGCTGCATATAACTTTGATAATATTCTGGCAAATGTTTCGTAAATATTGTTGCCATATTTTTGTAAATTATATCTGTAGATATTATGGCGAAACTATTCTTGCCGATTTTAGTAGTTCATTAGTATAAATATTTTAAATATAGCAACAAAATATATTAGTTTCCTAAATGTAGTGTGTACTGTTAGGCGTGTGTCTTTTGTATGCTAGTGTGTCTCATTCATGACCATGTGAGTGCTATTAACGGCAGTTTTCATTTGACATCAGCGCTTGCGTGGAGGGTCTCACAATGATTCAAATCCACGCTATTAATATTATATATGATACGATGGAAAACTACAACCATTGTAGTTTGGAGTGGGGCCCAATTATATTTACAACAAAAAGTAATTTAGAAAAAAAAATGAAAAAACAAATGATTGTTTTTATCAATTTTTATCTTTTGGATTTCTTTTTTTTATCAAGCTACGTTGCTTTGTGGAGCTAGGTGCCAGACAAACTGCAGCATCTTCATATTTTCCTCCAATGGTATAAGCTGCTTACACCACCATCTTGCCAAGCCAAAGTACATGAAAAAATTACCATTGGAGTTGCTCATGGTGGAATTTGCTGACCAACTCCCCCCTCGGTGATTCTAAATTCTCACATCAATTTTGTTCAAAATTTACAAATTTGCCCCCCAAATAATTACGAAGGTCGCATTTATTAAGCTAAGGGATATAATAGTAATACAAATTAAAAAAATAAGGGAATTGGATTGGTGCCACCAAACAAGATGTTGAAATTTAATTCATGAGAAATCCAAATTCCTTGATGTCTACCAAATTTGAAATTATTTCACATAGAATTTTACTCAAGAACTAAATTTATGGGATATTTAACTTCTTAAAGGAATTAAATTTTTACATGAACCAAACGACCACTTAACTTGTGTTAGAAAAATCACATCTTAAGTAATTTGGTTGATGGATCAATATGACCCTAAAGTTAAAAAAAAAATTGGAAACAAACTAGTCTTTGGGTAATCTGAGTTCATGAAATTTTCATCTCGTCTATTTCCATTTGCTCCCATGCTTTCTTTCGTATTGTTGCGTGCAAGTGTATGAACAGTTGTAGCTAACGGATCGATTTCAGGGAGCCAAAACATCCTATTTCTGTCGTGAAAAAAAAAATTCAACAATTATACCAGTAACATGAAATCTTTTTTTTTTTTTTGAAATAAATGACATGAAATCTTACGGAAACAAATGTAAACCAATCATAAAGGGACGAAGAAAATATATCATAAATATGTAAAATTTGATTAGATTTGAGGTTTTTTTGTTACACTTAGCTCTTAGGGCAAAATTTAAGAATTAAATTTGTGTAAGATTATGTGAGTTCCAAGAGCATAATAAAGAAATAACAATAATAAAATGGAATATAACATAAATAATGAACACTACAATTTTCTCTCTCTTCCCTTCCTCGTTCCAATTCCACCCAAGACTCACCACACCTCCACGAGACCTCCATCGGCAAACCGCAGGTGGAATAAAATGACAATTTAGTTGGGGTATGGTGAACCCTAACTAGGTACTGCTATTGTAAAGTGGCCGGAAAAACAGTTTAGGGTCCCATTTTCCGACGCCGCGTAAAGTTAAACCCATTTTCCGATTCACTTTGAGGTGAGGAAAGGAGTGGTGGTGTTGGGTTGTGGCTTGTGGTTGGGTACGGTGGAGAGGGGGGAGGAGAGAGAAAATTGTATATTTGGATTTATGTATTTATTGTTTAATGTCAAACTTTATACGAACTTACAAAAAAATATCACATATTTGTGACTTAGGGTTACCTATAACAAAACCTTAGATTAAACATCTCTCTTAGAAAAATCTTTTTTTTTTTAATTATTAACACCTTCTCATACTATTTATTATTTGTAAAATACTTCCAAAACTGACTTTCTCGCAGAAATAGATGAGTTTTTACATCATTGACCGCTCGGAACTCATATCTTCTTATCGATTTCTGCCCTTCCTCTGAGTCATTTCTTGTTATTGGAACATATGGCCTCAAAATGACATTAAAAAACAAATCAGTAGGGCCGGCTCTGAGATTTCGGGGGCCCTAGGCGAAATTTCGATAGGGGGCCCTAAATCGTCAATACTTTCAATGAAAAAAAAAATCAATATAAATGAGATAGGTAGGATTTGAACCTTGTACTCAACTTTGAAAGGGTGGAACTCATACCACTAGCCTAAAGTCACATTTATGAGTATATTTACTTTCTAATTTATATGTACTGATCCATCAGTTATTGGGCACAAATATCGGGAGCCCTAGGCGGCCGCCTAGCTCGCCTGGGCTAATAGCCGGCCTTGCAAATCAGAGTAAGGAGCGAAATCCTATCTGAAGTCCTGTATGCGTTGTGAGTAGTTAATGACAGAAACTTGACTACATACTTCCGTATATATTTTTTGGCGAAAAGTCACTTTTGGCGGTGTATAGCAAAGCATTGATATTTGATAATATAAAAAATTGTTAGACAAAAACAAAATCTACGAGGGTTTTTTTTGGTGAGTAAAATCTACGAGGGGTTATTTTACAAAACGTAACATGTACTCTCTCTGTTCGGTTATAAAACGTGTAGGGCCGTAACACAGTTTTTAAGAAAAATAGAATAAAGAATGAGTTTTAGGGTTCACTTGGTGTAAAATTACACATAGGGGTATGTCCCACTTGCACTTCTAATAAAAAAAGTAGGGTGTCTTGGTCTCTATATGTACAAATAAGGAAATATTTCAATTAGGAAGTTTAATAAATAGAAAGTACTCCCTCCATATCATTAGGTTCTTTGCATTTTGTTTGAATTTCTCTAATATATTCAAACCAAATACAAAGAACCTAATCAAATAGAGGAAGTGAGAAGTTTAAAGACGAACAGAGGAAGTAGCATTTAACAGGTCCTTATATTAGTGACAACAAAGTCTTGCATAAAACAATACTAAATAAATACCCTAGTAAATACGGAAGTCGCTAGTTCCGTGTCAGTGTGTCACAATAGATCAAACAAGAGCTACGCAAAGTCATGATTGATCGAATATGCGACGGCTAGAAACTGATGATAATTATCACAAGCTACTGCATCTAAACTATGACATTATTTGTGTAAAAAAAAAGCTCACACAAAAAATGTTCGTTAACATCTTTAAAACTACAACTATAAAGAAAAATTTCCCTAATTTTTATCTCTGTTTTTACCATGGTTGCATACTACAGTATCTATTGTCTGTGTAGGTTCTTACATACAATCTACATGCATTTAGTACGCTTTATAACTGCGATCAGATCGTCAAACTCCTCGATCTCATGCAAAGTAGAATTATAAATTCCCAATCATAAGTTGGGTTGCGTTATGCGGTCGATCGTTAATGGTATGCAGTATGTTCATGCTGGAATCCCATTACAAATTAAAGGAGCGAATCTGTATACTTTCTCCGTTCGTCTATAAAATGCGTAGGGGCGAAATACGGTTTTTAAGAAAAATAGAATAAAGAATAAGTTTTAGGGCCCACTTGGTGTAAAATTACACATAAGGTTATGTCCCACCTACACTTTTAATAAAAAAAAATAACGTGTTTTGGTATTTATATGTACAAATAAGAAAATAATTTAACTAGAAAGATTAAAAATAAATACTTTTAAATAGAAAGTAAGAAGTTTATAAGCGAATAGGACATACTTGAGATGATATACATCAAGTAATAGTAAAAAGGGCAGCCCAGCGCACATTGGCGTCCCCGCTAAGCGAGGGTTCGGGGAAGGGTCCCACCACAAGGGTGTAATGAGGACAAGCCTTCCCTTGTCAATTTATTTGACAAGAGGCTGCTCCCATGACTTGAACCCGTAACCTATCGATCACACGGCAACACCTTTACCGGTGTGCCAAGGCTCCACTTCACATCAAGTAATAGTGAAATAGAAAATTAAATTCCGCTATTTAAAACACACCGTTGAAAATTAAGACTTCTAGTGGAGAAATTGGTTTATACTATAGCGATTAGCCGTCAGTTGAACCCGTCTAACAACTAACAAGTCAGGAGCATTATTGTAGGCCATTTGTTATTGACCAGCGAGCGATTAAACCGCATCCTTTCCGTAGGGAGATGGATCATTAGTCAGTGGAGGGCTACTGTACAGCTGTAGAGGGGACCATTTGGAGGTTTCACAACTGCTGGCAAGTGGTTTAGTTTGTTAGTGATTTGTCTTGAGAAAATTGTTGATAACAACTGTATAATAATACTAGGATGAAAGTCCGTGCGTTGCACGGGTTTCTTAATAATGATTTCTATTAAACTTATTAAAACCGAAAATTTGTAATTTATGTTTGGATATAGATATTGTGTGCTAAAATATCTATTTAATAAACATTTTTTCATATTTATCTGTATAGTTTTTTATACATTGTATAACGTATTTGTTTTTCGTGTTAGGGGTTTGATGGTCAGGGCTGACAAAAAAATATTTCAAAATAATTATGAAACTTCTCGTTAGATTCTTGGTGAAAATTGATTTCATAAGTGTATAATATTATAATCCAACCATTGTATTTTGAGAGATATTAACGTTAAAGGAGTGTCATGAAAGTAAATGTTTTTTTTTTATTTTTTTTTTATTTTTATTTTTATTTTTATTTTTTTACAATGAATGATAGTTACTCCATTCATTTTCAAGCTTGCTATTTTTCTTTTAGGGGAATTACTACCAAACTTCATAGTTGTTATAACTTCTGAGCCAATAAGAGGCCTCCTGAGTGGTGGATGTTCATTCCCGGTTCCTTTTAATACTTTTTAATCTATTCCTAAAACTTTGTGCAAAAGGCAACATGAAGCTTGGAAATGAATGGAGGGATCAGCGTAGTTTGAGTTTAGACAGATACTACAGGTTATATTAGACAATTAGATTAAAATTATACAACCAATAGGTTGTTAGTGCCTAGCTATACTTTTGTAAGTCTCTTCGAAATGTTATTATAACGTATTTCGTTGAGGTAGGATAAGTACGTAGTGTATGTCTTGCGTTTAGTACTGTAATTGTGATTGGAAATATCTTCTACACTAACGCATATCATACGCTAATCCTAACAAATGAAAAAGGCTAACTACAATCTAATACTACATAATAACCGACAATAATGGAAGTTATATAGGGGTTCTAAATACTTCTTGAGATAAAAATCATATTGGAACCATTTATTATCAAGAGACATGAAAATTGACGAATTCAAGATCATCACAAAGTTTCCAGATGAAAACCCACAAATCTTTTGCAATAAAATTTACAATTCAGCAAAAGAAAAAAAAAACCCACCAATCACATTTAGCAACCTTCACTGGATTATTAGATGAACATAGTTAACATTAACTCCTAATTAGAATGTATGTGTATTATCGTACTATAGCAATTCTATGACATAGGACTTTGAAAACTACGTATTAGTAGGATTATTAGTAGGATTGTCTAGTATAAACATTATTATAATAATATTTTTATTATTAGAAGATTGTCTAACTAATTAAAAGAATTTCACATAAACTTGATAACTAAATAATATTAAAAAATTGCCAAAACTCTCTCATAACCTCCGGTTATTGTGAGAGCTCTAAAAATAGCCTCCTTTAATAGTATAGAAGGATTCATGTGTTTCGAAACTGGCACATACAGTAGAGGTTCAGATGTACGCAAGTCTTACATTATATTAGAATTATGATGAGGATGTACATCGATAACCTAAAATGAAAGTTTCATCTGAAAGCGAATTTAATCAATTGGTCCTCCATTATTTAAGAAAAAACATACTCCGTCTAATTCTGAATGATATTCTTGTTTCCTTTTTGATCCAGTTCTAAATGATCTTTTACTTTCCTTATTTGTTATATTATTTGTGGTGCTAATGGATTGTGACTCAACCAAATTAATTTTCCACCACATCTTACTATCTACAAAAAAACTCAGTGCCACTTTCATTGTGGAACATCAGAGTGAGCTGGAGGGGGTAATTTTGTTTGTCATTTTGTGGAAACAGTGACCCCATCTAGACCTGGCAAAACTGACCCAGACCCGAACATCCGACCCGAATTACTTGACCCAAACATCCGAAATTGACCCGAATTTCTATTTGAATTCAACCCGAGACCCGAATTGACCCTACCTGAACCCGAAAATGACCTGAATTTTGTTTGACCCGATATTGACCCGACCCGAACATGACCCGAATTGAAATGACTTAGACCGAATAACTAAACACTTTTATGATTCGGTGACTTAGATTCGATATATCACATCCTTAATCACTCAAATTACCACTAAAACTTCGTTCAAATTAAGATAACATTAGACTAAATTTTAAGAAATATGACGTTAATATGATCTGATTCGAACAATTTAAAATTTGACCCGACCCGAATTTGACCCGTAGTTATCACACCCGAACTAGACCAAGAACCAAACCGAACCCGACCCGATCCGAAATAGACCCGAAAGGTGACCCAACCCGAGTAGACCCGACCCAGACCCGGCCTGAATGACCCGTTTGCCAGGTCTAACGCCATCCAACCCGGAAATAATTTAGTTAAAAAAAAAAGATTGAGTTGGAATATGTAAAAGTGGTACTATGGTAGTATAAGGATTTGAACACTAGACAATCCCAAAATAAGTCGACTTTCTAACAACTAGGCTAACTTTAATTTTATACCCTTAAAGAAAATTACTTGATACTGGAAGCTGAAGTTGGATGTGCCGGAAAGAAATGATAGGCTTGAGAATTTGGGATAACTAACACGGCAAGCGGAATTTAGTGCAATAGAAAAGTCAGACCAACCCATTCTACACGTCTGAGTTTGATAGCATTTTTTGGAGAGGGACTGCAACCTAAGTCTGAATCGATTTTCTTAAAGGGAAATTTCATCAAAACGATGGGTACCAAGAGACTTCATACCGATATAATGAGTTGTATTTGTATAGAGAGAAATTCTAAAATTCTAAACAAGCACAACTAGCAAAGTATCTGTCAAACCTCTTACAACAACCTGTATATCAGTAGGTCTTGTGTGAGACCGTCTTTTAATAATTTACTGAAATATCAATTATGTTATTTATATCTAACTCTCTTTATATAATGAGTGACCATTATACTACTTTTGGTAATCGTTTGTGTTAAACACTTTGAAAATTATATCTAATTTTAAATGATTTGATCCTCCAAAATCATAGATAATGTGATTTATTATTATAAGTTAATATGATCACTAAAGTATTATCACGGTTACAAACGATTTTTTTAAATAATGCTCTAAAATAAATTAATTCAAGATTTGGGTGAGGAATCAAACTATTTACGCACAATGGGTCCACGTAGGATCGTCATTAGTTTCAGTTTTATTTTTTGAAACAAACCAAAGTCGTCACGGCACGTGACGGTTTCACCCATAACCGCTGCGAATTGGGGCGATTATGGACAAAAAATGTAACACCCCGACTCATTGTCTGAGCCGAAAGTAGTCACCTATCCTGAAATTACTCTCAGTCAAGCACGCTTAACCTTGGAGTTTTTATCACATGGGCTTCCTTCTGTAACAGCCCGATCCACCGTCCGTCGCAACACAACCCAATAAGATGGGTAGTCACCCTTTTGGCCCGTAAATCATCACTTGGGCTCTAAAAGATAAAAGTCTTGTTGGTAGTATGATGATATGAATCTATTATAAACCGATCATATGAGCCTTAATTTCCCAATGTGGGACAAACTAACTCCATAAACTACTTTCCAAATTCCGTAGTGTTACAAACTCCCCCACTTAGAGAACGTAACGTCCCCGTTGCGCCTCGACCAAACCATATCAACATCAACACAGGTCCAAGATCTCCCCTGCTAGACGGCTGACCTGGGCCTTGCCCCAGCACTCAGCACGCGCTCGCAGGGTTGCTCTGATAGCATCTATAACAGCCCGATCCACCGTCCGTCGCAACACAACCCAATAAGATAAATAGTCACCCTTAAGGCCCGTAAATCCTTATTGAGCTCTTAAAGGTGAAAGCCTTGCTGGTAGTATGATGGTAGAAATCTATTATAAACCGATCATATGAGCCTTAATTTCCCAATTTGGGACAAACCAACTCCATAAACCACTTTCCAAATTTCGTAGTGTTACAAAAACCGCTGAGAATGATGTGGGCGGTTATGGACCAAAACCGCTGAGAGTGCACTACAACAAATGAGCACTTGGGTCACGACAGAATTCGTGGCGCAAGTGTTGAATTCTCGTGGCTAAGGCGTGTGGCCACGAGAATTGTTTCCGTGGCCCAAGTAGTCGTGGCAAAGAAATGGCCACGGGAAAACCCAAAACGTGGCCAAAATTGGATTTCTTGCCACGAATGTTGGCCACGTTATTAGTCGTGGCAAGACCATACTCCCGTGGCCAACATTTCAACTTGCCACATGATGACATTCGTGGCCGAGACGTTTATTTCCGTGGCCATCAATATTCTACCTAATTGGCAGCGTCCTGGGAAAGTGATACTCCCGGCAAACGCTAATAACCGGCATCATTTGTTTGTATTCGTCAAAATAATAAAATCACAAAGACGAACAATAAAAACACAAAATCCTGACCAAATTGTTATACATAAGACGCATAATATTTTCGATACAAAAGTTCCATATTCTAATCATATTGTCGAGTCATGTACTAAAACAACAAACCTAAACATCAAAACTACTGATTCTCGAGTCTTTTTCTTTCACATGAAAAATAACTACTTCAAGTGCCTTTTTCCCGTCTTGTAAGATCCTCAAATCCATCTGCCATAGGAATGAGTACCTGTTGGTACAGAGATAACAATGTGTAATTAGTCCTGAGAAAAAAGATGACGTGAAAATCTAAGATATTTGTGGTAACAATAGAGAGGTTACAAAACTATGTTAACATAGATAATTAACGAAAGAATATAAGCAGTATGTGGCAGGGGCAAGACCAAATATCATCCTAGGATTCAATTCTCTGCATGTAGTGGCCATTCGAAAATTTGCATTCACAAGTGCATAACTTCTTTCTTGTCATTACTTTCTGCTGAAGATGATTCATTCAGCCCATAAGATATCAAAATATAGCTACAGATGTTATCTTCAATCTGCAAAAAGAAGCAATCCAAAATTCATCATGGTTAAAGAGATACAGGCCTCTGAGTGACATCAGGTCAGTCCGCTGCTCTGCTAAACACTTATTCTGCAGCACCGACTTTGAGCCTTTATTTATCAAATCTTGGACACAGGTCCAGTTGAGCCCCTAAAGGTGTCACTGGAAAGCTTGAACAATGAGCTTTCCATAAGTATATAAAAGGTAGCTATAACACTTCTGTCTCAAAAGATATGAAGCTTTAAAGTTGCATGAATGTTCCCGAAATGTCACTGATTTTCAGATAATGCATCACTAATGATCTTAATAAAATGGGATTTTCTACTGCATTTAGAGCGAAATTTTGTTAGCATCAGATAATGTTCTCAATAATGTAGTGAACCACAATCACCACCAGAGTTTGGTTGGAGAAAGTACAAACAAGTATAGTTTGATGTAGGTACAAGAGTTTCAGAGACTCGAGTTTGCGCAATCACATTCAAGAGCATCTTAAAAAGTTCAAACGAAGTTCATTTCTTATGTGCCATGCCATTTCTTAAACGTAAGAAATAAGACTAAGTCATAGTTTTTGAATCAATAGCAAAAGATTTGTATATTGCTTGCAGTTTAATGATGAAACCGAACTAACAGCAAGAGTTTATCAAAATCTACAGATTACAGGCCTTGACTTTGTGGGCATATAGTTCCTTCTATAGATATTGAAATTGGCTGAAATTTGTGTTCAAAGTGAATTTGTTGATAATAGCTTTCTATTGGTAGAAATTAGGACATCATTAGATGACATTTGCTAAGGCTAAAAGCCGTTTTTGCACCGTGTCAGAAACATTGTTGTCTAAAAAACAGAAATTGTTGTTCAATATTTTAATTTTAAAATCCTGTTTAGGATTGTGTTCGAATACAATACCACACCTATTACACATCATATGAACCCAATAATGTCATCATCTAGCCAAATTCGAAACTGAACGGAAGCCCCAAAGGCCCAAACCATATTCACAAGCACAATTCCAAAACTAATCAAATTCATCTAAAGAAAAATTCAGAAGAATTACTTAAACTTCTAATAAAACTTTGACTGAAAAGATGTAATTTATAATCCAATCTAATTTCTAAAATTATAAACCTGAAATTCTATTATAAATCAAAGGTGTAAAATTACCATCTCACGTTCCCGTTGTTGGCCTCAAAACGAGGGGCTGGAAAAGGGCGTCAGTTGTGCCGTTGTGGTGCTCACAAATCGCTGACTTCATTGCTCGGTAATGTTAGTGAAAGAAGATGCTTCCTTTTACAGGACTGAATGTTAGTGATGATTCTAATGAAAATCTGGGCAAGAAATGAATGAAACATTGGCAATAATTAAACATTAACAAAAATGAGGGTTACAACATCAAATTAAATCAATTAAACCAATCACTTACACCAATCAATTAAGAAATCAATTAAAGAGTAGGGGGAAGAGAGAGCAACCTGAGAAACAAAAAGAGAAGACGGATGACGGCAGAGAGAGAGTAAATGGACGATGTGCGCAGGCGGATGAGGGAGAAGGAGAGAGAAGACGGAGAGATCGACGATGAGGTCTGCTACTGTTGGCGGTGAATGAGAGGAGAGAGAAAAGTGGGCAGCGGTGAAGGAGTCCGATGCTTGATTGATAACAGTGAGAGAGGATAGAGAATGTCTTGTGGGAGGTGGTAGTTTTTTTTTTTTTTTTTTTCTTTTTGCTATAATTCCTTAACAACTACTCCTATGTACTGAATAGGAAAAAAAAGTTTGCCACGATTGTCAATTCGTGGCCAAAAATATCATTTGTGGCGCAAGTGTTTGCCACGAATATGTATTCGTGGCGCAAATGCCACTTTGCCACGAACATTTTTCACCCGTGGCATGAATATTAGTATTAATATAAGTGAAACTGATTTTTCCCGTGGCAAGCAACAATTATGCCACGAATCATGCCTTCGTGGCATAAAAATCGTGGCCCAAGTGTCAATTTGTTGTAGTGGTGGGGGCGGTTTTGGTCAATCTTACAATTTTGACGCAAAAATAATCCATCAAAATCGTCTGAAAACTGAGCGGTTATGGCCATAACTGTTACGCGCCATAGCGGTTTTGGTACAAATTTTGTTCGGGGGTATCCGATCCTACGTGGACCCATTCTAAGTAAATACTTTCATTTCACACCCATACCTTAAATTATTTTAATTTAGAGCATTATTTAAAAATAATGTTCTCAAATTTAGAGGTGATCATGGGCCGGGCCGGGCTTAGGGTAAAAAAGTAGGCCCGGTGTGCGGGTCGGGGCGTGTTTTTCTTTTGGACATAATCGGTCGGCCCAAGCCCAGCCCATTCGGGCCAAAGCGGGCTTGGGCCGTTTCGGGCTCGTTCGGGCTTTTAAAAAAAAATACGTATTACCTAATTAATACGTTTTTTTTATCACTTTACACACTAATATTATCTACTACTTGCATATTTAGTTTAATAATAAATTCTTATACATTTTTAAAAAGGTTTATGATGTTATTTTCATAATTTATAATATTTGATTTTATTAATAGTAATATTTTTATTATTTTAATATGCTTTATTCACTACATTTAGCCTAATTTTGCTACATTGAGTACTTTAATTACCAAATTCGTCATAATCCGACATCATTTACACTAGTTTACATAACTTAGGTTTATAAATTTTTTACAAAAATTGCGTTTATTTATAAAAGCGGGCCGGGCCGGGCCAATTTTCGGCCCTAGTTGATCGGCCCAAACCCCGGGAAAAAGTTGGGCTTTCGGGCCTAGGCCATTTGATCAGCTCTACAATCAATGTAAAGAGAGTCACTTTGTAACACAGTATAATGATTGAGTGACCGTCTTTTATGAGACTTTGTGCCAATATATATCAAGTTGACAAGTTAGATAGTAATCTACACCGTACATTATTTTAGGTAGTTTTGTTTTATGGATCAATTAGTATATGGTTAGGCTATGTTTGGTACGCAGAAAAAGATGGCTTATTTGGCCAAAATAGCTTATTTGACTAGTTTTTTAAGCTCTTTGATCAAATAAGTTGGTTTGGTAACACTACTAGCTTAAATAATAAGTTAACTTATTTAATAAGTTACCCCATGTAACTTATTAAAATAAGCTAGCTTATCATTAATTTTATTCCTAATTTACCCTCAATTATTTACTAAAATAAAATGAGATTAAAAATAAATAATGTATTTTTATGTAATTTTATATATATCACCTCTTATATCAGCTAATTCTGCCAAACACTCCTTCTATATGTTTGGTGTGCACAATAACCTAGTTTATTTGGGCAAAATAGCTTATTTGAATATTTTTTTTAATATTTTTGATCAAATATAACTACGAAATTGACTTAATTTTGATACTTTATTGTGCATTTGTACGTTCCTTCTTTCCCATCAATTTCATATAGGTGGCATATATAGGCGCATTGACCCGTTTTCATGTAGAAAATTACATTTCATTAATTATCGAAATTCTATATTGTCTCCCGTTTATGTGGACTTGTAAAAGCAGTAAATAACAACTAAGTATACTAATTAAGTCTTTTTATTCCCTCAGAAAAAAATTAAGTCTTTTTAACTTGTTTTAAAAAATGCTCGTCGGAAACATTCTTAATTTTTCATGCGTCAATACTTACAAAGTATCTTTAACTTATTACTCGACACTTGACAACAAATACTCAACATAATGACATAAATACTCTACAAAATATTTTGAAAGATCGACAAAAAACCACTAATACTTAACATAGAAACTTATTGTCGTTCTTTCAAAATACTCAACATAATGATATAAATACTCTACGAAATATTTTGAAAGATCTAGAAAATTTTAAGCCTATTGACCATGAGAGTAAAAAAAAAGAAACATAATTGTGAAAGTTTGACCGATATAATAATTTTAACTCAAAATTCAAATTAATATAAAAAATTAATTAATTCAAACAAATAAACCCCAGCCGACAAATCCTAAGAAAAATTAAAAAAAAAAAAAGAATGAAAAAGATAAGCTACAACAGTTTCTAACGTGAGATTAGGAGGTACTAAACATAGGTTTTTGTTTTTATATTTTATTCAAACCAAATACAAAAAAAAGCAGTTGACATCAGCATGACGTCATCCTTGGGTATTACCCAGGGTGTACGGTATTATTTTCGTACTAGCTTGTAAACCAATCTCCTTAATTTACTTCTAATGATCTGGGACAATACTTTTATAAATACATTTGGGAAACTCCAACAAAGCGAAAGTGAAATGAAGGAAGGAGCGGAAATCCAGGACAACTTAAACGAATGATGTGTATTTTAATTTAAATGAGTGACGCCAAACGCAACCAAAAATCATTTAAAAACGTAGCATAAACTATTGATAAATATTATTTATTTTTACAATTACTATAATACTCTACAATAAAGAAAATTGGGAAAAATTAATAAAAACAGTTAATATTAATCATTATTCGATTCGGTTAGGGTAACCGATGCCACTGACCTCGTCATCGGCTGCTTTGCTCTAGGCCTCGGCAGCCGAAAACTCCTGCGCCGCCGGTGGCCTCGACAACCGGCACCCCGGTTGATAGGGTTTAAATGTGTTGTGTTGATTCGGTTGATTAAGACGCCTTAGTGTCTATTTGGGCATGGTTTTATCGTGATTCGTAGACCACACCACTCGAAGTATTTTTGGAGATTATTCGTTGGTTTTACGAGTTTTTGGTGACCTTAGACTCTTTTGGTGAGTCTCGGACAATGCTAGGAGATCAAGCTACGAGTTGGAGCAAAATTCGAGGAGAAGATCGTTTGACCACACTCCGAGAACCACACACCATCACCTCCAACTTCATTGGATCATAACTCTATAAGCATAAGATATTTTGTAGAAATTACAATTGGAGAGGAAATTTTATTGTCTTATCTTTCCAACGATATATTATGAGCTCAAAATGAAGTTCAGAGGTGAGAGTTATGCCCGTTCGAAGATTGCCCAGCGCACAATCCCTCGACTCGAGGATAACTTCCCTCGAGTCGAGGAGCGTTGACAGGACGGGTATATTGAAGAACAAGATTCTCGACTCGAGAGAAGGTATCCTCGAGTCAAAATTTCCTCGCTCGACTCGAGGATTTCTTTCCTCGAGTCGAGGAAGCTAGCTTCCGGGAAGTTTCCATGGCTTTCCACGGTTTCTTTTTGCCTAAGAAATATCTATTTTGTCTTGTAGTATCTTTTGGACTTATTTTTAATAAAAGGGGCATGTAACCCCTTCCTAGTAATTATCACCTTTCATCTAGTTTTTATTTTTAGAGAGAGAAATTCAAGGAGAATTAACATTTTTATTATGAATTTCATCTCAAATTTTATTCTAATAATTAGTATGGGAGGCTAATCCCCCTCCTAGAGATCCCCCTCCTAGAGACTTGGTGTAATCAATTCTTCATCCTATGTATTAGTAAAATTTTCTTCTCTCTAGTTTGCCTTTATTTTCATTATAATTAATTTCTTGTTATCTAATGCATGATTTATTCTTGTTTTATCTAATTAGCAAGACTTGGCTATTTCATATACTTGGTTGATAATTGGTGGTCATTAATTATTAGCCTAAAAGAAAGCAACTTTCACATGATTAGTGTATGGTTATGACTAACTTGTGATTGGGGAATTAATTGGGCAACTAATAGATTAGATTTGATTAGTGTCGCAGTTGCGGCTAATTAGATACTAATTTGGGTTGTTCTATATTTTATTAGTCCTTGCTCTTCATGCCTTTGGTTGTGATTTGTTTGAGTGGTCACTAGAAAAATTAGGACTAAAAGGATGGGAATTTGGTAGCGGTTGCTCAAATTTCCCATAAAAGAGGATTAATTGGTTAAAAACCGGGATTGTTAGTGAATTGGTAATATTAGAGCGAAGTAAAACTTACTATACTAGGGTGTTAGAAGAGATTATCACCGCGAGTCGCTTTAATCAACTTGATATCTCCTTTATTTCACTTTAATTCAACTTTCAAACCAAACCCCCCCCCCCCCCCATTTAATTGCTTTATTTCATTTGTTTTGCTCTTTCCGCACTTTAATTGCATATTAGACGACCTTCCCTCTTCCTCACGGATACGATACCCGTTTACTCTTGCTAGTTTAGTAGGAATAGTGGTAATTTGACTAATAATAACGACTTATTAGCTTGTCACCGGTCCACTTTTTAAGTCTGGCTTACACCAATAATACAATAATGAAAGACGTCAATATGTATCGTTCTCCGACTCGAAAACCTTAATAGCCGGCAATTACATCCGACTCAGGAGGTGTCGGGTGTCGCGATCAACTGCGGGATGGGTGGTGGTAGATCCGGCCGACATCTCTTTAGATGGGTGTTAGATGATTTGGCCGACACTTCCTCCTGGGTGTCCATGTCTTGACTGACCCTTCGCCTTAGGCGTCCATTCCCGTGACCGAACCTTCGATATGGGTGTCCACAATTGTGGCCGACACCACCTCTACGGGTGTTGGTCGTTTGGGCCGACACTTCCCGCTTCCTATTGGGTACATTTATGGTTTTTTTTTGTTAAATTATACAACAAAAATAGTAGGATTCTATATGTAGACAAATAAAAAAATTGTATATGGCGGCAATGAAAATAAGTATGTAAGTAATCATGTGTTTAAATTCTACTAATCCATTATTAGGATCCTAATTAATCTATTGTCTTAGGAGTGGTACTAATTAAAAGAAAATAGAAGTAGAAGGACATTACACATACATGTGGTGATTATGGTTATCGACAAGGGTATTGGATGGCTGCCGACATGAGGTCGAGTGTCGACAAATAAATTGCAGCACCCCCAAATTTCCCGTCATTTTATATAACATTTTTGAGAGAAAACCAAGACAGTACTCAGGAAATCTGAAGGTGTCACTCCGCATTTAAGTCGAAACCCAAATGCAAGGAGAATCTGAATATCAGTCCAAACAATCTAAATGGTTTAAAATGACCAATTACATCCAAGAACTTTAAAAATTACAACAATCCAAACTCCGAATGAAATATGAAATAACTAAGTCCAACGAATTGTCTAGCAAACTAAATTGTCTAGCTTTATTCAATAATCCAATCCTAGAATACGAAGGTGAATCGCGCCCCAGCAGTCAAGCATCACATCTCACCTGTGGTAGATTTAAAACACAAAAACCACAGTTGAAAAAGTCAGGAAATTGAGTAAGCTAACACCCCAACTTGTAAAACCAAAAACACTTACCTTGTTTTTTCGAAAACGTTTTTACTTTTCATTTGAAGACAACACTTAGCACATATTCACATACAATCATTCCAATAATGTTTCAACGCAAACAAATATACTATCATCATTTCAATTGTAGCATTCAGGTTAGATCAATGAGTGGGAGTTCTGAATCCTTTAAGGCGGTGTAACCAACCCTACATAATATGTAATCATTCAATCATTTAAGGCGGTATAACCAGCCCTACATAATCCAACCAAGACAATCTAGACCTTAAGTGTACACACCCCCTATCAAGTATTGCCAACCCAATAGAGTAGTACTAGACGCCTACAAGGCCTCTTGAAAATCTATGCGGTGGGGCAATTATATATGTGAGCAAATAATATATGCGATCAATAATTTGCGGACAATAATATTTGCGATCAATAGTGTGGGGTCAATAATATATGCGATCAATATTCCCAACTCATTGCCTTGAATAACTTTCGATAATTCATATATCATCAAGCATAAATCAAAGTAGCTTTCATTCAATCAAACCATTAACCATTTCATAAGTAATATGCAATCATTATCCAAATACAATCATCCAATAACAATAACCAACATGATATTCAACATTTCTCCACCTAGCATGCAACTAAGTTCTCAACCAACAACCAAGTCACACTTAGCACCAAATTTTGAAAGGTTTTATATAAGTCATAGAAGGGTTGAGCTTGCTAGCTTACCTTTACAAAATCAAGCACAAACAACACTACTCAGAGAAATAATCCTCGTTCACGAACTCCTCGTCTACAATAATATAAACACGAATCTAAGTAAGTTACTAATTCATCTACCCATCATACTAACTTCCTAACTAGATATGCAATCCTATATGCCATGTAAGAATGTCCCACGATATATATATCAAGCAATAGACCTCCCCCAACACATAAACGAACCAAGAGCATCACAGTTGCAATTCGATTACTCTAACTAGTTCATAATCACAATTCAAACACTAATAACATAAAAATTCCAAAAGAGTCAATTAACTTTGTTAAAACAGAAGTTAAACCTTCAAAAATCGTACTTTCATTTACCCATATGAATCCCAAACTAAACCAATTAAATACTTTATGTAAAAACCTTCAAAAACTCATGTTTTTGGCCTAATTAACTTTAAATCCGAAAATTAGTAATTAAATTCCGAAAAAATCAGAAACTAATTCTACAAATTATGATAATGTCGAAAATCATTACTACTTACAAATTTTGAGTTTTTAGAAAAGATTTAAATTACAAAACCAATTTCTATAATCAATTCAATTTAACAAAACATGAACAAACTCAATATACTACCTCTAATCAAAATTCGAAAACCCTAATATCATAAATTCATATCAATCTAACAACTATATCCAATCAATAACAAGAACAAATCAACAATACAAATTATAATAGCCCCCAATTTCAATAATTAACCAATAACCCCAATAATTCAAGAACATGCCTAAAAACTTAATCTTTGTACATAAGATCAACCCCAGTCAATTATCCATCTCATATATGAACTAGTCATGCATAAGAAACACAAGAACGAATCAAAACGAGTAAGAATCGAATTGGGTTGAAATAGAAATCGAAAACAGAGGAGAGAGAAAAGGGTTTATGTTACCCAAAAGTGGCCGGAGTAGAGAGAGGGCGACAGCTAGGGGACGGAAAGGCGGCAGAAGCGGGGACGTGTTGGCCGTGGGTGACGTTGCGTACGGCGCAGCAAGGGAAGCAGAGGAGAGCTCTTGGTTTGTGTGTTGGTGATGGTGAAGGGGGTTTCTTTTTCTTTTTATCTGATTTCGTTTTTTTTTTTTGGGTTAGTTTTGGGTTGGGTTGTTTGGGCTAATTGAAGAAAAGATGGATCAAAATGAAAATAAGTCCAATTTAGCTAATGCACACTTAAAAGCTCTCCTAATTCAATTTATTTTCTGAAAAACAACTCGATACCTAATTTGAAACTCATGTCCTAATTACAAAATATTACGAAAATTCGAGATATTACATAAATGGTGGAAGACTGGAAGTCGTCCCGCTCTGTTTCACGTTCTTTCTTATAATTATGATTCAAAAATCAACACAAATTTTGTCAAGGACATTTTGAAAAAAATAATAAATATTTACAAGTTCAAGTAAATAAAACATATGAAACTACCCAAGCAAGTGTTTCAAACCTTTTTCAAGTTGCTCCAACTCTTCTATTTTCTCCTCTATATCAAGCTTTTTCACTTTATCATTTCTCTAAACGAATCAAGGTAACGATTACCAGCACTAAAAGCAGACATCTAAGCTACGGTTGAAATCATCATTGCTACTAGAACATCACGAGCTGAGGAGGCCAAGATTGGATATCTATGACCATTCATCCTCCACCATGTCAATATATCGCAATCAAGCTCATGCTCACCCATTTTCTCTTCTAGATACTTATCCAACTCATTTTTCAAATAACCACTATCACCTTGACATACTAACTTGTGTAAAATCTTGTGTAAGGCCGGTTCCACTAGGGGGTGTGTCATCACTTTGTGGAGGTAAAGGAGCATAAAACGTCCTATAATGTTCCACCAAAACACTTGTTTTAAGATACACTTGTTGTATCATTTCTTCATCCTTAGGTGCACCGTATCTAACTGTTAATAATGCTAGCTTTAAACCCATTAACTTCATCTTAGGATCAAGGATGGCACCCACAAAGATCAACACATTCATCTTATTCACATAACCCCAATACTTGTAAAATTTCTTTTTTCATATTATTAGCCATAGCTTTAAATCCATCACTCTCACTCATAATCCACTTATTCATTTGACTTAAAGCACGAATTATGAAAAAGATGGTGGAATTGCTAGTCACATACAACGAGCCAGAAACTTGATCAGTTAAGACTTTAAACTCTTTCGAAAACACTACCAATGACTCCACAACATCTCAATCATCTTCACTAGGAGCTCCAGAAAGCTCACGCACAATTGGATTTCCAAACTCAGCTTCATCATCTAGGTCTCGACCTAATTCATCTCCTTGAGGATTAATGGGAATACCCACATCACCAAAAACATCCTTATACTTAAATGCAGTATCAATCATAGTGAATGTAGAATTCCATCTAGTAGTTACATCAAAAGATAATGAGCACTACTCAGGTAATTCACGTCTAAGAGTTTCATCTTTAAAGTGCCTCAACCTACTCGGAGAACTTTTCACATATTTCACAGTATATCTAACCTTAACAATTGACGTCTTATTCTTTCTTAAACCATTCCATACAACAAGGTTAATTAATAATATGTGCAACACATCTCGCATGCAAATACTTTCCAAGACCAATCGTACGAGGTTTCTTTTGAACAATTATTTTCAATTATTTACAAGCAGTGTCATTAGAACTAGCATTGTCCACAGTCAAAGAAAACAATATATCATCATATTCCCAAGACTTCAAACACTCAACAAGTTTGGCAGCAATATCCTTGCTGTTATGACCATAAATTGGACAAAAAGAGATAATTCTCTTGTGGTAATTCCAATCTTTATCGATGAAATGGCAGTCAAACATATATAATTCACTAAGCCAAAAATCATATAAGAAACCGGTACATTTAACATCGGAAATGTAATAACTAGTGTAATAAAAATATAAGACATCGGTTAAGTGTGAATCGGTGTTGAAAACAACATAAGACACCGGTTATTTGAATAACCGGTGTCTTATGTATTCCCAAATAAACAAAAAAAAAAGAAAATCTTATTTACCACCTAAGACACCGGTTATTTGAAAAACCGGTGTCTTAAGTTACCAAAAAAAAAAAAAAAATTAAAATATCCCTATTCTTTGGATTCTCGGCCCCCAATCTCCACGTTAACCTGCTGAGATCTCATTTTCTCCATCTCCTCCTCTCTCAAAACAAAGAACAACCTCCATTCTCCCTCCTTTCAATTTTTGATATCTCCTCCTCAAATTCTAACCATCTCTCACTCAGCAAAAACTTATCATCTCATCTCTCTGCTCCCAATATTAACATCTCATTCGTTTTTCAATAGTTGATTATTTTTCAAACGGTATATTGTATATGGTTTTCCCTTCTCTCGCCTCAATTGTTCTTCAATTCGTTCTTGTTGAAATTAGGGGAACAAATTATTTCCGTTTCTTTTATATCTCTTAATTTTTATGATGATATTTTTGTTTCAAATTTTGATTTTTGTTGTTGTTAAAATCCACATCTGGGCATATCGATAGTTTCACTCCCTCTCTCCCGTCATTTCGTCATTTTCTTAATTTTGTTTCCAATTGTGAAACTGATTTTCTTTTGTTTATTGGTGATATTGTTTGTCTACTTAGGTGAATTGGCGGAAAAACTCGAAATCGTGATTAACAAAGCTAGGGATGGAAGAACATGCTGGTCGAGTTGAATTCACAGGTTTGAATTATGAGTGTGTGATTTTGTATAATTCGTTTGATTTATTTATGGATTTATTTTTTTCTGATTAATTGGTGCTTTAACATGCCCAAGTTATACTCATTTTTGATATGTTGAGATGTGATAGGACTTAGGAGCAATTTCCAAGCATTCCGAGCAAGATGAGATGGAGAACAACAACAAGAACAAGAAAAAGGAGTACGCCAAGATTGTGAACAAGAACAAGAACAACAAATGCCGTAGGTATTAGCGGCAAATTGAATTATCTAATTCACTTCAAAATTTCAATTGGGTTCTCAGATCTGTATGAACTTTCTTCAATTACGAAATTTGATAATGATAATGCTTTTTCTCTTAATACCGAGATTTTTTTTTTTGGATAATTGGTGTACATAAGACACCAGTTGGGTCCATAACCGGTGTCCTATGTGCCTGTCTGACCAGATTAATTCACACATAAGACACCGGTTTTGTGCCTAACCGGTGTCTTTATGTGCTACTTTTTACACCGGTTTTTTTTAAGAGTAATCGGTGTCTGGTCGATTTTAGACCCGGTGTCATATAGTATTTTTGGCGTAGTGATTGAATCTTTGAATTCTAGTTCGGGTCGGCCCAGGTCTTTTTTCGGTCTGGGCTAGTTTATGAACAGCCCTCCCGATTCTGATTCGACATTTTTTCTGTAAATCTCACGTCTTCATGACTCAAATTCATGTGTCAATTCCTAAACTCCATAGCTCCATGGATGATCCATAGTTAACTCCTAATCTAGAAGACAACCAACTATGTACCTCTCAACTCAATCGATTCTCTTTGCAATAATGTCGGCTGCCATGTACAACAAAACAAATAGGTTATGGACTTACGGCGACTATTAACACTATGAAATTATAGGACAATTTAAACTATAAGATGATTTAATTCACTCTTTTAATGTTATATTTATTAATATTATATTTGTTGGAAATTTTTAGAAAAATCTCAAGGATTTCCACCATCCACAGTGATGGTTGGGACGCAATGGTGGTAGTGGGTATTAGGAAAATTTTCCCAAAATTATTCTCGCTTCTTTCAAAACAAAAATTCTCACGCATCTCTCTCTTCGTTGGTCACCCGACTCGAACTCAATCGTATCCCCCAATTGGATGACGAGTCAATTCAGCACCTGAAACGGTAGCGTGATCAACCACTCAAAAGTGTACACTCTCGCTATGAACCCTCATAAGCTGGCATAAGGCTGCTGATTCGGACACCTACCCAGCTCGTATAGAATAGTTTGAATTTGTTACCCTATTTGTGAGTTACTCAATTGCTTTAATTTTGTTTCCTTCTGTTTTTGTCATTCCTGAGTATATATAGATATACTCTCTCCGACCCAAAGAGATTTTCCTGTTTCTGTTTGCTGTTTTGAGGTGTTATGTTGGGAGCTATTTTAAACCAATGAATCGTTCACTTGCTGCAAAAATTAGTAAATATTTCATTCTGCATTGCGGTTTACCAACTTTACTTGATTTTAAGGCAAACAGGTTTTTCATTTGGTCTATAAATAATCCCTAACATGGCAACTCAAAACTGAAAAATGAAACAGGAAAATGTTTTTAAATCGGAGGGAGTATGTCGTTGTAGTTGTGTTTATGTATACTGATGATCACTGTACTCGATTTTATGATCAATATTGATTTAAGGGTATAATTTGCATAGGCTGCAAATTCAACTTTTCCTGATTTCATGTCATCATGTCCTTGACTATGCTGATACATTTCCTAATGTGAAATATGTAGGTGATTATAGTGTTTTTGCCCCCTTTTTTTGGTTTTTTAGAGGATGATTTTTAGATAACTTTCATAATCTGTAGTGTACATGATCAGCGGTTCGAGACCGGGAGATTTAAGTTGTTTATGAGGGTTGTTTCTTTTTGTAGATGATGATCTCTAGTCTCCAGAGCTTTCAGATTTTTTCAGAAGAGAATTATTTAATTCTTCTGCCGACTATGTGCAAGTAGTTCTTATATTATCTCCGAGAATTTAGACGCAACCAGTATCTGTAAGAATTTTGCACCCCTTCTATCTATCCATTTTAGGATAACATGAGAAAACAATGATAGACAATACCGTTTAAATCTTCCAATGTCTTCTTGGTACGAATATGCATGCATGTCAAACTTGTAACATATTTCACAAAGTTAAAAGGTTAATTTACATGGTACCTACGTGTGTTGCCAATTTAAACGTGGTACCCATTGTTTAGCAAATTTTTACAAAATACCCTCGAGATTTGAGTATTTGCACAGATACCCTAAACTTAACTCTTCCATTAACACCGTTAATTTTTTTTAAAAGGTTAATTCACGTGATATCCTCGTGTTTTGCCGATTTGCACGTGGTACCAGTGTTTTGCAAATGTGTACAAAATACCTTCGACATTTGACTTGTTTACATGGTACCCTTACCTTTAAAATTCCCTTAACGACTTAATTAGGAAAAAAACCTTGATTTTCTCCTTCATCACTAGGGCTGTTCAGAAATGGACCAGGACCGGGACCGGGACCGGTCCTCAGTCTTTGATTTCCAAGCTATCCGGGTCTTGGACCGAGAACCGAAATATCTATGATTTTATATTAAAAATAAGTTGTTGAGACCCTTTTTATTCCGTTATCATGCCTCGTTATTACCATTAGACGACCCAAATCCATACATCTCCTCTCTCTTTACCCTCTCTTTCTCTATCCATGCACCCACAAAAGTTCCTCTAATGTTTCACTGCCAAAATAGTACCGATGAGGGCTTTGCTTAGCCGTCGATTTGGGCATGGAATACATCGAGGTTATTGGAAGAAGTAGGTACCAATAATGGAGAAGAGAGAGAAAAGAATTGAGTTTTAATGGACAAGACATGACAAAAAAAAACTAACTTTTCTATATTGTCGATTGGGTCCGGGTTTGAACCCGAACTTTCGGTCTGGTCCGTGTCCGGCCTTCTCTAATCCGGTTCGGTCTCCGGTCTTGAGTTTTCAGTGAATTCGGTTTTCGGTCCTCCCGGTCCGGTCCGGTTCTGGACCAATGAACATCCCTGTAATCATCACCATCTCTATCTTCCCTCCGTCCACTTTCATCATCACAATATTCATTCTTCTCCGCCACCGTCATCAACATCTTCATCATTTTCCACCATCACCATCGTTTCCACCCATAATAAACACCATAACCACCATTTTTTCCTTCTCCTTTGAATTTAACTTTTAAACGGCGTTGGCGGAATTTTAAAGATAAGGGTACCATGTTAAAAGAGTCTAATCTTGAAGATATTTGGTACAAATTCGTAACACTGGATACTACATGCAAATCGGCAAAACACGAGGGTACCACGTGAATTAACCTTCTTTTTAGGAAAAAAAAGGTTGACGGTGTTAATGAGAGGGTTAAGATTAGGGTATCGTGGGCAAAAAATCAAATCTCGAGGGTATTTTGTACAAATTTGCAAAAATTAGGCATCACGTGCAAATTACGGCTGAGCAAAGTATCCGATCATCCAACTATTTATCCGATATTTGACCCGAATTTCCGGATATCCGTTCCGAAAATGCATTCGGATCGAATATCCGTACCCGAACTTTTCGGATATCAGATCAGCTTCGGATAGCTTGCGCAAAAAGTTCGAATATCCGAATATCTGAAATATTTCGGATACGAATATTAAATATTGGATATCCGATCAAAATTTCCGAAAATATCGATTATCCGAACCAAAAATATTTCTCAGTATTGTATTTAGAACTAAAATATAAATAAGGATGATTTTTTCCATTTTTATTATTATTGGACTCAAAATTACTTGAGACGTGTCTTAGAGTGCAAGGCGCACATGCCGATTGAAATGATCAACCAAACTGAAGAGCAAAAGGCCCAACACGGTAGGCCATCCTGAAAGCAAACCAACCATTATTCTTTCCCCTCCATTCTAACCTATTTATAACAATAGGTTGACCACATCTTCTTTTTTCTAGTTGATGTGGGACAAACATCTCACACACAACTTTTTTTTTTCTTTTTTTTGCATTTTCAAAGATACTTTTTAGCTCAACCTTTGCTATTAATCTTTATTATATTAGGTAATTAAGTAGTTAGTAGTATTCCTATTATCTACTAGTATGTAGTTAGTAATTTTATTATGTTATGGTTAATCTTATAGTTCATATTAAGAGAAAAAAAACTAGATGATAGTTGTGGGAAGTGAAGGCATAATATAATTACATGTTTGCCTTGTAGAATAATGCATCAGTCCTATATCTCGATTGAATGAACATGGATACGATACATTAGTACTATCCTAGCCATCAAAGTTGTAAGGTTATAATCCCTAAAAAAATAAAGTTATAGACAAGTATGAATACAATTATCTCTTTGTCTTAGATGTGTAAATATTGTGTGGGGAAATAGATTGGCTAATTGAGATTTGGAGGTTGTGAGATTATGATTAAATAAGAATGAATACAAGTGGCTTTACATATGGAGTACAACTTATAGTCTTATACACTAGTTTATTGGCCCGTGCAAAATTACACGGGTTGTTATATGAAATTGGTATGAACCTGCATTTCCATAGCTCTAGTGAGAAACCTGGGGAAGTTGTAATTGATCATGAAGATGTTGCTGGAGAACTGAAATACTGGGAAAATTCATTGGTTGGGCATGTAATTGGTGCTCGACCAAAGCTCAAAGACTTGCAGGAATTTGTGGAAAAGAGTTGGAAGCATATTGAGATACCTGAGGTGATCTACTTTCGAAGAGGGTGGTTCATGTTCAGATTCTCTTGTGAGGAATCTGTCACTGAGGTTCTGCGGGGATGGCCATGGAGAATTCAGGGCAATGCTCTAATTCTAAAGCGATGGCTCCTGATATTTCACAAGAGCTAGACAGGGTTTCAACAGTTCCTGTTTGGGTGTTGTTACCTGACTTTGACCCCTGGTTCTGGTCAAGCTCTCCACTCAGCAAAATTGCTAGCCATATTGGAAAGCCTCTATGTGCTGACCACACTACCACACACAAAGAAAGGCTCTCTTTTGCTAGGATAATGGTTGAAGTTGATGTTTCACAACCTTTGCCTGAAACTCTTCTACTTCACACACCTTACTCTGACCCTGTGTGTCAGAAAATTGAATATGAATGGGTGCCATTCTATTGTAATTCCTGCAAAAAACTGGGTCACTTGGAAGAGAAATGCAGATTAAACAAGCCCAACACAGGAAAAGCTACTAAGCAGCAAGTCGTGAATTTTTTTTTACAAAATTAAGGAAGTGGAGAAAGTGGAAGATCAGGTTATTGAGGAAACTACTAATAAGAGCAAGCCACAACAAAAGGTTATTATTGACACCAGTCATACTGAACCTGTTACTCCCCCACCCAAATCTCAGGTGGATGCAATGGGATTCAGAGTGGTTACTAGAAGAAGATCAAAAACTGCAAATGCTACCAAATCTCCAATGACAAATACTAGAAATAGCTTTGCAGGGTTGCTTACAGTGCGAATCACATCTGATCAAATGGAACTAGGAAACATGGACAAGTTTCAGGGTAAGATTGATTTCTTAGGGGATGAGGAGCCTCCTGGCACACCTCCCTCCCAATGATTATTGGAGCTTGGAATATTAGAGGGCTGAATGATGCCCTCAAACAGCAGGAGATAAAGGATCTTCTGCTGTCTAATAAGGTAGATATGTTTGGTGTTCTAGAAACTCGGGTTAAAGAAGCCAAATCTAAAAACATTATCAGAAGGAAATTTGGTAGGTTTCAAACTGCAAATAATTACACTCACCATGGTAATGGGAGGATCTGGATTCTCTGGAATGATCAAACTCTCAGAGTTCAGATAGAGGATATGGGGAGCCAGTTTATTCATTGTAGGGTTTTCCATATATGGTCAAACAGCACTATTTGGGTCACTATGGTGTATGGGAGTAATAGTGCTGAGGAGAGGAAGGATCTTTGGAATAAGCTTAGATCTTTTAACACTCAGGAAGCATGGATAGCCTTGGGTGATTTTAATGTCATTAGGAGCCCAGGTGAGAAAATTGGAGGTAATCCTCCCAATGTCAATGACATGCTGGATTTCAATTGCTGCAGGAATCAGAGTAAATTGGATGATATTATTGGGCAAGGCTGTCACTTAACTTGGACAAACGGTCAGGATGGTGATACTAGGACTTGGTGCAAGCTTGACAGAGCCTTAGTAAATGATGGCTGGATATCTAATTTTCCAGCTTCATTTGCTGATTTTCTTCCTGCAGGAGTGTCTGATCATTCCCCCATCCTAGTGCACATCTTAGAACCTCCAAAGATCAAAAGGACTTTCAAATACTTGAACTGTTGGGAGGAGCATAAGAACTATGGAGAAATAGTGAGCAGTGCTTGGCAAATAGTTGTTTCAGGCACAACTATTTACAAATTATTCCAAAAACTCAGAAATGTCAAGCATGCTCTTAAACAGCTAAATAAGGAGAATTTCTCCAACCTGAGTAAGAGAGTAGATAAGTGTAAAGAGGAGCTCTTAGCTAGTCAAGTAGCCCTGCAAAGCCAGCCTCATGATCAGAATGTCATCACAAGTGTCAGAGAACTAAATACTAAATACTTAAAGCTTAAAAAAGCTGAAATGAGCATGTTAAGTCAGAGAGCTAAGATCAAGTACATAAATGAGGATGACTGCAGCACTAGGTTTTTCTTTGCTCGTATTGCGGAAAGGAGGAACCAAGGTAACATAGGGCAGATTGTGGATAGACAGGGTGTGCAGCATAAAGATCAGAAGGGAATTGTGGATGCCTTCCTGGATTATTACCAAAGCCTTCTTGGAGAGGACCACAAGGTGGAGAAGCTGGATTACTGCTTTGTGAGAAAGGGAGCTGTTTTATCCAATGCTCAGCAAAGTGGCTTAATCTCTCCCATTTCTAAGGAGGAAATTAAACAGGAAGTCTTTAGTATGGAGGCTAACAAGAGCCCTGGACAAGATGGCTTTTCACCTGGTTTTTCAAAACTAACTGGGAGATTATCCAAGATGATTTTACCAAAGCTGTGCTGGAATTTTTCAGGAAAAAAACTATGCCAAAGCAAGCAAATGCCACCATTGTTACTCTTATTCCAAAAAAAAGAGAATGCAAGTCATGTTACTGACTTCAGACCAATTTCATGCTGCTCTACATTCTACAAGGCTGTAACAAAGATTCTTGCAAACAGGCTCCAAAGCTTACTACCTGATTTAATTGGGAAAGAACAAGCTGCCTTCAGAAAAGGGAGAAATATTTTTGATAACATAATGGTTTCCCAGGCTCTTGTTAAAGGTTATGATCAAAAGAACATCTCCCCAAGATGCTTAATCAAGGATGATATTAGGAAAGCTTTTGACTCTCTGAACTGGAGCTTTATCAGTCAAATGCTCGAGGCTTTATGCTTCCCTGCTCAGTTCATTGATTGGGTTTTGGGATGCAATTCTACTCCATTCTACTCACTGAAGCTCAATGGAAATCAAAAGGGATTTTTCCCTGGTAAGTGTGGAGTTAGACAGGGTGACCCTCTTTCACCCTATCTATTTGTGCTGAGTATGGAAATCTTGTCCAGGTATCTGAGAGATATGCCTAAAGTCTGCCAGTTTTCTCTTCATCCAAAATGCAAGCAAGTCCAGTTGACACACCTTATATTTGCTGATGATCTGATGATTTACATTAGAGGGGATGTGCCATCTGCAAAAGCTGTAACTGCCTGTTTAGACACTTTTGCCAAAATTTCAGGTCTTGAAGCAAACCCCAGCAAAACTGAGGTGTACTTTGGAGGAGTGAAAGAGGAGGTACGGAGGCAAATTCTGGAAGCCACAAGGTTTACTGAGGGGAAATTCCCATTCAGATACCAGGGCATTCCACTACACTCTAAGAAGCTGAAATCAGAGCTTTACCAAGTACTGATAAGAAAAATCAGTAAAGCTATTAAGCATTGGTCTTCCCAAATGCTGACCTATGCTTGTAAGGTCCAAATGATAAATGTTGTTGTTTTTGGGATTGAAAACTTCTGGTGCTCTAGAGTACTACTTCCAAAAGGGATCATCAAGAAAATAAACAAAATCTGCAAAGATTTTCTTTGGAACATTGAGGAAGGGCACAGGAAGATGTGTTTTAAGAGTTGGAAAAGCTGTTGCTTACCTAGGGATGAAACATGGTTTAACATAAAAGAGATTTTGTCCTGGAATAAAGCACTTATGTGTAAGTGGATATGGGCTGTTGTACAAGGGTAGGAGAATGTGTGGACTGCCTGGACAAGAGCATATTGTCTCAGAAATGGGAACTTCTGGCAAATAACAAGCAAGCAGAATGACCCTGAAAACTGGAGGAGCATCATTGCGCTAAGGGATGAAATTTTGATGACAGTCGGAGATGAGGATGAAGCCTATAAACTTGTTGAAAGTTGGCAGATAAATGGGAAGTTCAATGTGAAAAAGGCCTATGACCACTTCAGAGATGTTAAGATAAAGGAGAAATGGTGCAAGGCAGTCTGGGATATTATAGTGATTCCCAAGCATGGTTTTATAACTTGCTTAGCAGGGGAAGTTAGCTACAGTTGATAACATAAAGAAAAGAGGGTTGCCTATTACCAACAGGTGTGTGCTGTGCCTGGAAGCTGAGGAAACCCATCGACACCTCTTCTTTAGATGTGAGTTTTCTGCGCAGATTTGGCAAGCTATTTTAGCTTGGATTGGTATTAGAGGAAGAAGTTGGAGCCTGCAATATGAGCTGACTTGAATGGCAAAGCATAGAAATCAGAAGACTTGGAAAGCTAAATGGATCATGTGAAGTATTGCAGCTGCAGTTTACTGCATTTGGAGAGAAAGAAACAGGAGGATCTTCACTATACTCAACAAACCAAGGAGAACATTGTTTTTGATATCAAATACTTGACTTGTGTTAGAATTTTTAGCGGGTTAAACAATGTCATAAACTCGGATGTAATTGATAGCTTGAGCACTTGATAATTCTTTAGGGGTTTCTATTTTTGTAAGAGCTCGTTTTTATTCCCTTTTTGGATGAATAAAACTTAAAATTCTTACAAAAAAAAAAAAATTGGTTTTAACTCTATTTTATTACCCATAATTAACGCAAAATAGTAGGACTTTAAAAAATTTAAACAACCAGATGTGACCCGTTGTTCAAGGTTAATAGCCCATTTTTATCCTAGTCAAGTTCTGGCCACTGATAACTCGAACCCATGTTGACCGATATTCTTTTACGCTAAACTTGGGATGACCTGTTGTCAGTTTTTCTATAATTAAGACGAAAAGAAACGTGTTTGATTTGGTATCAACTTAGAGAAGTTAGGACAATGCTAAAGGTCTACAGTGTAGACACGCAAAAGTGTCTACAATCAGTAATAATTTTACTACCCCATTAAAATTTTACTACTCACACAATTAATTTTACTACCGAAAATTTTCATTACAATTAATTTTACTACTCCGATCTCAATTTTACTACTACTAACTTAATTTTACATTGTAGACAAATTAAATGTGTCTACACTATAGACCTCTAGCAATTTGCGAGAAGTTATGTTTGATTTCAATGAAAAAAAATTAATAAGTATAGTGAATTTATTTCAGTACTTTATGTTTATGTACGAATTACAATTTATGACCAGTGACCCGCTATTTTCGGGTCCTGTTTTTGTGAATTGTAATTCATGTTGACCCCGACTACTATTTAACACACTTGTTTTTTTAACTCTGACCCCACCCGTTGACACGAAACAAACCCAAGATGTGTTACTTCTAATATATTGCGCTTATATATATTGCTTCCTAAATTATCTCCAAAAACAAAATGATTTGATATGATTCAGATTATCTCGTGCAAAATTGTTTGCGGAATTATCTCCTAAAATCTTAAATCCTTTATATATAACTTTGTCAATATAAGTATCAAAAAAATTAGTTACCCTATTGGTTGAAGTGTCAAAGTTGTAACCCTAAGGTTACAGGTTCAAACCTTCATAAGCACATTTTTTATTAACACATACAGTAATGAGGTGACGATGACATCAGCAGTGATATCATTAAATGAGTGCTGATGTCATCGATGACATCATTGCTGACGTGGATAGCCTAACTAATGGCTAATGGGGTGGCTAATGGTTAAATTAGTATATCGGATATTCGGAGGTAGTGGAATTAGGTTAAGTCCAAATTATATCAAGTTTATGAAAATGAGCATTGTCCACTTAATTTAACAAAAACCATATCATTTATATGTTCCAACAATGCAATAACATACTTATGACACCATATATATTGAATTTATTGTTTACGTATCCTAGTTTCAAATGACGCGGCTTTCTTCAAACATAAGTTGGATTGGAATATTGAACTATGTTACTTGAAGTTAATAATCATGACAACTAATTGAGTATTAGTAGTTACCATTGGTTACCAATGTCGTTAACTATTTAGGAAGCACAACTATTTATCTCATAAACAAAACAAGCCATTTACCCCATGATCGTTTGAATGAACATTCGAGTTGCAAAATTTAATTACAATATGTCAATTCGACTGCATGATTATGAGTGTTTTGAGTGTGATTAATCTTGTGTAATCCCAAGTATTAGCCAAAGTTACGAATTTAAAGAGCAACTATTGAATACTAGGATTTCTAGTGCTTAATTAGTTATATGATCATCGTTCTTAACTACTTATCTAACTTAACAAATTTAGTACCTGGTAATAAGTAATAATCATAACTAAACCAAATATTAGTAAGTACAATCGTTACACTCAGTTACAGAGAGTACTTGTTAACTACTATACATATTTTTTTTTTAAATAAACTACTATATATTATTCATGTCATATTTACTAAATAAATAATGATAATTTACATCCCATGAAACATGTTAAATACTTTTCAAATGAGTAGCTAGTTAATTATTTCTACAAACACACATGATTGCACTAGCCAAGACGTTGTAAGCACAGTAAGTTCAATTTGTATAATCACAATAACTTTCAAATAAAAAGTTCAAAATTTTCAAAATAAGTATCTGCGGAAAGTTGGAAACAAGATCTACAAGATTTATCTCTAGGATAATTTTCAAATTATGTGTCTAATTAGTCGAAATCGAAGGTCGAACGCGGGAGGCCGCTAACTTGGTTAATGGTTTTTTCATTTTTTGTTATGATCATAACTTTTACACTCAATTTATGATTCGTTCAAAACAAGCGTCCACGGTAAGGTGAAAATGAGATGTACAAGTGCTATTAAGGACACTTTTGCAAGTCATGTGCTCAACTCACCGAAATTGCTGGTCAAAGTGAGATGGTCGCACAATGGTGGGAAGCTTATAAGCTTGTCCCATATCAACCAAGTAATAAAAAATGAGGGCAATGTCTTTATAATAAATACAACTGGGTTGTTTATGGATGACATTATTTAGGTCCAAGCCATTACAGGCTAATGGGTTTTACGGGTTGGTCAACCGCGTGGGCCTATTTGGCTGATAGCTTGACTGGCCCGTTAGGCTGGTTCGTTTGGCTGGCATGTTTGGCTAAGGTATTTCAGATATCAGATTCTCGCTCGTTCTGTCCTATCCGAATAGTATTTTCGGATATCCGATCAAATCCGGATCGAATATCGGATATCAGACATTTTGGATTTTGAATTCGGATATCCAATCCGAACACCAAATTCGGATCGGATATCCGATAATGCTCTGCCTTAGTGCAAATAGGCAAAATATAGGGTAATACGTGAATTAACCCAAGTTAAAATGATCTCTGAGTGTTTGAATTGTCCTTTTCCTTTTTTTTTAAGCCTATCTTTTGGTGTCTCCCCTCTACTTCCTTACATACTCTTGTACATGGTGTACTCTGCCATCACTCTGCTACTGGTCCCTTATCAATGACAATTTCAATAATAGAAGTGGTATTGCTATATGGGGTTGTTTGGATTGTGGGAATAAGAGGAGGGATGAGTAATTATTCCCAACTAGCTATTTTCCCTTGTTTGGTAAATGGGAATATGAGAAGTAAATCGGGTGAGAGAGATTTCTTATCCCTCCAATCTAATACCTAGGGGGGAAAGGTAATAATTAGACTTGTGAATACATATATTAAGTCAAAAGACTAAATTGCCCCATTAAAAAATTATATAAGGGATTAATTCATATTTGGTTAGGGGTATATTTGTAAAGTTGTTACATATCACATTTCGCATCTCATATATTCCCAAATTAATCTAAACAAGAGAATGGTACAATCTCACTTAACTCCGTACCACAAATTCCCACTCTTACCCCACCATCTAATCCTCAAATTACAAGGAACAATGGTCTGTTCTTCCCCTTTTCCTTTTCTGCCTCCGAATGTGATACGACCCATTTAGTTGTGGGTAATGTTAGGTTTTAATGCTAGAAAATGATAGCTTTTGAATCGGTTTATTGGCTAATTCGATTATTTGATTATTTGTGCTTTAATCTAAGAATTAGTGGTTTTTGAATGTATTTATGGCCTCAAGATTGACGTGCAAGTATGTGGAAAGACAATGAGGCGATAAAAGAGGATCCAAGCAGCGAGATGCCAAGTTTTGGACAAGTTTTAAAGGAATTTCAGTCCAATTACGGAACGTCAATTTTGAAGCTTCATAACTTTCCAATGGCTTTGAATTTTGAAGTGAAACCAACGTCATATTAAAGATCATGATCTTAGCTTTCCAGGAAGTGGTCACACGTTCTCATAGGCCGAGTAACGAAGAAGTTATAACAGTTTGAAAAACATCGCCAGAGCCAGTCCGTGGCAGACGACTCGTCCAGAATCAGGTCCAGACGACTCATGCAGAGACTTCAGCAAAATCCACATAAGGTGCCAGACGACTCGTCTATAGGAAGACGAGTCGTCCAGCCGGACGACTCGTCCGCTGCTGTGTCGGCGTATTGACGGGTTTCCTAATCCCGTTTTGTAATTTTTTAGTATTTATACTTTAAACTTTCGGTAGTTTTAATCATTCAGTATTCAGAACTTTTAGAGATTGTTTTCAAGACTATGCAAGGCTAAAGACCTTTATTCTCGAATCAATTAATCGAAACTATTATTCACCGACAATTGTGAGTTTGATTCTAACTTCTTTATTCGTTTGAGTATTGTTTATTATCTCATACTTATTGTTATTGATTGATTTATTGCTCAATTAGGTTGCAAATTAATTAGACCTAAATCTATCATATTGCTAGATTAACAATTTAAGGACTAATTGTTAGATTGTTGATCCACTAGTAGCAACTAGCCTAGTATTTCTATGCCGAACATCGGTATTAGGTTAGAGAGAATAAACATATTAATTGAAGATCGAAACCGCGTGTGTCTAGATCTTGTTAATCTTAGTTGATATTGTTTAATTGCTTTATGCTTTCGCTGGATTGAATTTAGGCGCGCGTCTTTGTTCTCCACCGATTAGGGCTATTAGGTAGGGTTGATCTCTCCTCTTAGCTACAATTAAGAAACGATAGGAAATTTTATTTTTACAATTAAGTACTCAACGAATTAGGATTAGTTGATAATTAGGACCAATTAGGTGAATGATAGTGGACATTAATTGACCGAGATTCTTTTCCCCAATTGTTTACGAATTACTCTCTTGCATTTTGAATAATTGATCATATACACTCACAAAACCCCCCAATTGGTTACTTTACATACTTAGACGATTACCGTTCTCTGTGGATACGAGCCTTGCTTCCCTTTTACTACGTTTAAGGTTAGCATTGATAATTTATATTTGTAGGCATACGAATTTAGCCTGTCAAATTTTGACGCCGTTGCCGGGAAACGTTTTAATTTGTCTTTGTGTGTTTGTGGTGGATCCTTTACGGTCCACACCCGTGCTACTAATAAATTTCTAGTTACCGTTGAGATAGCAAAATTGCAGATATGAGTATCAGGTCACTCACAGCCCCGAATCTCTCGAAGCAACCATCGTGCATCAAATACCCAGTGGAAGAAGTGGGTAAAGCGGTAGAGATTAAGGGGGCGCTATTACACCAACTCCCACACTTTCTTGGGGGTCAATTTGAGGATCCGAATCGGCATGTTTCGGATGTGTTCTTTTATTGTAACGGCATGAAGCCAGCTGCGGTCAAGATTGAAGACTACTTATTGAAAGCATTTCCTTTTACACTAAAGGAGAAGGCGAGAGATTGGCTCTACACTCTTCCTGAGAACAGTGTCACTTCTTGGGATGATATGAAGAAAGCTTTCATTTATAAGTACTTCCCGGCCACTAAATCCTCATCTTTGAAGAAGAGTATTAGTAATGTTATGCAAGAAGATGATGAACGATTTTCCACGTATTAGGAGCGATTCAAACAGTTATGCTCTAGTTGCCCCTATCATGGATTCACTGATCAAGATCTTATACTCTACTTCTACAATGGTCTCAATCATGATGATCAACGTTATGTGGTAGCTGCAAGTCAAGGTGGTATTGATAAATTGACTCCAGGTGAGGCATTGGTATTGCTAAATGAGTTGTCGGATCAAGATCAATCTCGTGCTAGTGATCGATGTTTTACAAGGAAGGTGAATGCCATTGGTACCGAAACTTCATTGGAAAAGAAGGTAGATAAGTTGGCATTTATGCTTGAAACATTCATGAGAGGAGGCAACCCACCTACAGTTAAGACTTGCGGACTATGCTATGCCGAGGGACACCCAACTGATGCTTGCCCCTCCATTCAAGAGGATAGGGGTGGAGAAGAGGTGCATGCTGTGGGGTTTCAAGTTGGTCGATTCTCTCAATCTAGGTCACAAGGACCCATGCAAGATCAATCCAACAAGCCTATGTCTACGGAGGATATGATCCGTTCTTTGGCCGCCAATATGATCACTATGCAAGGTAGTATGCAGCAGTTGCAAAGTGGTATGCAGCAGTTTCAACACCAAACCCAGTCAAATATCCAAAACTTGGAGAATCAAGTTGGGGAATTATCAACTACAGTTGCATGATTAGAGACGTGAGATTCTAAGACGCTCTTATCTCAGACGGAAGTTTCCTATGCTAATGTAAGTGCCATCATGGTTAAGAGTGAGGAGCCACTTGGAAGCAACATCGTGGAGGAAGTGGGTGAAGAAAAGGCGTATGTTCCTCCACCATTCATTCCATATAAACTCGTGCCACCTTTTCCGGACGCATTGACTGACACTCGTCCTTACACCAACTATAAGGAGATGTATGAGACATTTCGTGGTTGGGAAGATGATGAACAATTCAAAACTCTCGAGGAAGGTAATTCTAGTATTGCTCAGTTCTTTAGAGGTTTGTACTCTTCTAGAAGAGAGGAAAAGAAGAAGATGAAAAAGGTGGTAGCACGTGAGCATGTATCAACTATATTTCAGAATAAGTTGCCCAAGAAATGTACAGATCCAGGTATGTTTTCTATTCCGTGCACTATTGTTGGGACTAGTTTTCCCCAAGCTTTGATCAATTTGGGTGCCTCAATTAAGTGATTCCCCGTTCTTTGTTGGAGAACTTGAATCTTGGTACATTGCAAAAGACACATGTGATGATCCAACTTGCTGATCGGTCAATTGTGAAACCTAGGGGAGTGATCCGAGATGTGCATGTGAGGGTAGGGGATCTGATATTTCCGGCAGACTTTTATGTGCTAGATATGGGGGATGATAGGTATGCACCTCCTATTTTGTTAGGGAGACCATTTTTGAAGACTGCTAATACCAAAATTGATGTGAAGATGGGCTCTTTGACTATGGAGTTTGAGGGTAAGGTGGTGCGTTTCGATAATCATCAATGTCCAGAGGAGTCCTCTAACAATAATAAACTTGTCACAAAGCAAAAGAAGGACAATATAGGAACCGTTGGAAGTGATCATGATCTTGATCCAGGTTTTGCTTTGCATGACCGAACACGAGTAGTGGGTTCGACTCCGGTTCAGTCATCCACCCCCATTAGAAAGGTGTTCTCCATGGCTAAGGTGGAGTTTTCCAATTTTCTAAAGGATAGAGGTGGTAAGAAGTTATATTGGAGGATTAGGAAGCCGAAGTCTCCGCTTGGTTACCATGATTGTGTGTTTGGTATTGGTTGATTGCGATGTGACCTCTTGCGTCGAGCTAACGACGTTAAACAAGTGCGCTTCTCGGGAGGCAACCCGAACATTTCTCCATTTCCTATGCTTATTTTTTCTTTAGACTTATGCACAACGCGGATGTTGTTTGGTTTAAGCATGGGGAAGGATTGTATATCATCATGTATATTGGTTTGCTTTTTCGCACAAAAAAAAAAATAAAAAAAAATGAAAAAAGAGGAAAAAAGAAGAGAGAAGATAGTCAGAAAAGAGAGAGGAGCGGAAAAGAAAGTCAGGAAAAGACACGAGAGAAGAAAGTGAGCCGGTGAGCATGAAAAATTTAACGAGATGCTAGGTGAAAACCCGAAAGGGCGCCTAGGGCAAAATGAGTGGAGCGTGCTACTCTACCGGGGGGGGGGCAATAAGAAGGGTGTGTTGAAGGTCGTGTCTGGGTAAGTCTCTCTTGGCTGATATAAGGAGGTTCGGTTGGGTTGTATAGTATCGGTTTGTTGTTTAGGGTGATTGGTGGCTATATCGAGGTAGTCTTTGATCCGACGGTGTTATTCCGGACCTAGGTTCACGAGGGTGTTGTGTGTGAGTGGCTTAGGGACATTTAGGGCATTCTAGGTCCCTTTGCCAATTGGTTATTGTTTGTGGTTGTGTTTTATGATGCATAAAATGGTTGGGGACCGTTGCGTTGAGATTACATCCGTGACGGCTCCTAACTAGGAAGATGAAGACCATTGACGAAGTAGAGGAGATAGGTAGATGTCATTTTCCGCCCGTGTTGCTTGTTAAAAGACTTTGGGGAAAACTTGGAAATGTTAGTATACTCGAGGACGAGTAAAGGTCTAAGCATGGGGGAATTTGATACGACCCACTTAGTTGTGGGTAATGTTGGGTTTTAATGCTAGAAAATGATAGCTTTTGGATCGGTTTATTGGCTAATTCGATTATTTGATTATTTGTGCTTTAATCTAAGAATTAGTGGTTTTTGAATGTATTTATGGCCTCAAGATTGACGTGCAAGTGTGTGGAAAGACAATGAGGCGATAAAAGAGGATCCAAGCAGCGAGATGCCAAGTTTTGGACAAGTTTTAAAGGAATTTCAGTCCAATTACGGAACGTCAACTTTGAAGCTTCATAAATTTCCAATGGCTTTGAATTTTGCAGTGAAACCAACAGCATATTAAAGATCATGATCTTAGCTTTCCAGGAAGTGGTCACACGTTCTCATAGGCCGAGTAACGAAAAAGTTATAACAGTTTGAAAAACATCGCCAGAGCCAGTCCGTGGCAGACGACTCGTCCAGAATCAGGTCCAGACGACTTCCAGACGACTCATGCAGAGACTTCAGCAGAATCCACATAAGGTGCCAGACGACTCGTCTATAGGAAGACGAGTCGTCCAGCCGGACGACTCGTCCGCTGCTGTGTCGGCGTATTGACGGGTTTCCTAATCCCGTTTTGTAATTTTTAGTATTTATACTATAAACTTTCGGTAGTTTTAATCATTCAGTATTCAGAACTTTTAGAGATTATTTTCAAGACTATGCAAGGCTAAAGACCTTTATTCTCGGATCGATTAATCGAAACTATTATTCACCGACAATTGTGAGTTTGATTCTAACTCCTTTATTCGTTTGAGTATTGTTTATTCTCTCATGCTTATTGTTATTGATTGATTTATTGCTCAATTAGGTTGCAAACTAATTAGACCTAAATCTATCATATTGCTAGATTAACAATTTAAGGACTAATTGTTAGATTGTTGATCCACTAGTAGCAACTAGCCTAGTATTTCTATGCTTAACATCGGTATTAGGTTAGAGAGAATAAACATATTAATTGAAGATCGAAACCGCGTGTGTCTAGATCTTGTTAATCTTAGTTGATATCGTTTAATTGCTTTATGCTTTCGCTGGATTGAATTTAGGCGCGCGTCTTTGTTATCCACCGATTAGGGCTATTAGGTAGGGTTGATCTCTCCTCTTAGCTACAATTAAGAAACGATAGGAAATTTTATTTTTACAATTAAGTACTCAACGAATTAGGATTAGTTGATAATTAGGACCAATTAGGTGAATGATAGTGGACATTAACTGACCGAGATTCTTTTCCCCAATTGTTTACGAATTACTCTCTTGCATTTTGAATAATTGATCATATACACTTACAAATAAACCCCCCAATTGGTTACTTTACATACTTAGACGATTACCGTTCTCTACGGATACGAACCTTGCTTCCCTTTTACTACGTTTTAGGTTAACATTGATAATTTATATTTGTAGGCATACGACTTTAGCCTGTCAGAATGGCTAGCATCCGCTAAAGATTAAAGATTATCTAAGTTACGTATGTAAATGGTTGCGATTCAATAAACACTTGCTCATGAACAATGAAATTAATTAATTAATGGTGAACTTAGATGATGATCATCTAACTGAGCTGTTTAAAATACTCATGTGTATGTGATAGAGGATGAATACAGCCTATAATGGTGAATGCGGAGTACGTCATTATTATGTACCTTATGTCCACGGGGTACATTAGACTAGCTATTAGGATAGAAGTGATGAACTTGCTCATCAGATACTATTACTTAACAATGTCTACTTTTATTTTATTACTTTCTTTCTTACATGGTATCAGATAGGTTCGATCACAAACTCTAAATCCTAAACAACAACTTTTCCTTGCTTCCGCACTCCCGGTCGATCTCCTAACTATCTCTGACCAGGCCTCTCCTTATTAGTTTTTATATTTGATTAGTTTTCATTCGATTAGCATTTTCAAATTTGATGAATAATGGCAACTACTTCACCCCTAACACGGCTACATATTCCTTGATTTACTACAATTCTCTTCTCCCGCGGTTTTGCGATAACCAGATTTAGGAGGTTTTTCAGGCATGATCCTCTCATAGTGAAACCTTCGTGGAGACTCACATCTGGACGCCACACCACACCACAGGCTCTTGCAGCCCCGACGACCACGTTGTCGCTCAGCCTTGCCCACGGATCGCCAAGACCACGTCATGCAGCCCATAGTCTGCCGCCATCGCCGCTCAAGCCGCATGATGAGTAGTCAAGGACACTCTTGCTGCCTCTCAGCCACCATAGCCGCTATTGTCGCTCCGTCAGTGCCTCCTTTCCGTGTTCTTCGCCTCTTCCGAAGTGACCTTTTTCTGCACGGCTCTAACACCACTACTTTGATTTTTTTTTTGTTGATTTCATGCTTGTCCTATCACCCTATTGGGAAAGTCGACTCTCAGCAGCTTGACTCCCTGAATGGACTAGTCGATCGGGAGCCCATGGCTTGCATACGGGTCCGTATTTGCATTTTTTTTGTTTTATTTTCACAGTGGTCTGTGTTATATGGTTGTAAAACTGCTCCGTCATTGATCATGTCGTGCCATCCATTTCGGCATCCAGTCGCAACATTTATACAACTGTCTCCGATTGCCGGGGAGTAATAGAGGATGAATATAGCCTATAATGGTGTATACGGAGTTTGTCATTATTATGTACCTTGAAGGTACATTGTACTAGCCATTAGGTTAAGGGTGATGAACTTGCTCAACTTATGTACTATAAAATCATATAATGTTTTAAATAATAGACAAATCGATTATTAGAGTATTATACAATCTTACAATGTGTACTGTTTTAGGATATTTTGACTTATCAATGTGTTAATTGAATTAGCATGCGGTAAATGTTGGGAAGCGTTGTGGGGGGATAAGCTAAAACACACTTAAAAGAAAAGAATATAAGGGAGGATATAGGAGGAGGAAAACTCTTTTTATTATATGAATGTGTTTTGTATTCAACTCCACACTTTTCTCCATCAACTACAATGGGTATTTATACTAAACCCACTTAAGTAACCCTAATTTCAATACATGAAACTCACACACACATTACTCACTTATTCAATACTAAAAACTCCTAGATTAATGGTGACTCTAATTACATTCCCAATTCATTAAGCCAAGTTGCAGGAACTTGCTTAAACTCTCATTGGTGTAATGTCTTGCACTTATTAGTGTGACTCATGTCATAATCAAGTTTAACTTTCAACACTCCCCAGTAAACTTGATTTGTTCATAACTTCCAATAGCATTGTATCTGAAAAATATCAAACTTTAAAGGCATTGTAAATATGTCAGCAACCTGGTCATGTGTCTTGACATACTTTAACTCAACTTCTGCTTCTTCCACACACTGCCTTATAAAGTGGAACCTTGTCTTGATATGTGTAGACACCTGCATTTGTCCCTACCCAAATGGCCGATGATGAAAGGACATTTTACAGTGAACTGCGTCTACTTGCTCCACTATGAGAACCACCGTTGTCGTAAATCCGTTAGCAAATGCGTCTTCACCTAAAACAAGGCCAAAAACAACAATTTTCATCCCTTTTTACACCTGACTTAACTACGGAACAACCCGAGTGTCTAAACCGCCAAAAATCATCAACAAAACATGTTTTTGTACGTCATTTGCCCACCCAAATTCACAAGTACAATACTCATGTCATAAGAAAGCCAGAAATGCAATTTTGTATGGTGCGTCAAGGGGTCCAGGCGCATCCGCGAGCGCGCATAGAGGCATTGGCGCACCAGCCTCTCTCTGCCTCTATGAGCGCATAGAGGCATTGGCGTAATTTTGTATGGTCCGTCAATTTTGTATCTCTGCCTCTCTCTCTCTCTCCATTTATCCACCACAAAACCCTAGCAACGCAATTACAAAACCCCTAGGGCCTTACACTCTAAGACACCCCTAAACACAACACAATCAACACACAATACAAACAAAGCCCCTCACAAAAACCCACGTTCGAAGAGCAACGCATCGCTCTAAGAACAAATCTAGCCTCCCACGACGCATACTAGGGACCAACGCATCGATCTCGAAACATAGTAGAGCAAGTTGTGGTATCGCGGACACACGTAAGTCCCGAGGGCACCTCCTCTTTTCTAAACTTGTCTTTTTACATTTTCCGATCTTCTACCCTTTCTTTTATGTGCGCATTTTATTGCTTTCGACATAGATTTATATTTTGCCTAACCAAGATTTAGATCTAAAACGAATTACATGAATCACGCCTAACACACATAGCGCAAAGCGCTTGGACAAATTGGTAGCTAGGGACCGTTAATCAATCTTAACGAGGTTGCGACCTAAGATCTAGTTTATGTGCTAAATAACCGATTTAGCTAATTTACTAGGTTGTGTATAACTTGTAAATGATTGTAACTTGCATGGCTTAACTTCTCAAAGACTTGTAAACGATATCAACTAGTAGAGGCCGCTATACGCGGGCGGGGTTGGGTGTCTTATGGCTTCCCAACACGTACCGTCACCCCCGAATCTAGTCTTGCGGTCCGTAGACTGCATATTGGCGTAGGGTACAATGCGCATTTTGTTCCTTACGTCCCTCGCTTTTGTCCCTTTCGGTAAACGACTCGCAAACGTGTTTTGTACTTGGCATGACTCGCTTCTCCAAGCGTTTATACTCAATGTTACAGACTCACGTAGCGTTTACGTAGTCCCTCGGTAACAAGGAACAAGATCGCATTACATGGTTTCCAAACACCCCACAATTGTTTGGTGGCGACTCCTATCCTAGTGCAATCATCGCACGACTCGCGCATCCGCCGCTATAGAGACCATCCGTGGAATCTACAGTGGCGACTCCGCTGGGAACTTATTGTTCAAAGTGGGTGAGACTCGAAGATTTATTATCACGTTACATTTGTGGAGAATTTTAGCACCTTCATTTGGATGGACGCGACCCACGTCCCATAGGAACCGTTGTCCTTTCGGTACATTCATGTCTTTCTACCTTGTGTAGGACTGAATAATGGTTGTACCACCCGCGTTCACATCATCGACACTTCGTTTCCAATGAAACATTGTTTCTGGTGCAAGGATGTTATACTCTCGAGCATGGGCTGCCACAAATCGAGATATAGCTACCTATAACATGGTACCCTAAGCATAAACCTCAAAGCCTAAGCCATAGTACATTTCCATGGTATATGTTTACTCTTATGTGCCTTAGTTGCTTGTTTTCGACCTCTTTTGTGCCATATTCATTCCCAAAACTTTGTCAAAGTAAGTTTCAATTACATCAATGCCTTCCCTATGCAACACGTCACTTTTCGTGACTTTTGGTGTCGTGCGTCTCCCCCCTTGCGCGCACCAATGCGTGCATCACAAGGCTCGTGCGCACCACCCCCGTGTCTGCCTACTCATACGCACCATGCATTTGCCTGTGAATGGTGCAATTCCCATTCCTAGCCATGCCCCACTGCATGTTTCCCATTGTTTGAGTCATTTTCAACACTTGCATACACTGCCATGCACCTATACACCTCGCACACACATGTTGCACCCACAAAATCGAGTCAGTCTAATTGCATTTCATGCCACACTCTTAAATACTGCATTGTCGTGTCATGCATACATAACCATATCATGTTGCATTTATCGTACATATATATACATTCATACATACATACATATATACATACGTCATGTCCATAGAGTCGCGTCTTGCACCATACATTTGCATATCATCTAGGTCCACCCCTAGTCATCTAAATCATGCATCATCCTAGTCCATACCATTCTTAGAACAAACCATCTCATATAGGGTCAAGTTTCTACCTAACTACGAACTCATGCATCCTAGGAACCCGAACCATTGCACGCGTTTTTGCACAACCACTTGTATGATCACATGCATCCATGCATACATGCATCACAACTCATGCATCGAACCTAAAAAAAAAACAAGTTACGTCATGCATCATGTCAAACACATCATGTCTGTCTCATACGTCAATCTGTATCATCGATTCTATCCACCTAAGATATTTGAGGCCCACTCCTCGCCCTTTATTACACAAAAATTCACATCTTTTTCGATACGTCAATCCGTATTATCAACCCTAGCCGCCTAGGATTTCCGAGGCCCACTCCTCGCTCTTTTGTACCCAAAAATCCGCACCTTAGCGATACGTCAATCCGTATCAACGACCCTAGCTACTTAGGATCTCCGAGGCCCACCCCTCACTTTTTTTTTTGCCCAAAACTTGACAACTTTACGACACGTTAATCCGTATCATTCAATCCTAGCCACCTAGGCTTTTTGAGGCCCACTCCTCACCCATTTTTTCAACAATTCCGTACAACTTATAGAAATCTGAACCATATAAGTTGATCTTAGCCACCTAGGATCATCGAGGCCCACTCCTCGTTCAATTCACCATAGAATTTTTGCATCTCGTCTGTACGCCTATCCGTATTCGTACACATCACACACATTACACTTGTTTCGATTTTAGCCACCTAGGATCATCGAGGCCCACTCCTCACCTCCTTTCTTTCCGTTGTTGAACACCACTCTTCACGATCGTTCGATCTCTACATACTTAAGATCGTCAACACCTTGTCCAACTCGGTGACCCTGGCCCACATTTTCAAGCAACTCAATTGAAGCGCCAATTGTTTGAGGGACGACTACTACTTCTCTATGGATCCACAATCCACGTCGAGATTGGTCGCACGTTCCTCTCGTAAATGTTAAGTTTTTTCTACAAGTTCTCGACATTACCATCCCGAAAATCAAAGGGATGGCAAACTCCATGCACTATGTTTTGAACTGTAAAACTTACATTGCACGAAAACCCAAGACGATGAGAACAAGCGCCACTACAACGAGGCTACCATCGACGACATCAACGATGAACGTTCTTTCCGAACTACGTTTGGTTTGATTCCACGCGCTAGTGGATACGTAGGCAGTCTTTCGAGACACAACCACACGACAAAAGGTTTCATGCATGTTTTGTTTACCTCCTTTCCATGTCTAGCATAGATACCTCCAACAGATTGAAATTTCTCTTTTTCGCTGATGGAATAAATGAGCTTTTGGTGTACCATATTTCTCATGAGCATCCAACGACGAATCCTAGTCTGTCTTACGCTGCACGATTAATGAGTGGAGGTAAAAATTTGTAACTACATAAATGACTTTGATCCCTAACGATTGAATCCATTTTCTTTGGTAGCCCACAGAGCCTCTATGCCAATAGCCTTTTCATTTTCATCCTACATCTTCCTAGCTTGGGTCAAGGGCGAAACGACAAGACTTAAAAAAGTGGAGCCACTAACTGCAAATAAACTAACAATGGCAAGACTTAAAAAAGTGGAGCCACTAACAACAAATATGGCTAACAAACAAAAAAGCAAAACTTCTGAAACTGGAGCCAAGAACAAATAACAAGTGTCACGAACAAGTGAAAGCATCCCTCAATAGGGCAGGATTGAACACTTCAAGCAAATGTGTCTTTCTAACTGCTAACATGGTCAAGTCAACACGATTGGGGGTAAAATGGGCCAGGGCCTTCATGTATATCCGTCATTTGTCACCCAAGCCAACTACAAAAGCACCGAAAAAGTCCTCTTTGAGATCGTGCAAATCACGCCACCGCAATCGGCCGCACTTCTATTCAAGAACTCGACATTTGATGATTTACCGCGAGAGTTCTTCCGCACAACGCATAATAATCGCGAAGGTAAGACACTAGGAATTTTGAGGATTGCTCATCAAGCTCGCCATGCATGCATTCTCTGATTTTTTTCCCGTAGTGCTAAATGACATGGAAATTTGAACCCACGTTATCAACCTACCTTTTTGCAAATTTAGGCCGACGCATAGGTCTAAATTCCCTTTTTTCACCGACATTACAAGCCATAACCCATGGCCAGTCGCATCAAACTTGCCTTCAGAATTTATATCCCACTTGGTCCAACATTAATGACCAAGGCCCAGTTGAGCCAACCACAATTACCGAACTCCACATTCCAAACCGTTGGACTCTTATTTTCCCTTGCCCACGGATGGAATCTTTTGTCGACCCAAGACAAGAATGATCGTCATCACGAGCAGCACATCTCGTCCATTCAGACATTGCCGCCGCAAACACTAACCCTTGAGCCACCTCAAGCACCGAGCCGTGTGCCACCACATGCATACATTTGTGCCACCACAAGTACAAAGCCTTGCTCTGCAGCAAGGTCGAAGATTATCCTCGAGCAGTGGGAATGTCACGCCATCACCATAAGTTGGACAAACACAACTTTTACTCGCCTTTTCCATCATTTTCTTTTGGGGGAAACCTCAAATATCAACCATAAAACTTAACCATTTCATTTGTTTTTTCTTTTGGGGGAAACCTCAAACTCACTCCTACACATTTCTATTCTCCTCACCATTTTCTATTTGGCACTCTTAGTTTTATTCCATGAAACTTACCATCTCTTTCATCCTTTTTCCTTTTGAGGGAAGTCGGGGTACCCCCTACATTTTTTCGCATTTCGCATTTCACATCTGCATGTAGCTCAAGTCTAGGTTACATTAATCTGAGTTGCATAACATCATTGCATTACATTTTATAACATTGCATTACATCGCGTCAGTAACACTTGCACACCACATGCACAACCCTTTACACAAACACTAGGCATCACTTGTTATTCACCACATGACATACATTTGCACACTACTTGAATAAACCTTTGCATTAGAACTAGGCATCACTCGCCCACCCACAAGACAAGATTCAATCGCGTGCCACTACTACTATACAAGCATTGGCACGACGGGGTCAAAAGAATACACCCCTGCGCCACGATCTCCTTGCTCGCACAAGAATTTCAACATGCATAATCAACTGGCAAACAAGAGGTACAAGCGACATCCAATTGCTTCATAATCTCCTCTTTCATGCAAGAATGGGGGCTCCCCTTTAATCTGTCAATCCATCAAAGATCGAGCAAGATCACACACTGTCAAGTCATGTAACAGTCGCACCGACTTTAAACTCGAGCATCTAGCAAAACTCTATATTCAACACCAACGAACCTAACTCCGTTACGATCAAGCAACGTCAGACCCACTTTCGACATCTCAACGAAATACCATCAATAGTAGTGGAACTAATTCCCTCATGATCAAGCAACGTCAGACCCACTTTCAACTTCTCAAGCCAAATACCATCAACAGTATTGGACCTAACTCCACCATTATCAAGCAACATCGGAACCACCTCCGATATAAGTATAAACAATCACTACTAGCAATCAACGGTCGCACTGGCCTTGAACATTGACATAATCACCAAGTAACTTCGGACCCACTTCCGACATTCAAAAATCACTACAAGTACAACCATCAAGTTACAAAATGCTATCCAATGGTCGCACCGACCTTAAACATCAACCGCAGTCGCACTGACTATAAACATCAGGTATGTCTTCTTATTGGTTGGCGAACCTCTATAAACGCACCGGCGGTCTACTGGACCTTAAACGACCCACCACATGCATTCGCATCCCGTTTGCACGATTTACATACTTTGACTTTCGCCTTGTCCAAGCCTCAGTCAAAGTGGGGGCTTCTGTAGACACCTGCATTTGTCCCTACCCAAATGCCCGATGATGAAAGGACATTTTACAGTGAACTACGTCTACTTGCTCTACTATGAAAACCACCGTTGTCGTGAATCTGTTAGCACATGTGTCTTCACCTAAAACAAGGCCAAAAACAACAATTTTCATCCCTTTTTACACCTGACCTAACTGCGGAACAACCCGAGTGTCTAAACCGCCAAAAATCATCAACAAAACATGTTTTTGTACGTCATTTGCCCACCCAAATTCACAAGTACAATACTCATGTCATAAGAAAGCCAGAAATGCAATTTTGTATGATGCGTCAAGGGGTCCAGGCGCACCCCCGCGCGCGCATAGAGGCATAAGCGCACCAGCGCGCGCCTGACGCACCACTCTATGCGCATGACGCAGCAGCTCGCGCGCCAGACGCACGCCCCCGTGCGCATGACGCACAGCACGGTGCGCCTGACGCACGAAACCATAGGGTGGCCGGCCAACCCTAGTTCTCCACCCCAAAACCCTACCTCCAACACCTATAAATACAACCCTTCTCTACCGCATTTCACATACCTTTACACACACCATTTTTCACCCCGAAACTCTGCTCATCCCTCGCTACAATTCTCTCATAAAAAAACCCTAACTGCAATACAAAAACCCTAGAAACTACAACACCAAAACCCTAATAGAACCCCTACACCTCTAGGGCACCCCTAAACACAACACAATCAACACATAATACAAACAAAGCCCCTCACAAAAACCCACGTTCGAAGAGCAACGCATCGCTCTAAGAAAAAATCCAACCTCCCACGACGCATACTAGGGACCAACGCTTCGATCTCGAAACATAGTAGAGCAAGTTGTGGTATCGCGGACACAGGTAAGTCCTGAGGGCACCCCCTCTTTTCTAAACTTGTCTTTTACATTTTCTGATCTTCTACCCCCTCTTTTATATGCGCATTTTATTGCTTTCGACATAGATTTATATTTTGCCTAACCATGATTTAGATCTAAAACGAATTACATGAATCCCGCCTAACACACAGAGCGCAAAGCGCTTGGACAAATTGGTAGCTAGGTACCGTTAATTACTCTTAAAGACGTTGCGACCTAAGATCTAGTTTATGTGCTAAATAACCGACTTAGCTAATTTATTAGGTTGTATATAACTTGTAAATGATTGTAAACTTGCATGGCTTAACTTCTCAATGACTTGTAAACGATAATTCAACTAGTAGAGGCCGCTATACGCGGGCGGGGTTGGGTGTCTTATGGCTTCCCAACACGTACCGTCACCCTTGAATCCAGTCTTGTAGTCCGTAGACTGCATATTGGCGTAGGGTACAAAGCGCATTTTGTTCCTTACGTCCCTCGGTTTTGTCCCTTTCGGTAAACGACTCGCAAACGTGTTTTGTACTTGGCATGACTCGCTTCTCCAAGCGTTTATGCTCAATGGGTACAGACTTACCTAGCGTTTACGTAGTCCCTCGGTAACAAGGAACAAGATCGCGTTGCATGGTTTCCAAACACCCCACAATTGTTTGGTGGCGACTCCTATCCTAGTGCAGTCATCGCACGACTCGCGCGTCCGCCGCTATAGACACCATCCGTGGAATCTACAATATGCTTGCTTCAGTCATGAAATACTAGATTCTTTGCCAATGCAATAGCGGAGTTATTGTCAACCATAATCTCCGTAAAATCATTTTGAGGGAAATAAATTTCCTCCAACAACTGTCTTAACCATATTGCATGATATGCACAAGAGGTAGTGGAGGCATACTCAACTTCACTCGTAGAAAGAAAAACAACTGGTTGTTTCTTCGAACTCCACGAAACATCATTGTCTCCTAAGTAAAAGACAAACCCAGTTGTACTTTTGCTATCCTCCATGTCTCCACCATAGTCACTGTCACAGTATCCCAAAAATTTGAGCTTTTGCGACGCTGAATAAAATAACCCATAATCAATAGTATCCTTCGAGTATCAGAGAATTCTCTTTGCTACCTTCAAGTGTGCATTGGACGGAGTCTCCATGAATCGACTTACTAGATCGACGACGAACAAAATATCCGGTCTTGTACAAGTCAAGTACCTCAAACTTCCCACATTTTGATCAGATTTTGATAGCTTGACCCCGCATTCCATCAGGGTGCTGACAGGATTAGCATCAACGATGTTAAACTTCTTCAGTATATTCTTGGTGTATCCTTCTTGTGAGATAAAGATGCCTTCCTTCATTTGCTTTACCTCGATTCCCAGATAATAAGACATAAGACCCATAACTTTCATCTCAAACTCCCTAGTCATGCTCTTCTTGAACTCATCAAACAAGTGTGAGTTATCACCTGTAAAGACAAGATCATCCACTTAGATACAGACAAACGAGACATCACTTCCTTGTTTCTTTGCATAAAGTGCATGTTCATGTATGCACTTTGTCAAACCATTGTCTTGCAGGTACATATTTAGCACTTTGTCTTCTTGTCCCTTGACAATGTACCCATCGGGCTGTCAATATATACCTCATCCTCAAGATAACGTTTAGAAAAGCGGACTTCATATCATTTGATGAATTTTCCAACGGTTTTGAGCTGCAAGTGAGATTAACAATATCACCATCTCTAGTCGGATAACAGGAGCAAACACCACTTCATAATCAATTCCTTGCTTTTGCTTGTAACCTTTAGCAACAAGTTTGGCCTTGTCTCTTTCAACTTATCCTTGGACATTCTTTTAAATTTGATCTTGCACACCCACTTGACTCCAATGGCTTTTTCTCACTTGGTAGTGTTGCCAACTCCCAAGTTTCATTCTTCTGAATCAACGAATTTCTTCAGTCATAGCTTTCACCCAAACCTGTTCTTGTTTTGCTTCATGAATATTCAGTGGCTCAATATCAACAAACACACAAAATAAGGTAGTAATGCACTCCTAAACACGGATTAAGCTTAGTTTATAGGATTCGGTTTCTTTTTGGGATTTTCTGTTTTTTTGTGCTGAAAAATATATAAAAGATATGGACTTGAAGATTAATTGATCTCTAAACTTCTCTTCAAGAACTAGGTTTAGAATACTCAGGTTAATCACCCCCTAAGTACACTTAACCAAGGTTGTGTTTAACTTCAAAGAGATAAACTCACCCTAAGAATTTAAACAACAAACATAATTCACATCTGAAAGTTTGGTTTTTCATTTCATATATATAATCTGAATTTTACAATTGTAATGATGTTATATTTATAGAGCTGGACTGAGGTTAGAGCTAAAAATAAAGAAATCTAATTGCTTGGAGCTGACATAAGGCTGATTCCCGTCATAAATCAATATTTCTTTCTTCTTTTCATTCTTTAATCTCCACTTTACAGAGCTAATTGATTTATGTAATTGCTGGAGATAAGTGTGCTCCCTTAGTCAAATATTATTGTTGTAGAAATACAATGAGTACTAGAATTGGATTATTTAAAACAAAACCTCAAGGGGGGGTTTCTTCAATCCTTTACTTTGAGCATCTTGATTAACATGTGGGACGCCTTTTCTTTTCTTTTTAATATTTTTTTTAATTGGAATCGAATAATTAATACGTGCCCCAACCCATTAATAATTTATATTCGAGCCCAAAAACATCACACACGTTACTGATGGAACAGAGTGTCTTTAAAAACGCACCATTGCGTAAACAACATTCAAACATAGCAAATCTCATCGAATGAAGCTGTAAGAGGTGTCATTGGAAAGAAGACTTCTTGAACTTCAATTTAGGCACAACATTCACCCAATTCCATCATCTTTAGAGAGAGTCACACGCCTTTGAAATTCATACCTGAAATCTGCAGTTTCCGTTCAACGGCTGCTGTGAGTCCGGTTGCAAAAATAAACTGCCATTGATCTATAAACCTTTTTCTGTTAATTATAAAACCATGGATTAATCTAATCTCTTAGGTTTCCAAAATGATATGGCACAAAATTTCTGGACTTCATTTGAGGCTTCAAAGAGGCTCTGGAATATAAGTGCGCAAACCCGATTTTTCAGAATGCCTTCAATAAGATTTGTCCTCAAATATTAGCTCTCAAACTTGAATTGCTTTGAGCATCTTGCATCTGCATCAGGTAGTTTCATCTAAGTTCATAGGTACAGTCTCCATTAAAAAGATCTGTAAGGGATCAATATTTGGTCGGCAGTTCACTCGAACTTGATGAACTTGGAGTTGAAGCAGAATGCCTATTTCTTGGAGTACGTGGTGTACTTGCCATACTTAGAGACTGATTTGGTGTAGCCGGACGTGTTTGAACAACATTCTAAACTTGAATTTCTTCTTCAAAATAAGGCAGGAAATAATAAGAGTCCTTGAATTGACTCCAATCCCATGATGCTTCCTCATCAAACTCAACATACATCTCAACTTATCACAACCTTACCAGTGTTTGGGTTAAACAATTTATACCCTTTGGAATTCTCATCATTGTCAATGAATAACAAAATTTTGAATTCTGTCCTCTAGCTTCAGTCTCACTTGTTCAGGGACATGTGCATAGGCTACAGATCCAAAAACTCACAAATGAGATACATTTGGCTTCTACTCACTCTGTGCTTCTTGTGGTGTCATCTCTATCACACTCTTGGTGGGAGAGTGATTTGTGAGGTAGACTGCACATGCAACAGCTTCAGCCTAAAATTCCTTGGGCATATGCTTGCTCTTTAACATGGACCGGGCCATGTTAAGAATTGTCCGGTTCTTTCTCTCAGCAACTCCATTTTGTTGCAGTGATCTAGGTACCGTCAATGGTCGGAAAATTCCATGTGCATCACAAAAATTCTTGAATTCATGTGATGTGAATTCACCTCCTTGATATGTCCGCAAAGCCTTGAGTTCATAACCACTCTCTTTCTCTACAAATGCTTTGAGTTTCTTGAAAGCATCGAAACCTTCAAATTTCTTTTTCAAGAAATAGCTCCATGTCTTCCTGCTATAATCGTCAATGAAAAGAAGAAAATAATCACTTTTTCAAAGAGAAAGTTATTTGATAGGTCCACATACATCTGCATAGACGAGCTCAAGTGGCCGTGTAGATCTAAAAGATGACTGCTTAGGAAATGACTTTCTTGGATGTTTACCAAGCAAACATGCTTCACATAATTGATTTTGTCCCACCTCTTTTAGACTACCAAAATGTAGATGACCGAATCTCATGTGGCACCTCCATGTTGGATCTTCTACACACGCCTTCATACACATAGCACCAATTGTTTGCAAGTTTATCAAAACCATCCTGTTTTTTGCCATAGTCACTTAAGCATTTCTATCACGAAACCATAAGTGCCGACCTTCCATAATGATATTGCAATCATTTTCCTCTAAAAGTTGTCCAACGCTCAAAATATTACTTCTCAATTCAGGAATGCAACAAACATCCAGAAATAATCGTTGACTAGAGTCTTTCAGTTTTGTTATGATTGTACATTTCCCTTTTATTGATACCTTGGAGCCATCACCAAAAGACACATTACATGTCACAGTTGTGTCAAGATCCACAAACTTACTTCGTACTCCAGTCATGTGCTTGCTTGCTCCATTGTCTAGGTACCAAGTGGTATTTTCCTCTCCTTTACCATAAACTTTCAAAGCTAGCAACATGTCGGGATTTTCATGGTTCTCCTTGCTTTGAACAAGATTTTTTTCTTCTTCAGTCCTCAACCTTGTTGTTTCCATTACATTCCCATGAAAAATGACAATACTTGTCGCAGCTATAACACTCGACATTGGCCTTGTTATAGTTTCTCCCATTGTGGCCTTTTCCTCTTCCTCTGCCACGACCTCTAGAGGAACTTTCTCCGATAATAAGGAGAAATTTGATCGTCTCTTCCTCTTCCTTGACAGCGTCCATTACCTCTTCCATGGCCTTGACCACGACCTATTCCACGTAGTTGTTGAAATCCTCTATTATCACGAGAATCTCCTTTGTTTTGAGAGACTTTAGCTTGCAATGCTTCTTGGTCACTTTCTTTCTTTCTTTACTCTCTTTATTCTTTCTTCATAGGCCCTTAGGGACCCACTCAAACCCTCAATGGACATATCGCCCAAATCTTTTGCCTCTTCTATTGCGACGACAACGCACTACATCAAAAATAGGCAACAAGAACGGTTCCTCTAAAGCTAAGCAGAACGGATGTAGAACCGTTCTCTAGACGACGGTACTTGAAAGCTAAGAGAACGGTTGGAACTGTTCTTCAAGGTGGTATTTTGGGGAGATATTAAATATCTCATTGTAAATTGAGAATATGCTTCATTTCACCAATTGTGAAACTTGTGGGGGTCAATTGCTTCTTTCAGTACTTGTGGGGCTATATTTCACATAGAGGCAAACGTATGTGGGTTATAAACCACTTTCGCCCTCGATAAATTATTGAGAGATGGTCTCCCACAAGACCTACTGATATCTTAATAATGTTGTAAATACTAATTATAGTAATTAGCATTACGTTTTAGTAATAACACATTGCTAATGTAGTATTTGGGTGGAAATGTGTTTTGGAAATGCCCATATGAAGTTGGGCCATAGAGCACCTTATCCCATGTAGTGGAACATGTGTTATATATTGGTTTATGAGATCAATAACTGTTATTTGGTTATGGGGCTGCTGCAAAGCTTCTCAAGGAAGCTTGGCACATTACTCACGCAAAATAAAGAGCAAAGGCAGGAGGCTTTTGGGAGAGAGCCGCACGACACACAAAAACAGAAACCAGGGTGTTTCTTGTGTGAGTTAGTGTGGAACAAGTTTTGAGCAAAAACTTGAGCATTAGTGAGAGCAAATATTCCTAGTGAGAAGAGTGTTCAACATCCTCTATTGTTGAATCCCAAAGAGTAAGAGAGAGAGAGAGAGAGAGAGAGACAGCTAGAGGGTGAGTGAGAGAGTGACAAACACAAGAATGGTTGGTCTGGTCTACTCAACGGAGAGCTCGTAAAGGAGGTTCAAGCTACAACAACGATTTTCCGTCTCGGTGTACCGATGTTCATCAATAAGGTATTTGTGAGGTCTTGGAGTTAGAGGGTTACTAATTGAATTAGGAAAATTGCAATTAGAACTTAAACTTAGAGATATTTATACTTGTGTTGTTGATTGGTGATATTCTTGGTTGTATTCTTGGACTATCTATTCTTTTACTAGTGAATTAATTGAGCCAAGAGTGGCGACGGTATTTCCCTTGGTTGATAAGAGTTTTCCACCTAAAATTGTTGTGTTTGATCTACCATTATTTGCACATGATCGTTGTAGTACTCCTTTTCTAATTGTTGTGGGCCATTTAACGTCTCCCACACCGTTGTTTGTAGCACGTTTCCCAAACAAGTGGTATCAGAACCGTAAGGTTCTTTTGTCTTTGGAGGTGTGGTAAGTGGTGTAAGGTGTATCGTGGGAGGGACTTGGTTATACAAGGGAGGAAGACGGTGAACAACATATGCTATGTAGATGGGCATAGTGTAAAGAGAAAGAGGGTCGATGTGATGAAGAAGGTCCGATTCCGTGAGAAGGATGAGGTATTTAGAGATTTGGGTTGAGGGAGAATTTGTTGGAGAATCACCCCTTAATATCCGAATACATATATTCTAACACAAATTCTCATAAAAGACGGTGTCTCAATAATTTATTGAGAGACCATTATACTATATTAAAAGTGACTCTTTCTATATTGCTTGTAACCGTGATTGTATTAATTTACAATTTTAAATCACATCATCTATGATTTTGGATGATCCCATCATATAAAATTCGCTAAAATTTATAAAGTAACCCATTTGCAAATCTTAGATTATTAATTGTCAAGGTATTTAGCTAAAACGATTATAAAAAGTAGTATAACGGTCACTAATTACTACATAAACAGGGTCATCACGATGTCAATAACATGGTTGGTCTCTCATATATTATTGAGAGACGGTCTCCCACAAGACCTACTGATATCTTAATTATGTTGTAAATACTAATTAGAGTAATTAAAATTATCTGTTAGTAATAACACCATTGCTAGTGTAGTATTTGGGTGGAAATGTGTTTTGGAAATGTGCATATGAAGTTGGGTCATATAGCACCTTAGCCCATGTAGTGGAACATGTATTATTCAGTTATGAGATCAATAACATGTTATTTGGTTATGGGGCTGTTGGAAAGCTTCTCAAGGAAGCTTGGCACATTACTCACGCAAAATAAAGATCAAAGGCAGGAGGCTTTTGGGAGAGAGCCGCACGACGCACAAAAACAGAAACCAGGGTGTTTCTTGTGTGAGTTAGTGTGGAACAAGTTTTGAGCAAAAACTTGAGCATTAGTGAGAGCAAATATTCCTAGTGAGAAAAGTGTTCAACATCCTCTATTGTTGAATCCCAAATAGTAACAAAGAGAGAGTGAGCTAGAGATACAGGGTGAGTGGGAGAGTGGGAGAGTGGTATACACAAGAATGGTTGGTCTGATCTACTCAACGGAGAGCTAGTATAGGAGGTTCAAGCTACAACAACGATTTTCCATCTCGGTGTACCGATGTTCATCAATAAAGTATTTGTGAGGTCTTTGAGTTAGAGGGGTTTCTAATTGAATTAGGCAAAATGCAATTAGAACCTAAAGTTAGAGATATTTATACTTGTGTTGTTGATTAGTGGTATTGTTGGTTGTATACTTGGACTATCGATTCTCTTACTAGTGTCAATTAAGTTAAGAGTAGAGGTGGTTTTTCCCTTGGTTGATAAGGGTTTTCCACCTAAAATTGTTGTGTTTTTAACTACCACTATTTGCACATGATCGTTGTAGTACTCCTTTCCTAATTGTGGTCGGCCGTGTACCGTCTCCTACACCATTGTTTGTAGCACGCTTCCCCAACAACATTTGTATCAGCTTCATGTTCTAATGGCTTCAAGCTGGTCATCATGGCCAAAATCCATAGTTGACCAACCGCACTAGAGGGTGGGGTGGATCGAGAAGATGATCAAATGGTTACCAGGCATCTGTAAAATTTCACATGATCCTTAACGGCTTGAGACCATTTGCAAATCAATTGAATTTGACCTCTATTTCCTATTCTCCTAGGTTTTTGCCATCTTTTCTCCAGAAGCCAGTAAATACATACTGATTATTTTTTTCGGGAGTTTCTGCCAAATTTCTTCTGTGATGTGTTTCTATTTTGAAAAATGGACAGTCCTTATTAGAGGTAAAATTAGGCTTTGTATGGTTATTTTGATTGTTTGTACGACTTTTTCCCTTCGTCTCCCTTCTTTGAACTCCTGCGGGTTCATTAAAACCAAACAACTGATGTATTTGTTTTTGTTTGTAGGAGGTGTGGAGATATAGTAATCTGTCTGTAAAGAGGTGCAATATTCTTTTATGAATGAAGTTTCTACCATGTGTCTGTCAGTTTTACGGTGGTCCTATCCTTTATGGCTGGGACTTGGCTACAAATATTTACTAAACCATTCGTGACAGGGGGTTGGATGCTAATTTTTGGGAATCATTCTTTTGTTTCCATTCTGGCAACATATGTATTGATAGTCTCTCACCTTATCTTGAAAAAGGTTCTTAGAAAGGATGTCTTTTGTTTTCTCTCAATCTTCTCGAGTTATTGATCTTCTACATGTGACTAACCTAATATGCCTGATACGAAATTCTTTTGAGAATTTAATTTCCCTTACAAGAAAAAACAAGAAATTCAGACTTAAGTTGAGCCTTTCTATTGTAAGCAAAGGTTACCTTGAGAGCGATGATTAAACTATCAAACTATGCCTCATCTGTGTCATTATTGCAAATACATTGAGGCGGTGTTTGGAAACACGGAATTCATTTCATTTTTCTAGATTTCAATTCCAATTCCAATTCTCATGAATCGTTTGGGGAACCCTTGGAATTGAAATTCAGGAATTTGAATCCCAACCCATGTCTGGAGACCCTTGGAATTGGATTTCGAAAATTTAAATTCCGAAAAAACTTTCATGTGGCTGAAATGAGCTTCAGTAGCTTTTTTTCATAGATAATGAGCTTCAACACAAATGTTTCATCAAAAAAAAAAAAACTTACGACTTGCGTAACTCTAGATGACACTACTCATTGAGACACATTAGTACCCAATTTAACTGCTCTTCTTCCGAAAGCGTCTTCAACATCTCAAAGTCATGAACCGGGCCATCCATGAGCCGTTTCGCGGCTATCATGATTTGATGACCAATTCCCGGAACCTTCCTCACAACCTTGTGCACTTCCCTCGGGTGGCCTTTTGAATTTCTTTTTGCTTACTCTCCCGCATAGTCTTTGAAACACTCCGCGAAACTACTCACAGCATCAGCCAAACGGTCCCTTTTTTGCTTCTTATTATTTGACGAAGAAGACTCACCTTTAGTTGAACTCCCTCCCTCGCTTTGAATAACAGTTTAGTACTAGATTATGGTATGTGAAATTGAGCTATACCGCCATACAGATTTGAGCGCCACGCTAAGTGGCGAAGCATCCATGACCGAGTACTCCAAAGTGATAAATCCATTCTTGTATCTGCTGATTCACCGCGGTCAAGAAGTAGTTTACTTATGTTGATTGCGTTAAACCAAGCAGATGAATCTGATGGATCACCAAGAGCGAAAGTATCTTCAAAATCAAGCTTCCCAGAAGTTTCTCCAAAAAGAATAGCAGCAACACAATTGACAGCATTGTATCTATACATGTAGGTCCACAAATGTGTATCTTTAATCTCATGTCATATCATATGCTAATATCATATCAATCGAACAACTTTCAAAACCAATATAAAAAAAGGAGGAATCAATCACATAACAACATATATCTAACTAATTCGATTTCCCTCGATGCGAATTTCCCCAAACCAATCAAACTTTAATTCGATAATTCAATAAAAAATTAATCAATCAAAACTAATGCGATAATTCAAACAACCATTGATAATTCAATCTGAAGTTAATTCGATAAATCGATCAATTATTTCAATGGAAAAAATCGGAGTAATTATGTAACACTACGGAATTTGGAAAGTGGAATATGGAGTTGGTTTGTCCCATATTGAGATACTAAGGCTCATATGATCAGCTTATAATAGATTCATCCCATCATCCTACCAACAAGGTCTTTACCTTTTAGAGCCCACAAGAGGATATTCAGGCTTATTCGTGACTTCCCATCTTATTGGATTGTGTTGCGACAAACGGTGTGTAACACTACGGAATTTGGAAAGTGATTTATAGAGTTGGTTTGTCCCACATTGGGAAACTAAGGCTCATATGATCAGTTTATAATATATTACTACCATCATACTACCAACAAGGCCTTCACCTTTTCGAGCCTACGAGAGGATATACGGGCCTAAAGGGTTACAATAATATTATTGGGTTATGTTGCGATGGCCGGTGGATCGGTCTATTACAAATGGTATCAGAGCAACCCTGCGACCGCGTGCTGGGTGCTAGGGCGAGGCCTAGACCAGCCGCATAGCGGGGGAGATATTCGACCTGTGTTAATGTTGATATGGTTTGGCTGAGGCGCAACGGGGATGTTGCGTTCTCTAAGTGGGGAAGTTTGTAACACTACGGGATTTGGAAAGTGATTTATGGAGTTGGTTTGTCCCACATTGGGAAACTAAGGCTCATATTATCAGTTCATAATAGATTTCTACCATCATACTGTAACACCCCCAAATTTCGGCTAATTTAAACTTTACTTATAATATAAAATGTGCCAAAATTCAGAGATATCACAAGCTAATATGCAAAGTCGGAGATAAGCTGTACAAAAATCTCTTATAAAATAAAAATTACAAAAGAAATGCGGAAGCGATTAAAAACTAAACTTGACTCTTCAGTTGTACTCCTGGCTCAAACCTGCAATCAAAACTCAAAACAAAGAGCATACCCTCATGACAAGGTAGCCCGAAGGAAACACGCCAGCATTTCGCTGAGCAACACTACTCTACCGAATAATAGAAGCTGAATAATAATAATAGTCATGGTTTTATATATCTGGATAATACAGGGCTACATAATAAAACACATAAAAAGTGTAAAACACCCCCCCCAAGACTAACCTGCTAATTCTCATCTCTTACTCCACTCTCATCTCCTCGAAATAAAACCCAAGACCTTAAAATAATTAAAACCTTAAATCTCATAATTCTCGTAACTGAACTCCTCCTCATAACTCAAATGGGTCTCTTCTCGGTATCACACTATCATCGTCGATCCTAAGTCTAGGTAATGGGGCAAGTGAACTGGCGGTAAAACCGCTAGACAATACTTCTATCTCAATTCTCAGTATCAACTCTGAATCTCTTTCTTTTCTCTTTGCCACTCTGGGCTCTTTCTTAGTAACATAGCTTTAACTGATATCTCAATATAATACTGTCAAAGATTCAGTCAACCCTGCTCAACACTTAGAGTATAACTCTAAGCTACTCGCCCCACACCACGTACAAAGGTCGACAAATCAAGTAAAACCAACAAACATATCTCAAACTTTATTCTCAAACTTCATCTTTAAATCTCGGTATAAACAATTTCTAAAACACTAACATATATTCTTCTACGACTTTCTGAAGTCAATCACTCCGAATCTAACGTGCCAATATGCAATCTCCAACAAAGTAACATTGCTAATCAATAGGGTACGTACTAATTAATCCTTCCAAGAAATAAAGCAACCTTCTTCTCTGCCTAACTAAGATGACACCCACCTCTCTAAAATCAAATCAAAAGCTATGGAAACATAAATAACAGTGCACATAGTTATCGGAACACACGCACGTACGCAACAAACACCAAATCGCACTTAACACGTATGCATACGAAACACTTAGGGTAATCTGTATGATCATAAACTTGGGAATAGTAGAATTAGTGTTACCTCAAACTTGTGAAATCAACCCGAAACTGTTTAAAAATCGCTCTTCAAATTCAACCCACGAACTAATTGAAATTTTAATAATAACAATAAAACTTAAATTCTGATTTAATCAACAAAACGTAGGTACAATCTCAAACCTGAAATGAAGTAGTAAAATCTGATAAACTTACAATTTTGATTGGTACGGAGACGAAAACGATGATGGCTACACAAGTATAACGTTGAAGATGTAGATGATGATGATGGACGGTAAAAGTGATGATCTTTGAAGATAATGTGATGGGTAAATGTACCAATGTGGAAATGTATGAGAAATTGTGGCAGATGACGGCTAAACTAAAGTTTTAAGAACAAGCCTTAAAAGACAAAAAGGGTTTGCTAAAAGAGGATAATTTCAAGGGAAAGTAAAATGTGTTGGAATATAGGTGACAAAACACAATTAATCAACAATAACACAAGGGGAAATTTCAATTAATTTAGAACAATCAACAACAAATAACAATCAATCCGATAATAAACAATAAGAGTTGAGATTAGAGTAGCCTGGGTCGAAGCACGCCGTAGAGCTCTCTTTAGAGAGGAAAACGCCCCCACTGCACTGGTAAATTTGAAACTGCGTCCCTCTCCCAAGATTCGACAACTCGTTGGTGCTCGTCGGATGCAGCGAAGAGAACCCCGAACCAATAGATTACCAAGCTCAAATGAATGATTAATACAGTATATGTATCTATACTACTACTTTAATAGGCTACTTTAAACGCCTACGTGGCAGACTTTCAAGGTAACCAAAGCAAAAAAATACCACGTCATCTCCTATGTGTCGTCCCTCTGTTTATTTGCACTCTCTCTCCTCCATGTAGGCAATCTCGTGTGGCCACGTCAATTAGCTCTCCTCCAACTCTTCGGCGTCAAAAACGCTTTCCGATATCAATTCCTCTTCATCAAGCGACTCCTCCTCTTTCCACCTTCCCATTAAGTAGTAGAAGATGAACTGAACTCATTAAAGCAACAAGGTATATCTATTATTTCATCAGCGACATCTTTCTCTTTCCTCAATCCTCTTCCTCATCTCCTTCATCTCTTCCCTTTTGTATAATCGCAAAAATGTCAATATTTTGATAATCAGGAGTGTAATTTTTTTGTTGTAGACTGAAAAGGCTTTCCTCAAGCTGTTTAAGGTTTTCCTATTGTAAGTTTCGATTCTTTGAATTAATTTTGTTTAGGGTTTGTAGAAATGAATTGGTTTGGGGGTTTTTATATGGGTTTTTGATTGATTTTGTTTTGCTGGTGTAATTGTGTAGGTTAAAGAATTCTGGGAAAGGAAAGAGGGCAGGAAAGGGAGGAAGCAGATTCTCCGAGAGCATTGATTTGGGTTTCAACACCCGTCGTGAAGCTTTTGAAGGTTTATTCTCTTCTTCTTCACTTTCTCTCTGCTCTTTCATTTACATTCTAGGTTACTGGCGTTTGATAGCATCAATTTTGGACTGGGATTGCTTACTGTTAGCCTATCAATGGTAATTTTGTCATATATATTGCTGATTGTTCTCTTACCCTTTAAGTACCGTCGTCTAGAGAACGATTCCTCCTTAGCTTTAGAGAAACCGTTCTCTTAGTCCATTTTTGACGTAGTGATTACTCTTCTGAAATTTGTATATATTGGTTTTTTTTGTTAGTGGATGCAATGCGTAATGCTGGATTTTTAATGATTGGAATTTGGTCGATTTCATAGTCTGATGAGCAAATTGATCGAATAACGCACTGTGTTTTCGAAAATTATTCATTTATAGGGCGAGAAAAGCTGGATAAAAAGGTCAGAAATTTCTCATGTTACTGTACCCATTTTCAAATTGCAACATTTTTGGTCTGCAATTCGATTTTCTCATTTGATCAAAAATATGCTTTCAATTGTGCAATTCTTTCTGTGTTTGGAGTTGATTATTGGTATTATGCTTACATTTTATCAAATTTATAAGGATTTTAAAATCTTTTTTTTTTGTGATCATTCGACAGTGATTTTCATGTGGTTTCCGATTGTTCTTTGACAAGGTTGCCCGGATAATCAAGTCAACTCCCGAGTAATCGAGGTATGAAGTTGTTTATATTGATTTTTTCAATCTGTAGAATTGGGCTTAAACCTCTGCTCTCATTTTGCCCCCACTTTTTTTTCTTTTTTTGCTAATACCTTTTTCAAGAAATATACTTAATACGAATCACCATCAAGATAAAGTATCCAGGGGTATTAATTCTTTCATTTCTTTGCTTTGGTTCTCTCTATGGTGGTAGCATTTGATGTTAAACTTTCATCTGGATTAAAAATACTTTTTTCTTTCTAACCTTTCAAATATATTATTAAGGTTGTAGTTGCGCTCTTTGTTGTTGACGATAGGATGATTATAATCATGTCATAACTCATATGAATGATGAATGAAGATGACAACCGGTGATTTTGGTGATGCAGATTTTTAATTGTACTGATCACTTAGTCTTGCCGTTGAATTCATTTGTAGGATAGGTCTTCAATTGTTGTTGATCTTTTAAGTTTCATATTTGGTTGATGTATACCGCTGATGAATTTTCAGGAACATTAGTGGACAAAGGAGTCCCACAAATCCATGACCAACAGCAAGGTATACGGGATTAGGGAGGAGGCAAGATATCAAATATGATGGTTTTCGTAAGTGCATTTGAAGTTTTAATCTATTTTTATTAATTACTACTCTTCCCTTTTGGATCTGTTTGTTCATTACTGTATTCTCGACCACCTACGTTAGAAAAGAATTTTTACTTATCTTAGGAATTTTGTGCTTTGCTATAGTATCTGCTTCTGTTCATATTATATGGACGGGTTGGCTCTTGGCTTTCTCAATGTAGTTTGACAATCCGACTGATGTAGAAAGTAAGCTCTTTCATGAAACCTTTAATTTAGGATGAAGATGATATATGTTATCTGGTGCTTAAGTAGTAAAACTAAGATGACACTTACAGACTACTACCTTTTTTTGTGAATAAAGGACCAATTTATCATATGGATTGGATGATAGTATACATTAATATTCTTGACGGTATATGAATAATTTACTACTCTAACTTCATGCTTTACAAGCATATTCCTCCTATTAGTGTTTTGGCTTAAATTGACATTGTCGCCTGTTCTCTGCGTTTATTATAAATGGTCTACATACTGTAAGTTTGGTGTTGATTTCAAGGAATTTGAGTTTAATGAACACAAGTTTGGTTCAAAATAATTTCACTTTAATACTTCGTTTTCTCATCAAAGGTTCATTTAACATGGACATTCCTTTGAGTATGAGAAGCATAGTCATGGGTCTAGGTTTGGAATCTGGTTTTGGTGTGGAACCATTGTACTCAGGTTTTAGGATTTTTTAGAATTATAACTATTTCTTTGACTGATGCTCCTATAAACGGTGTATGTGATAGGAGAATAAAAACTATTTATTTAGAATTAATATGATAGGCAATTTCATTCAGCACTTGAGTTTTTCCCCTGTTGCTTTCTAATCTTAGTACATAAATTTTTTTTGTCTATGTGTCTTATGTTTGAGAGAGTAATAATCTTCTGCTTAGAGATATTGCTGTCTTCGGATGCAATGGTAGTTACGTTTCGAACTTAGCTATAATTGTTCTCAATATGATGGTCATGAGGTTGTTGATTGGTTTTATAGGTCTTAGGGAGTAAAAAGAAACCACATGAGCTACATAGTCGTTTTAGGAAAATCCGTCAATACCACTTTGTTTATGTTTCAATATTGAAATTAATGGTCACACTAACTGATGAGTTATAGCTTGCCAGGAACATTTTACCTATCTAGCCATAGAAAAGCCTAAAGAGCATCATGTTTTTGATGTAGAAGACTACAAGTTAGAAGCTTGCCACCGATGAATGAGCTCAAATGTAATGATGCACCTCGAGGTTGTATTAAAATAAGAAGTGGCTATATACGTTTCCGATGAACAATCTAGGATTTGTACTCTTATGTGTCCTCTTACTTCCTGAGCTTAATCAAGCTAACAAAATTTTCGACCATGGTGCTTATGTTGTTCATGTTGATGTAAGTAGGGAACTTGGAAACGTACCCATCATCATTGTACATGCTCTATGTGATCAAAGATGCCTGGATAATCCAGGCCTCGAATTCCATGGTGATATGCTTCACCTTCCAAGTGAATATGCTTGCTAAAGATATTTAAGTTCTTTCTCACAGGGGCTATATTCCAAGTACCTCACAAATAGAAAGAGTTTAAGAGCTACTAAAAAGGAATTTTAATTTGATCCCTTTATCTAAAGCTGCTTAATCACCGTTTTCTTACAGTTCGCTGATATGGCCATTCGTCATATAGTGGGAGAATCGGCTACCCCATAGGATAAAGTAATGGGTAATGAAATTTCAAGAGAAGATCATACTCAAGTCGTGGAGTCGTAGATTGTGGAAGTCACCGCTCTAGCAAAATAGCCCCTGTTTCTTTGGAAAGCAAAGTGCAAGTTCAAATATCAACCTTGCTTAAAGATGTTGATGGAGCCCCAAGCTTACATAGTTACAACTAGCAAATTAGTGATAGTACGATTGTGAGTAACTGAAGAAAAAGAGTCAAGGGCCCTTCAAACAAATGATAGTGGTGCTTTCGACCACAAGAAAAATAGTAACAATTGTGTTTCGCATGAAACTAACAAGTTAGAAGAATATGATATGATTATGGGAGTTCTAAAGCTGGCAAGTGCCAAATAAATATCACAAAATTGATGACAGAGCCTAGAATCTTGGTTTTTTCATTAGATGAATACTTGGTTGTCTATGACTTTCAATGTAACTGAGTATAATATAAATTCGTGTGGAGACTTCAACAACGGTTGCGGAATGTCTCCTTTATGTCGCCAATGTTGCTTTCATCATGGTTTTACAAAAGCAAGTACAAGTACTGTCGTCTTAGTTTGTTTCCTAAGAGTTCAATGCTTTAACGGTGAGATATTGATCGCCCACGCAGTTAACCTTCCAATTTCCAGAACTTGGCATCAACTATACTGATATTCGTTCTCCCCATTATTACGTTCATGTCACTTGCTTATGGAGTTAGTGTTGCAAGTTCTTAAGCGAGTCCATTTCCCTAAGGGACATCTCCCACCTCTGTAAAGAAGGAAAAAAAAAAGGACATTCTCTAGGTAGATGTCAATTATCACAATTTGCTGGCAGTAATGCTTACAAGTTTCGAAAGAAAAAGGGCTCAAATACAGACCCATGATTTCACGGGTATAAAAACTAGTTTAGTGATTAATAGTCGAAGAAATTTATAGTAGAAATTGAAGAAGAGGAATATCAGTGAGCATGAAGAAGATCAGCTCGAAGAGTTATGTTCACTTTATACTCCACCATAAGGCCTCACTACAAACAGAAACTTCAACAAAAGAGGCCTAAATAATCGGTCCACTCACTCACAAACTCAACGACCAAAAACACTAACAGCCCACCATACCAACTTTCCTATAACTTAGGCAATGACCAACAAAAAAAGTTGTTATTAGCAAAGCAAATTAAACGTCCAGTGTTTAATAATCTTGGGATTAGATTAAAATAAGAAAAATAATTTTAAATCATAATAAAGTTTTCCAACAAAATGTAAAAAATTCTAGAAAGGAGTAGGCGTGACTTTCGAGCAGCTCAATTTTTTTTTGGAAAACTAATAATATTACTTTGAAATAATTAATGAACCTAAAATTATAATCATAAAAATTATAATAAAATGCTCAAAAACCCGGTGTATTACACATACTACCAACAAGGCCTTCACCTTTTAGACCCTACGAAAGGATATACGGCCTTAAAGGGTGACACTCATATTATTGGGTTATGTTGCGACGGACGGTGGATCGGTCTGTTACACGGTGGATCAGGCTGTTACAGATGGTATCAGTGCAACCCTGCGACCGCGTGTTGGGTGCTGGGGCGAGGCCCAGACCAGCCACCTAGCGGGGGAGATCTTGGACTTGTGTTGATGTTGATACAGTTTGGCCGAGGCGCAACGGGGACGTTGCGTTCTCTAAGTGGGGCAGTTTGTAACACTACGGAATTTGGAAAGTGGATTATGGAGTTGGTTTGTCCCACATTGGGATATTAAGGCTCATATGATCAGTTTATAATAGATTACTACCATCATACTACCAATATAGCCTTTACCTTTTAGAGCCCACGAGAGGATATTCAGGCCTATTGATACTTCCCATCTTATTGGGTTGTGTTGTGACGGACGGTGGATCGCGCTGTTACAATTTAAGAGAGGGAAAGGGATTAACCTTGTGAATAATCGGAGAGGAGAGAGATGGGGAAGAAACAGACGACGACGATGAGCGGCGACGACGACGGCGATGTGTCGAGATAAAGAGAGAGAAAGTGTGGAGGATGAGGAAAAATGCAACAGCCCAATTGACAGTGAGATTGTCGTTAAATCTAGTCAAATTACCACTAAATCAAGCTAACTAGCAAGGGTAAGTGGGTATCGTATCCACGAGGAAGAGGGGAAGTCCTAATATACGATTCTAGTGCGGAAAAATAAGAACTAAAAGAAATAAGAACAATAAATGGGGGGTTTTTGATTTGAAAGTTGATTAAACGAGAAATTAACGATTTATCAAATTAACTAAAGCGACCCTCGGTGATAATCTATTCAAACACCCTAATATAGTAATTATTACCCCTCTCTAGTTATGTCATTCATAGATAATCTCGGTTTTCACCAATTAATCATCTTTTGTGGGGAATTTGAGCAACCGCTACCAAATTCCCCTCCTTTAAGTCCTAAATTGCCTAGTGACCACTCAAACAATTCAAAACCAAATGCATGAAAAGCATGGATTAATAAAAGATTAACAACAACCCAAATTAGTATCTAATTAGCCGCAACCGCGACACTAATCAAATATAATCTATTAGTTGCCTAACTAATTCCCCAATCACAAGTAAGTCATAACCATACACTAAACATGTGAAAGTTGCTTCCTTTAGGGTCAATAATCAATAACCATCAATTAAAAACCAAGCATATGAAGTACCCAATTCAATCCAATTAACCAATTAGATAAAACAAGGATAAAGCAAGCAATTGAAGAACAAGGAATTAATTACTATGAAATTAAAGGCAAAATAGAGAGAAGAAAATCTTACTAATACATAGGACGAGAGAATTTGATTACACCAAGAGTCTAGAAGGTGATTAGCCTTCCATACTAATTATTACAATAATATTTGAGAAGAAATTCATAATGAAAATACTAATTCTCCTTGAGTTTCTCTCTCCAAAATGAAAACTAGATGCAAAATAATATGAAAGGTGATAAGGAGATAATTCCTAAGGAGGGGTTACATGCCCCTTTTATTAAGGATAAGTACCAAAGAAAGACACTAAAAGACGAAAATAAACATTTCTTAACCAAAAAGAAACCGTCCAAAAGCCTCAAAAAATTTCCCGGAAGCTAGCTTCCTCGACTCGAGGGAAGAGATCCCCGAGTCGAGCGACAGAATCCTCGACTCGAGGAACACTCTCCTCGAGTCGAGCGAGGAAATCCTCGACTCGAGACGCCTTCCTCTCAAGTCGAGAAACTTGAATTCCTCCTCATTTTGCTTCTCTTCTCTATGGCTTAAGCTCTTGTGATTGTCGTAGTGTGCCCGAGCTAGCCTCTCTCGAACCCCGGTCCAACTCCAACTCGATCCACGTTCCCTCCTAATTCACTCCAAAGGGTCTTGAGCGAATAAAAACGCGTAAAACCACCAAATCAGCTCCAAACAACTCCGAGTCGTGTGGTTCACGAATCACGATAACATCATGCTAAAATAGACCCTAAGGCGTATAAATCACGCGGATTAGCACACTACTCTAACGCCACATCAAACTCCCCCATGCTTAGACCATTACTCAAGGGTAACATCTAGGTCTCTCTTAAAGCACGAGGTAAGTGTCAACACTCAAGACTCCTCCAAAACAAAGAACCGCAAGCCAACTTAACACCCAAACGGTGCTAGGTAAAGTTGGAGTGGATGAAATGCTCGACACCCCAACTTTAACCATCTTATACTCCTTTCGCACGCACTCTAAGCTAGGGGGAACTAACACACAACATTTCCCCTATGCTCGGCTCAACGACCCTCTCAAAGTCGTGCTCCCAAAGAAGTTATCGAGCACGACTCACCTCAATCAATCCACCGGCGCCCCTATCATCATAATGCAAGAGGATTTCTAACCTAGGACCACCGATCCTATCACCGAACCTCCTTATAACTCCCGTAGTGATCCTAACCCTTTACGCCCCAAACTCCTCATCTTATGACGCCCCCCATGGATTACCTCAATTTTTTTTTTTTTTTTTTTTTTGTTTGCAAACGGAAAATAAAATCACACTTATATTACAAAGTGACAGATTGCCAAACAAAATTACATAATTATGCCAAGCGTCTCCCCCATGCTTGAACCTCGTCATTGCCCACAATGACATCAACAACCAACCGAAAGATTGGGCAACTACGAGTTAGGGAGGGGGAGAACCAACAAAACATCCGCAAGCTTCCCATACAACTAGTGCAATAGAAACCGTCTCAACTCATCAAGTGAATAAATAACGGGCTCTCGGGGCAAGAGACACCCTCTCTACCTCACTCCCCTATCTTCCTCGAAAAAGAGTCCTCCCTCGTATCACTACTCCATCTCCCTCATGAATAATGACAATAACACGTTTTCCTCCAAGAATAACTAACCATCCAAAAACAACTCAACCAACAATGAACCAAACAAGGTTATTTTATTGGTTTAAGGGGTAAAATGGGGTGGGTAGAACAAGAATAATGGTGGGAACAAACGCGGTGGGGCACAAAGAGAGATGGTCTTGAAACGGTTAGTGAAACGGGTGGGGTAGGAGAGGTTAGAATCGAGATTGAGAGAGAAAAGTTAAGGGAAAAGAAATCATACCTCGTGACAGCTCCATTTCCCTCAATAATCATCAATGCAAGTGGCTCATGGTCCAAAGACCGGCAGAAGAGCCACTCTCTCACCTCACAACCCCGTCTTCCTCAAGATACGTCGCCTCCTATCACCTGACAAACTCCTATCCCCCTCTTGTGTTTGTTGGAGCGTAATGACCCCAGACCGAAAGTAGTCCAAAAACCGAAAAGAGACCATTTTGTGAATGTTTTGTGAGTTGCGGGCCAAATGTCAATGGTTTAAGGATCAACAAGTATGTGGAAAAAACGGGGGGTCAATATCAAGAGAAATGGTATAAAATATTGGACAAGAATATATTCATACCTTGGCTTCTCCAACTGAATGGCAAATGTCACGATTGAAATAAAAGTAAAACTAAATACAAACAAACACACAAAACAAATAACACTCGGAAATTGGTTAGACAATATGATACAACTGTACAAGCAAGAGCAATAATCCTCCCCCATGCTCAAAATAGGTCAATAAATGCAAAACAAGGCATAAAGAGGGAGAGTGGAAAGAAAACTCACTGAGGGTGGCCGGGTGGGTGTAACTGCTGCCCACGAATGGAGAGATGACGGAGGCGCTCGTAGATCTCAGTGAAGTCAGGAGACTCGTAGAACGGAGTCTGGGCTCTCATGTGGAGGTTGTGATTAGCCTCCATAAACATCATAAGGCGCTCCGTCTGGACCTCATGGACCATCATCCTATGGTCCAAGCCAATCCAACCGATAGCTAACTCCCGTCCTCCAAGCCTCGTACTCAGGGGGAAACGCCACATGGGGTGCAAATCCGGGTCCTCCCACATGCACACGTGGGGGTCCCGGGATCTCCTCTAAAACAGCCTGCCCCTGAGCGACACTAAGTCGCAGCCCCTCAACAAAATTCTCCTCCGCGTCGTGACCTTCCTTAATCCTCAACCGATCAGGGTTGGGGAGCAACATGTAACTCTGCGCGTCAGTCCCCAAAGTCCAGTGGTAACGCCCGCGTACTCTCGCAGTCTCAGCACGGGGGTAATCCATCTGATCTTCCGGAGAGCTTGGATGTTCAGAGTCGCGAGCCCCTCCAAAGCCACCTCCTCATCAACCCTCGCTACCTGACACCGACGGGCGATGAGGGTAATCATGCCCCCCAACCCGATAGATCGCGAGGGAAACATCTGGCATGCCATGCACGCCTCGGCGAAGAGCTGAGCCCACCGCGGCCTCCCATTCTCATTTGGTATGAACGAGGCAAGACAACCCATCTCCATAAATTGTATGTTATTGGGCTCTCCATGCCCAAAAACACACATACCGATCACCCGGTAAATAAGCCTCATAGCCGGGTGGGGAACCATCGAAATCTTCCCCGAGGGAGGAATCACCGGCTCCCTCGTGAGCTTCGTCCACAACACCTTCGTCTCATATCCCCCGTACAAATTGTACGCCTTACCCTCCTCCTCCGGAGTGTGCCACCCAAAGCATTGATCAATGTCGCCATAACTCCATTTTCCGATGCGGAAAAAGATCCTCTCATTGTCCCGCTCGTGCTTAAGAGTGGACAAAAACTCGTAGGACCACCTCTCATAGGTGGGAGCTGACTTGCCCAAGAAGCCTAACATGCCCCCTACACCCAAATGGAAATGAATGGACTCGAGGAAGCCTAATTGGTCAAGTGTGGCCGCATCGAATAACTTGGTTACCACGAGCTTCTTGCGCTCGACCATGTCATTGAACCGGGCATTCTCCGTATCGTCCAGCCCGTCAACCCCCATTGTCTCCCAATGTTTAGGGTCTTTAACTTTCTTTTGCTTCTTGGAGGGGCCGGCTTCACCATCATTTCTACCCATTGTAACACAAACACAAATTTACCACAATCGACTTCTAATTCACAATTCACCAACCAATCCCAAACATCCACTTATCACACAATTTGCACAAATTATCCAACACCCAAATACACAATACAAAGCCAAAATTCACTCTACCCAACTTGTTTCAAACCACGATTATCTTACACAAACATCAATCAATCCAAAATACCCTCACCAATCCAACAACAAACAACCAAAACACCTACAAGGACCAAAATCGAATTAAGGGGTGATTCTTACCAAATTGGGCTCAAAAATTTGACTACCGTCCCAAGATGCAATTCCAATGTAGAAATCGACCCAAACTCTCCGAAAAAACAAAACCCCTAATTTCTAGGGTTCTTGAAAAGAAATTGAAAATTTTGAATGATTTTTGACGGAATAAGAGATTTTGTGGTTGATTTGTTGTTTATGGAGTGATTTTTGTGAAGAAATTAGAAGATTGTGAGTGATTTTGTGTGATTTGGTGAGAATTTGAAAGATTTATGTGTTTGGGAGGGAGGGGTTTCGAAAATGGGGGAAAAAAATGAAGAAGTTGAAGTGAGGAGGGAGAGAGGGGGGTCGGGTTTGAAATCTGATAAAAACATATTTTTCAGAATCCTCGAGTCGAGAAAGTAAGCCTCGACTCGAGGATTTGTTCGCTCGACTCGGATGGGTGATCCTCGAGTCGAGGAATTACCCAGTTGGTATACCATATACCCGGGGGTAGTACCCCCAGCTGATGTCATGCTGACATCACCACAAATATTAAAAAAAAACTAATAAAATAGAGTAGTTTTGAAAAAAAAAAAAAAAAAAAAAAAAACTGAATTCACTCTCTACGGTTACCATATATATTTTTTTTTATATATTTTTACCCTAATATCTAGCTTCTTTCCTAATTGTACGTAACTAATCAATTCAAAATCACATCAAAATAACATTCATAAAATTTTTTACGCAGGATTCTTCCAATTCACCAATATTGATCAAGGTATGATAATTTTACGCATGGTTTTCCAATTCACCAAAATTTATCACTATTTATAGCAATATTCCAATTTTTAGTTGTGTTTTGCAGTTTTATTAACAAATACTCAAGATTAAGCATCAAAAGAGCTCATCAACACCAAACAATTTGTACTACTCAAAGGTCAGTTTGTTAATGTTAATTGAAATTCTATTTTGAACTGTTTTTAATTCTTGAAATTATGCATTTTAATGTCTAATTTTTTAGTGTTCTACAAAATTTCGGAATGCTCGTTAGTTTGGTACCAATACTCGTTTGTTTAACCTAAATGCTCGTTAACTTAACATGAATGATCATTGAATTTAAATCTGTTCGTCGGTTTGATCATTGAATTTAAATCTGTTCGTCGGTTTGATCATTGATTTGAATGCTCGTTTGTTTTATAGGAATGCTCGTTGGTTTAATGTGGATGCTCATTGCATTTTTAATATCGCTCATGAGTTTTAAATGCATTGTTATTACCCTAACGTCTAATAGTTTCTAATCCTCGTTAATTTGATATGCATACTCGTTAGTTTGATCTGAATACTCGTTAGGTTTACTTGAATTGTTATTAGTAATGCTCGTTCACTTTTTATAACTTATTAGTATTTTGATACATTAAATTTGCTCGTTTGTTTTATGTGTATGCTCATTATTTTGATAAGAATATTTGTCAGTTTAGTGTGTGAGCTCGTTAATTTGAAATATAATTTGTTTGTAATGTAATGTGCACGTATTTTTGATGTACTGTTGATTTAATTAAATTTGCTTGTTATTATGGTGTGTATGCTCGTTGGTCTGATCTAATTACTCGTTAGGTTTAATAATTTCATTTTTTATTACCTTTCTAATAATTTCATCATGCTCGATATATTTTGGATAATACTCATTAAGTTTAAATTATTATTTTTAACTTTACGTATAAATTTTTTGATGATGCACATTAGTTTTTGTTGAATACTCATACGTTCTTAATTAATGCTCATTAATTTCATTTTTTATATATAATGTTAATGTGCTCGTTAGTTTGATGTCAATGCTCGTTAGTTTGATGACAATGCTCAATGGTTTGCCGTCACAATTTTAATACTCACTGATTTGCAAGCAAAGTAATTCCTAACAATTTACATACTCAACAATTTTTACTAAATGCTCAGTGATTTACGATGATAGATTTATTAATTTTATCCCGTACTATATTGACACACACGTTGTGTTATTTTCTCGCTAAATACTCACTAATTTTGAGTGCATGCTCATTGATTTTCAGCATATACTCTTTGTTTCACTTGTGGCCAAATGCTCAATGAATTTGACGTTGTGTGAATAATTTTATTTTATTGAGATCACACGCTTACCAATTTTGTTTATGTTCCTATTGATTTTAGTAAGATCATACTAGCTAGTTGTGATTTTCACCAATCAAACCATTAATTTCTTTTAGTAGCTCAAAAAGTTTTGGTTATGTACTCGTCAAGAGTTTTTATAATCTTGATCGATAAATTCCTTAGATTTTGTTAAATGCGCATTAGTTTTGGTTAGATACTCATCAATTTTTACTAAATGGTCAAGAATTTACAATCATATATCTATTAATTTTTACTACCTACTCGATATGAGCATGCAGGAGTTCAAACTAACACAATGACATACCATTGTAGAAGGAGAAGGAGGTCATAAAGTAACAAACAAGCCTCAGAGTTAGCGGCAAGGGCTACACGTTATTAGAACATCGCGAAGTTTACACATTCTTGTTAATTTTTTGTATTTCTCATTAATTTTCTATGAAAACTCATTTTTTTCCTGTGTAATTCTAATTAAGTGCACATGCACTTTAATTATGACTAAATGCACCTAGTTTAATCAAAACTAGATTCATTTATTACCAAGATTTTACATTGTTTACAAGTTGTGGCCTACGAATGCTTATTAATAATGGAACAATGCTCATTATATTTAACCACATGCTCCACGATTTAAAATTACTTGTACTCACATCACACGCATACTTAACAATATGCCACCAATACTCAACAATATTCCAACAAAGCTCAATATAATCCCTAAAAAATATATTCTTAAAAATAATATCTAAATTAATCTTAATCGATTATCAAATTTCTCAACAAAATAATACCGTAGAGTTTTATTATTAGATTAAAAATAATATCTAAATTAATCTTAATCGATTATATAACTAAATAATACTAGTTAAATTTAGAGTTGTATATAAATGTAGAACAATAAAGATAATATACTGTATGAAGAAAATGATAAGAAACAAAAAAAAAATTGTTAAAATAAAATACAAGAAAAACATGAGATAGCTAAAGAATAGGGAGAAGTTATCATATGTTGACCCATTCTACCGCCAAACTAAAAAATCAAACAACAAACCCAAAAAAAAAAAAAAAAAAAAAAATTAAATAATGACGTCGGCATGACGTCAGCCTGGGGGTAGTACCCCCGGGTGTATGATAGAATTTTCGGGAATTACCCCAAAAATCCTTCATACTGCTCGTTTGCCTCGACTCGAGGGAGTTTATCCTCGACTCGAGGAGCGCCTCGCTTGACTCGAGCCTTGCTTCATCCGACTCGAGGATTTTCTCCCAAAACTGTTCCTTTTGTAATTCTTCCTCGAGTCGGGGATCCTTATCCTCGAGTCGGGGATCCTTATCCTCGAGTCGAGGATCATTTTTTTTTTCTCTTCTTCCTCGATCTCTTGCTTGATTCAAAAACCGAAACCAAATTTCCTCGAAACAAAATACATCAAATAACCCATATATACACAAATGGCTCGGGTTGCCTCCCGAGTAACGCCTTTGTTTAAAGTCGTTGGCTCGACATGAGAACTCCAATGCTTCATTCTTCAACAATTGGCTCAAAGATAGCCATTTCCTCTACGGTTTTCACCTTGAATCCTTCATAATACGGCTTCAACCTATGACCATTCACCTTAAAAGATTTATGCTCCTCTTTCTCAAACATTTCGATCGCTCCGTGAGGGTATATCTTAGAAACGGTGAATGGGTCAATCCATCGAGACCTTAGCTTGCCCGGGAAGAGTTTCAACCTTGATTGATAGAGCAACACTTTGTCCCCCACTTCAAAACTCTTCCTTGCAATCAATTTATAGTGACATGCTTTGGTCTTCTCCTTGTAAATTGCCACATTATCGTAGGATTCCAACCGTATCTCCTCCATTTCATGTAATTGAAGCTTCCGGTGCTTCCCAACCTCACTCATTCCCATGTGAAGATTCTTGATAGCCCAATATGCCCGGTGCTCAACTTCAACGGGAAGATGGCATGCTTTACCGAACACCAATCGGTAGGGAGACATCCCAATTGGAGTTTTGTAGGCCGTCCGGTAAGCCCAAACCGCATCATCTAATCTCAAGCTCCAATCTTTGCGGCTCGGGTTGACCATCTTTTCGAGAATAGACTTGATTTGTCGGTTTGACACCTCGGCTTGCCCATTAGTTTGGGGATGATATGAAGTGGAGACCTTGTGAACAACATAGAACTTCCTCAAAAGAGCACTCACCGTCCGGTTACAAAAATGCGTCCTTTTATCACTAATTAACGCCTTTGGAATACCGAAACGGGAGAAATACGGGATCGGAGGAAATCTGAAACAACTTTGGAGTCATCAGTTTTAGTGGCTTTCGCCTCCACCCACTTGGAGACGTAATCCACTGCAAGTAAAATATAGTAATGGCCGTGGGAATTTGGAAAAGGGCCCATGAAATCAATGCCCCAAACGTCAAAAATTTCACAAAAGATAATGGGAGTTTGAGGCATTTCATTTCTTTGTGAAATATTGCCTACTCTTTGACACTTATCACATGTTTGAAAAAATTCGTGAGCGTCTTTGAATAGTGAAGGCCAATAAAATCCACATTCGAGCACCTTAAGCGCGGTTCTCTTGGAACCAAAGTGGCCACCACACGCGTAAGAATGACAAAAAGTTAGGATAGAACGTACCTCATCGTCGGGAATGCATCGACGTATAGCCCCATCGGCTCCTTGTTTCCCAAGGTACGGATCATCCCACATGTACAACCGTGCAACACTCCGAAAGTTTCTCTCTTTGATTTTTAGTGAAACCGGGAGGGAATTGGCTAGATGCGAAAAAGTTGACAATATTTGCAAACCACGGTTGCGAGATCCTCTTAGTGCTCAAGGAATATAATGCCTCATCCGGAAACCTCTCTTGAATTCTATCATCGGCATAAGAGGTTTTCTTATCATGCACAATACGACTTAGATGGTCCGCAACGAGATTTTCCGCACCTTTCTTATCCCGTATTTCCACCTCAAATTCACTCAAAAGCAACACCCATCGGATGAGCCGTGGCTTAGCCTCTTTCTTTGACATTAAGTAACGGATGGCGGCATGGTCACTATAAACAATTACTTTCGTTCCCAGGAGATATGGTCGGAATTTCTCTAAAGCAAACACAACCACCAACATCTCTTTCTCCGTGGTTGTATAGTGACGTTGCGCCTCGTTCAACATCAAAGAAGCATAATGTATGACATAACTCGCCCTCCCCTCCTTTTGGCCCAACACGGCTCTGACCGCGTAGTCGCTTGCATCGCACATAATCTCAAAAGGTAGCGACCAACACGGTGCTCTAATGATAGGAGCGGAGATAAGTCGAGCCTTTAGCTCATCAAATGAAGCTTGACATTCCATGGAAAAGTTAAAATCCGATTCCTTTTGAAGGAGCTTGCACATGGGAGCGGCAATCTTCGAAAAATCTTTGATAAACTGGCGGTAGAAGCCCGCGCGGCCCAAGAAAGACCGCACCTCTCTCACATTAGTCGGATAGGGGAGGGTAGAAATCACGTCCACCTTAGCCTTATCAACCTTAATTCCCCGTTTCGAGATCACGTGGCCTAGCACCACTCCCTCTTCTACCATAAAATGGCATTTCTCCGAATCGAGGACCAAATTAGACTCCAAGCACCGATCTAAGACCCATTCTAAATGATCCAAAGCTTGCTCAAAGGTGTCTCCATGCACGGTGAAGTCGTCCATAAAGACTTCTACAAACTCCTCGATGTGATCGGAGAATATGCTCATCATGGCACGTTGGAACGTAGACGGGGCGTTGCATAACCCAAAAGGCATCCTTCGGTATGCAAATGTACCGAAGGGACAAGTGAATGGGGTTTTTCTTGGTCCTCCGGGGCTATTGCTATTTGGAAATACCCGGAGTAGCCATCCAAGAAGTTGTAAAACTTATGCCCCGCTAGTCGTTCCAACATTTGATCAATAAACGGCAAGGGAAAGTGATCTTTTCTTGTTACGGCATTGAGACGACGGTAGTCAATACAAACTCTCCAACCCGTTTGAAGCCTTGTAGGAACCATTTCTCCCTCCTTATTTGCAACCACAGTGAACCCACCCTTCTTTGGCACGACTTGTGTGGGGCTCACCCTTTGGCTATCCGAAATGGGGAAAATCATCCCCATTTGCCAAAGCTTCAAAATCTCCTTCTTGACCACCTCCATCATCGGTGGGTTGAGCCGTCTTTGGGGTTGCCTTATGGGTTTCCCCCCCTCCTCCAACATGATACGATGCATACACGTGGAGGGGGAAATACCCCGAATGTCGGCAATAGTCCACCCGATAGCTTCCTTATGCTTCGCCAAAACCACAATCAACCGTTCCTCTTGACTTTTGCTCTTATAACGGGGAAAGTTTCCTTGTCTCCCAAGAACACATACTTGAGCTTGTCCGGGAGAATTTTAAGTTCCACTTGTGTAGCCTCAACGGCAGACGGCTTGGGTCGAGTAAGCGGCTTCTCAAGAGTGATCGAGAATTTACCGATCTCATGAGCCATTTCCTGCGGGTTAGTGGACAAAGAACCAAGCAAAGAATTCTCTATCCTACTACATTCAACTCGACCAAGCACGTCATCAAGAACATTGGCATGTGAGTCAAACACGTCTTGCACAATAAAATCAAAAACATCAATAGAAGAGATTGAATGCACATCCGAAGGGTATTTCATAGAGTTAAAAACATTAAACTTGACAACTTTACCCTCGAATTCCATTGTTAATGATCCACTTGCAACATCAATTTTTGTTTGAGCCATTTTTAGAAAGGGTCGCCCTAAAATAATAGGGGCGGCATGCAAGTCGTGTTCCATTTCAATCACATAGAAGTCGGCCGGGAAAACAAGTTTATCCACTTCAACAAACTCATCCTCAATTATTCCCTTAAGGTACACATTTGATCTATTGGCTAGTTGAACTATGATATCCGTGTCATGCAATTCACAAAGTTTCAAAGATTCGAACACAGAGTAAGGCAAAACATTTATGCTAGCACCGAGATCTAACATGGCCCTATCAAACTTAGCACCCCCTAATGTACAAGGGATAGAAAACATTCCCGGATCCCTACACTTCTTAGGCAATCTATGTTGGAAAACCGCCGACACATGCTCACTCATTTTCACTTTTTGTTTCCCTTTTTGAATAGGTGATCGTCTAGGTGTGACTATGTCTTTAACAAATTTCGCCACCTTAGGAACACTCTTAACAAAGTTGAGGAATGTAATGTTTACCTTACAATCTTGAAAGAGGGCATACATGTCGAAGTTGTGCTTGTATTTCCGATTATCCCTAAGTGCTTCGGGAAACGGAACATCAACCTCTATAACCTCATCTTGTGAAACGGGAGAAGGGCCAAGTGAACAATCACCGAGAACAGAATCCTCGACACGAGATGGAAATATCTCGACTCGAGGAGATGTCGTCTCGAGTCGAGGATAGGGAACCTCGACTCGAGGCGGATGTTTCTCGACTCGAGGGGCTTCACCCTCGACTCGAGGATCATCTTCCTCGACTCGAGGGTCTTTCTTCTCGAGTCGAGGGTGAGGAACAGTGCTATTGTTTTTGCGGCTTGGTTTCTCGAGTCGTGGCAAAGACTCCCTCGACTCGAGATTCACTCCAGTAGAGTGTTCTCCACTCCTACCTCCCTCGGCTCGAGCTGGACGCTCCTCGAGCCGAGGTTGCTCATTTCCCGACACATTGTTGCTCTCATATTCCACATCCTCAACCCAAGATTCATCCTTTCCCCGGCAACGGCGCCAAATTTGACAGTGAGATTGTCGTTAAATCTACTCAAATTACCACTAAATCAAGCTAACTAGCAAGGGTAAGTGGGTATCGTATCCACGAGGAAGAGGGGAAGTCCTAATATGCGATTCTAGTGCGGAAAAATAAGAAATAAAAACAATAAATGGGGGGTTTTTGATTTGAAAGTTGATTAAACGAGAAATTAACGATTTATCAAATTAACTAAAGCGACCCTCGGTGATAATCTATTCAAACACCCTAATATAGTAATTATTACCTCTCTCTAGTTATGTCATTCATAGGTAATCTCGGTTTTCACCAATTAATCATCTTTTGTGGGGAATTTGAGCAACCGCTACCAAATTCCCCTCCTTTAAGTCCTAAATTGCCTAGTGACCACTCAAACAATTCAAAACCAAATGCATGAAAAGCATGGATTAATAAAAGATTAACAGCAACCCAAATTAGTATCTAATTAGCCGCAACCGCGACACTAATCAAATCTAATCTATTAGTTGCCTAACTAATTCCCCAATCACAAGTAAATCATAACCATACACTAAACATGTGAAAGTTGCTTCCTTTAGGGTCAATAATCAATAACCATCAATTAAAAACCAAGCATATGAAGTACCCAATTCAATCCAATTAACCAATTAGATAAAACAAGGATAAATCAAGCAATTGAAGAACAAGGAATTAATTACTATGAAATTAAAGGCAAAATAGAGAGAAGAAAATCTTACTAATACATAGGATGAGAGAATTTGATTACACCAAGAGTCTAGAAGGTGATTAGCCTTCCATACTAATTATTACAATAATATTTGAGAAGAAATTCATAATGAAAATACTAATTCTCCTTGAGTTTCTCTTTCCAAAATGAAAACTAGATGCAAAATAATATGAAAGGTGATAAGGAGATAATTTCTAAGGAGGGGTTACATGCCCCTTTTATTAAGGATAAGTACCAAAGAAAGACACTAAAAGACGAAAATAAACATTTCTTAACTAAAAAGAAACCGTCCAAAAGCCTCAAGAAATTTTTCGGAAGCTAGCTTCCTCGACTCGAGGGAAGAGATCCCCGAGTCGAGCGACGGAATCCTCGACTCGAGGAACACTCTCCTCGAGTCGAGCGAGGAAATCCTCGACTCGAGGCGCCTTCCTCTCAAGTCGAGGAACTTGAATTCCTCCTCATTTTGCTTCTCTTCTCCGTGGCTTGAGCTCTTGTGATTATCGTAGTTTACCCGAGCTAGCCTCTCTCGAACCCCGATCCAACTCCAACTCGATCCATGTTCCCTCCTAATTCACTCCAAAGGGTCTTGAGCGAATAAAAACCCGTAAAACCACCAAATAAGCTCCAAACAACTCTCAGTCGTGTGGTTCACGAATCACGATAATCACGACAACCAAGTTGACACGTGGCACGCTTATTTGGCGACGTTTCCTGTGAGCTCGCCATGTGGAAATCCGCATCAACACGTGGCGATAAGGCCTAGAATCGCGACATGTGTCAATGGGGACGTCTTTAGTAAAATATATAGATTTTATCTTTTGATTTTCCTAAATATTTTTTTAAGATATTTTGTTTATCTGGTTCAGATTTAATTTTGGAGGAAAATATGATTTGGTATTTGGAAATCATTAGGTGTCTTCATTTAACATAGAATTTCATATTCTATACTTATTTAATATTATCCTTTGAATTTTATTTGGAAAAAAATTTATCTTTATTGTTATCCAAGTAACGAAGACTTTTAACAGCATAAATGGAAGTCTTGGTTTTGCTAAAAAGATAGACGGTTTCCACATACACAAAAAGTTTGAAGCTTTAATTCCAAACAAAATGTCCAGAGAGAACAATATAGCAATATGTACCCTATACTGATATTACACACAATTCTCATCATAGTTCCAAATTGCTACCTCTATCCGCTTGTCTAATAAGAATTATTACGTGGTGATTGCTTTGTACTTTTCTCTTCTAGAATGAGGTATTTGGGGTATTGGTTGTACTCAAGTTTCCTATTGTCTTGGTTTGAGAGAGTAGGAATAGTTTCATAGTTGAAACTAGCACAACTAGAGTTAGTTGTGGGGGTTCCTCTATTTGTCTTGGGTTGAGCTAGTAGGGAAGAAAATTCTATTGGACTTTGTGGATGTAGACCTTGGGTTGAGGTCGAACCACGTAAATCTTGTGTGTACTCTATTCATTATTTCGTGCTTTATTTCATTGTACAGATATGTGACTGTACCATCACAAACTACAATCTCTAGTTTGTGGTACAGTTACTAGTATGTCTCTTCCGCTGCCTTACACACAATAACTCGAGCAAAAATGAAAAAGTTCCAATCAAAGTTCACACTCAATTCACCCCCCCCCCCCCCCTCTTGAGTAGTGTTGATGACAACAATAAAATTTTGGTGTTCAACAAGTATATCTCGCGACACGACTCTTCAAGGATGTAAGACCATCTTCATTGGGTGTCTCAAATGAGTCTCAAAGTGGAAAATTTTGAGTCTCAAAATGAGAGACCCCCAATGTAGATCAAGGGAAAAAGTCTCAAAAATTGAGACGGTCTCTGTTTTTAGAGACAGTCTTGAAAGTCTCAAGAACTAATTATGTGTACTAATTAGCATTAATATTATATTATTTTGGCCCCAATTAATAATTAAAAAATAAATGTTTGAGACCCAAAAATATAAGTCTCACATTGAAAAGTAGGGTCTCAAATTGAGTCTCATTCTCTATTTGATGTCAGCATGATGTAATTGTGACATCATATTGGTATTTGGGACCTAGAGTGAGTCTCACAAATAAGGATGCTCTAATAAACGAGTGATTCTACAATGGCTACCAAAATTCCGTAGCCATTGTAAATAGGATAGATTACACTGTTCATTCATATAAATTGATCTCAACCCTTGAAATTTTGACTAGAAAAAAAACATTAAAAATTAAATGCAAAACCCATCCCCAACTTGCCTAACCCGTCTTTTCCTCTTCCCTCACCAGCACCGCGGGCATACCTACAACAACCACTATACCGGCGACCACCACCAGTATACCGGCAACACGCCGCCGATTACACCTTGGCTGCCACCTCGCACCATTATGGCCTCCCTACCCTCCCACGTCGACTTCTCTCCTCTCGGATCTCCTATTTACCACCGTTTTCGCCCACTATTTATGGCTCCCCGCTTAGGGAAAACCACCTCTCACCGCTCCCCCAACAACCTGGACACCTAGTAGCCTGAAAATTTACCGCTCCTTCAAATAATCGTCGCCGCCAGAATATGGAGAAAAGGACGAAATGAGGGTGGTAGGGAGGGCGTCGGTGTTTCATGGTGTGGGGGCCTGGGGCCATCGTGGTCGGCGACCTGGCTGTTCCAGGGATGGTAATGGGAGACGGTTGGGTGGAGCCCGTGGAGGTTCAGTTGGGTTAGTGTTGGGTTCTGGGGATGGGGACGAGGAGAGAGAATATTAAATATTAATTATTATTAGAGTCAAACTATTTTATGGTCGGATTAACTAACAGAAATCAATGGTCATTGTTCTTTCTCTTACAATGTCTACCAATGTTGATAGCTATTGTAGAATTAGTACTAATAAACAATATATATTTGGTTTTTTTTTTCTACTTCTCATTGTTGTTCAAAATAAAATATCAAGTGTTCGATTTATTACGTTTACTGCAGATGTATGATGATCGCCGAAAAACCATTTCCATTTACAAGATACATAAAAAAAGTTTTATATGCAAACTAATGTACTATAACTCAAATTACAAGTTCGCGCACACCAACCGCATCGAGTTAACAGTGACTTTAGGGTCTAACGTTTTGGTTTTTTGTCACTTCAGGGACTAACGTTTTTTTTTGTTTAGTTAAGGACCTGACGTTAGTGGGACGTTAAATATCGCTGACGTGGCATGTAGCATTTAATGTAGAATGTTGGAAATTGGGACCCAGGTACAACAATGATGATATGACGGTTAATTTTCTCACTGAAAAACACTTCCCAACCCACATTATTAAAAGAGAAAAAAGCTCCCATTTTTCTCTAATATTTTCATCCCTAACTCACTCCAAACGCACTCCCCATTGTAAGCGGCGCAACTCAAATTCCAGATTTTATTCGCCATTCAATATAGGTAAGAACTGTACAACTGTTAATCCATGTTCCTTTTTGCCTTATTTTTGTATGAGCATGGTTTTTTTTGGGGCAAAACTTAGTCGTTTTTGACATATATGGATGCATGCTTTTTTTTTTATTAAGTTAGTTATTTGTTTAGAATGATCTAGATTCGGTAGTATGTAGTGGCCTGTGGGTGTTGTTTCAGATTGTTGAGATTTGAGTTTTGTGTTTTTTTTTTTCCATGTATAGATTTCAGTATATGAAATTAGGTAAATACTGTATTTACCTACCCTGCATTTGTTTGTTGATTTCCTGTTTTTAATGTCCTTCAACAGTAACGGATAGATTAAAACAACTTCTCATCGATTTGTCTATATTCATGCTTGCTTTCAGGTTGTGATGATCATTTATCAGGTCACAGTGCTGTCCGTTTGAATTTACTGAGCTAATCGTTGTTTTTTTTATCAAACTCGGCTCAGTGGCTACAATCGGAACTGACTTTTTTGGGTGGCATGATCAGTAGGCGATTATACTAAGGACTGTAATCAGATTAGTATATGTTCGTTCCGAACATGTTTGTATAGCTGCAGGATGTTTATGTTATTAGAGCACTCTTGAGTAGCTGAATCTTTTTTTGGACGGGAAATGGTTCCACTGGTGCATATTCCCTCCATTAATGTCGTCGTTTTGTTTGGGCAATGAATGGAATGAAAGGTATGGCAAACATCAGCAGGAATCAAAACGTTAGTCCCTGGTTTCTGCCAAGTCAGCAACTGTCTAACGGCAGGACTAACGTGAGGTCCTTAACTAAACAAAAAAAAAACGTTGGACCCTGAACTGACACAAAACCAAAACGTTAGGCCCTGAACTCATAGTTAACTCCAACCGCATCACATTACCATATTGCTAGCTATAATATTAATTAACTACTCACATAAAGCTGGACCAATTAATCAAACTTGGTGCTAGACAAAAATGCACTTTCTCCGTTCTATTGAACTATTTACATCGAGTTTGAATATCGAATACGACTAGTAGTCTTCTAAAAAACAGAGCGAGTAAATCTAATAATGAAACTAGTAAAATCAATCGCACTTCGAAGCTCGAGAGTTCGCAGAAGTCGCCTTTCGTCTTCTCAAAGTCACATTTTTTTTCTTGAATCCAAATTCTTCCTGGAGTAGTAACTATAAGAATCATCATCATCATCATCTTCATCAACAACCAAATTCTTTTTCATCCTCTTCTTATAATCCTTGAAGAACAGCATAAGAATTACACCATTGCACACCGAATTAAAACCCCATGCTCCAATTCCATTACACCCACCTTTATGCACATTTGAATAATGCAGCAAAAGCACTCCTGTGTGGCAAACCAAGTTACACCCCACTAAAACAATCTGACAATTCACAACGAATGGGAACTTGGCACGTGGAAGCCCGACCCGAACCCAAAACTTGTACCCGTAAACGACGGCGTATAGCAGAGTCAACAACAATATTGCCAGCACTTGAAACGACTGAGAAAACTCAAGCCAAAGGAAAGACGTGAGAAGCACACAAGACTGGTTCATTAGATGGAAGTACGTTATGGGACGACGTCGTAGTATCTTAGAAAAGGTCCTGGGAAGGTGTAAGAATAGCCTGGATAGGTAAAATGCGTACGACCAGAAGAAAACCCGGCCCGAGGGCCGGGTTCCCGGAGGGAAGCAAAGGAGCCACCGTACAGGGGTGGTGCGGAGGTGGCTCCGTGTCCAGAGCCACCTTGAATTGTCTTGAATCTCGGCTACTGCGGATAGGAGCGTGCCGGCGAAAATGAGGGTTGAGCAAATGGAGATGACGAGGGTCTGGATAGCTGGGATTGGGCCAAGGGGAAGGCGAAAGCGGCGACGATTAGGGAGGATGATGGAGAGGGTGTGGTGGAGGAAGAGGGAAGTGAGGGTGTAGAGGGTTAGGGTGGAGGCTAGAAAAGACCATGTTGAGAACCATGTTTGTGTTGGACTCCACCGGAAGTTTATTATGGTTGGGTGTTGTGTGAGGTAATATTGCATGCGTTGCATAATCATGTAGAAGAGTTTATGCATGGGTCTATATTTCAAGAGGTAGGAAATGCAATGGATGACCAAAGTATATCAAGCTTTGATTAGGACATTATATAGGAGTACTGATTACCAACTTTCATTTGTAAATTCTGATTACTAATAATGTTTATAACATGATTTCCACTAACTCATATCATCTAGCCTACTATATAATTTAGACAAGCGATCGGGTGACCCCCTTAATTTTACTATGAGACAAACATTTTGTATATATATTTTCTACTTAACTTTTTTTTATTATAATTTCATCATCAGTTATTAATGATCTCAATATCTTTTATACTTTAATTTGTAGATACAAATTTAACCTCGCACCTCTTTGTTTTAGATGTTCTACTGCATTGATCCCTCCACATCGGTAAGACGTCAAATTATTTGCATTTTTTGAAAATAAAATAAAAATGTTTTGTTTACAACGACAATCTGATCACGTTGGAAATTTTGAAAGTTGTAAACTGGAAGGTTGGTTAGTGTATTGGAATGGTCATAGTTCTAGAATCAGAGAAGGTGTGTTGACTTTGATTGTTGTTTTTATAATCGTGTATGACAAGTAGCCAAGTTGGACTTTCCGTCGGGTAGAGTGTTGACTACTCTCTTTGCTCGTACAATACATTACTCGTATGAATCATGAGAAGATCATCCGTATGCCTAACTGCGTCACCTACGTACTATGTAGATTAGTACATATGTTAATGACGAATGTTATGATTGATTGATTGTCGAAAGAAAAATAAGAATCATTTTTGTGAAGGAAAAAAATTCAAAGGTAAAACTATGAGTTATGTAGCACATTGGCTTATGTTTCCCCCCTATGTCCCCCCCCACATTTTACGCAATAGTTATATTACGCTCGCGGGAGCACAATAAACATGAAGTTCGTTCTCAAAATAAAGAAGTAGGGATCATACTTAAAATTATTTATAAGTCCATTTAAGTGTGGTCCACACTCCTTTAATATGAGAAAAACCACCATCATCCTTGTACTCCCGTAGATGTGGTATAATTATCCCATTTTACGACGACGCAACGAGTATACAAACAACTAAAAAAGGAATACAAGAAAGAAGGACAAAAAAAATAGATAATTATATCTATTGAGAATGGAAAATGGAAAGGGTTGGAAATAAATTCACGAAATACCAATCAAACAAAAAACAAGAAAGGGGAATTCAATTAATTTAGGAACAAACAAGAACAAATAACAATCAAACTAAATTAAAACAATAAGAGTAGAGATTAGAATGGTCTGGGTCGAAGCACGCCGTAGCGCTCTCTTTAGAGAGGAATACGCCCCCACTGCACTAGTAAACTTGTAATCGCGTCCCTCTCCCAAGATTCGACAACCCGATGGTGCTCGTCGGATACAGCAAAGAGAACCTCGAACCAATAGATTACCAAGCGCAATGGATGATTGATTAAGTGTTTGTATAATTAATTGTGGGTTTTTTGCCAAACACCACCTTTTAAGTTTTCGATTTTGACAGACATCACCTTTTAAGTTCAAAAATCCCAAACACCACCTTTTTAGACTATTTTCTTTGACATACACCACCAAAAACAATTTCGGCCACATTTTCTCTTGACTACGGCATTGACTCACCCTATCTTTTCTTCTTTCTTCTTTTGAGCCCGATATTCTTTCACTCTTCTTCATCCTTACTCTCTCTACTCAACCATTGCTTAGATTTCTTGCTTTATTATCATCCTTCGTCTCATATGCTTTCTCTTCATTTGACTAGATAGAATTTTAGCTTTGATTTGCCTTTTTGCGTGTGTTAGGGACATGATTAGATTGAATAGCAAAGAGATATGATCCATTCTCTTATTGATAAGAGGAAGAGAATTAAAGAGTACATAATTGTGCTATTGACTCATTGTTAGATGAAGTCGATGAATTAGTGGTGAAATTGAGTGAAATTAAAGTTTGAAAATTGGAAAAAGGATAAAATGGTGTTGTTCATACCTTTGACAATGATTAGGGTGCATGTTGCTTACAACTGTCGAATCCAAAAATCCATTAGAGGTGAGGGGAGAGATGAGAGAGATTCTTGATATGATAGGGAAAAAGGAGTAGAGTGAATTAATTAATAAGGAGGGGGGGTTATCGAGCTTAAGAGAAGAAGAAAAAAGCAACGGAAAATAATTGGTGAGTGAGTCAATGCCGGAATCAATCAAAAATGTGGCCGGACTTTATTTTAGTGGTGTCTGTCAAAGAAAATAGTCTTAAAAGGTGGTGTTTGGGATTTTTGAACTTAAAAGGTAGTGTCTGTCAAAATCGCAAACTTAAAAGGTGGTGTTTGGCAAAAAAACCCATTAATTGTAGAAGAAATATGCAGAAGATATTAATAGAGAAGAGGGTATAAGAAGAAGAAGACGAATGAGCAGGAAGTGTTTATTTTTTGAAGGAGTTGCTACTGTAAGCAAGATGAAAAACTAAAGAAGGAAAGTAAGACTTTTCTCTTGTAAACTCAGTGGATAAAAACAAAGAATAAGTCCACTGTTATACTATATTGTTACAAGTGCCCACTTCCAAACTTCCCACGTAACAAACCAACATAATGGCCTGATTCCTCGGCCCATTCACCCATGATAATAGTTGACCGTAACAACATGCTTAACATAACAGTCCATAAAACGTCTTTCCTATAATTTAGGCCCAAGAAAAGACCAACACTAAAATTGCAACATTAACACTCACAAATTTAGAAACTGGAAAAATTAATTAATTTATTAAAATAATTTTAAATCATAAAAATATTTTCCAACAATCCCCCACATGATTTAAAATTATAATCATCCAATTGAGCTTAAATGCCATGCAATGGGAGTAGGTACCTTCCGGGTTTGAAACTACCCTTAGTGTAAGTGAACCTTCACCTAAAGAATCGTAGAGACACGAATGCCTTGAGCTACGTTCCCTTAGCTAGGTGTTAATCCACCGCACACACAGCACGGTAATCACCAAGGTTCTATCAGTGGTGCGCTTTACGTTCATGCACGGAATCTTGTTTCGTGAACGTCATTAGAAGGTAGCCTACACCCCCACAGTGGCGACCCCACCACCACATCCATATAGGTGAGTCCTCCAAGAGTGATTTGTGACCAACCACCCCGCAAAAGACTTGCCTTTGGACTCATTAAGAGAAAACTCAACCTCAAACGCCACATGAAGAGCACTGCATCATAGGAACGGGACTTGGAAGAATTTCCGTATAAATAAAAATATAATAAAATTTGCTCTTCCAAGTCACCAAAAATTTCAGTTTCGTTATTACCTGTTGAACTTCGTTCGTGGGATCACCACTCTATCGAAGTTGGGTTTCCACTGTGGTAACTTACTTGATAGGCTCCAATCCCATTCCCCTCGATGTTTGAAGAACTAGCTGTCGCGACAACCCCTTTGTGAGCGGATCCGCAATATTATTTTCAGACCTAACAAAGTTCACATAAATAACGCCATGAGATATCAAGTGCCTTATACTCTTATGTCTAACCGTCAAGTGCCTTCTTTTCTCATTATAATTTTTACTTTGAGCTCTAGCAATTGCAACTTGACTATCACAATGAATAGAAATAGGAGGGATAGGCTTAGCTAGCAACGGAGTATCATTTAAAAAACTTTTCAACCATTCCGCTTCTGTACAAGCAGAATCTAAAGCTATAAGCTCTGCCTCCATAGTGGACCTGGAAATTATGGTCTGTTTAGCAGACCTCCAAGACACGGCACCACCTGCAAGTGTAAAGACATAACCACTTGTGGACTTTGTCTCCTCAGAGTCGGTTATCCAATTCGCATCTGTATAACCTTCCAACACATCTGGAAAACCGGAATAAGTAATAGCAGAATTCATAGTCCCTTTCAAATATTTAAAAAATCTTTCCAATGCATCCCAATGAGAATTATTAGGACTATGAGTATATCTAGCAAGTCTACCAACTGCAAATGCAATATCCGGTCTAGTATGATTCATCAAATGCAACAAAGAACCTATAATTTGAGAATATTTATGTTGTGACACACTAGCACCTTTGTTCTTTGTCAACTTAAAAGTGGGATCATACGGAATTGAAACGGGAGTCACATCAAAGTAATTAAACTTTTTCAACAATTTCTCCACATAATGAGATTGAAACAAAGAAATTGAATTACCACTTCTAGTCATCTTAATGCCAAAAATAACATCAACTGGGCCAAAATCCTTCATATCAAAGTGACTAGACAGAAACTTTTTAGTATCATCAATAACATGCGGAGAATTGCCAAAAATTAAAATATCATCAACGTAGAGACATAACATAACACATGCATCACCAACTACTTTAATGTAAACACATTTATCACCTTGGCTAATAGAAAAACCATTAGAAATCATCACATTATCAAACTTTTCATGCCATTGCATAGGGGCCTGCTTCAAACCGTAAAGAGATTTGACAAGCTTACACACTTTCTTTTCATCACCTGGCAAAATAAAACCTTCTGGCTGATCTATATAGATCTCTTCTTCCAAATCACCATTCAAGAAAGCGGTCTTAACATCCATTTGATGAATGTCTAGTTTATAAACTGAAGCAAGAGCGATTAGTAGACGAATAGTAGTAATTTTAGAAACAGGTGAATAAGTATCGAAAAAATCAACTCCAGTTTTTTGTTTATACCCCTTAGCCACAAGTCTAGCCTTGAATTTTTCAATAGACCCATTTGTCCTAAGTTTCTTTCTAAAAACCCACTTACTCCCAATTGTTTTACAACCAGGTGGAAGATCAGTTAGGACCCAAGTTTTATTAGTTTTAAGAGAATTCATTTCATCATTTACCGCATCCTTCCAAAAGGGGGCATCTACTGATAACATAACCTCACTATAGGTCTTTGGTTCATTTTCAAGTAAATAGGTAAAGAAGTCGTTACCGAAGTCTTTGGCTTTCCTGATCCTCTTACCTCTCCAAGGTTCAGCATATTCAGGTTCATGAGAAGTAGAGTTATCAACACTTGTATGAGAGCTAGATGCCTCACTGACAGATCTGGGCAATTTTTTTTTCAAAGGAAAAATATTTTCAAAGAAAACAGCATCTCTAGACTCCATAATAGTGTTGTTAGAAATGTCAGAAACTTCGGAATGAACAACCAAAAACCTATAAGAACTGCTGTGTACAGAATAACCAAGGAAAACGCAATCAACCGTCTTAGGGCCGATCTTTCTCTTCTTAGTAATGGGAATACTTACCTTGGCCAAACACCCCCACACTTTAAGATATTTGAGTGATGGCTTCCTACCTTTCCATAACTCGTATGGTGTCTTGTCGGAGTTCTTGTAAGGTATTTTGTTGAGAATCATACAAGCGGAATAAAGTGCCTCTCCCCAACAATTTTTGGGCAAACCTGAACTCAACAACATAGCGTTAATCATATCCAGCAAGGTTCTATTTTTTTTTTCAGCAACACCGTTAGATTGAGGGTTATAAGAAGGAGTACGTTCACGAACTATACCGTGTTGCTCACAGAATTCTATCATTTCTGTTGGAGCATACTCACCTCCTCGATCCGAACGTAGAACCTTAATTTTTCGCTCAAATTGATTTTCTGCTTCAGCTTTATAAATTTTAAATTTATCAAACAATTCACTTTTAGCACTAATTAAATAAACATAACAATACTTAGAATAATCGTCAATGAAAGTAATGAAATATTGTTTGCCACCACGAGTCAGATTATCGTTGCTATCACAAATGTCACTGTGAACCAACTCAAGCAAAGTCGTTTCCTTGACCACTGACTTGTGTGGCTGTCTGGGCTGTTTTACATGTACACAGATTTGACATTTTTCTTTGACATTAATAGCCGACTTGGGGATTAGATCAAGAAATATCATTCTTTTCATAGTAATGCGATTAACGTGACCAAGTCGATCATGCCATGTATCACAACACTCAACATTAGCAACAGATAAAGACGAACGAGAACTTTCATTAATAGGAGAAGACGTTACACTTAAACGGAATAAACCATCAGACAAAAAACATTTGCCAACAAAGTGACTGTGTCTAGTATTACAACTTTATTAGATTCTAAAACAACTTTGTAACCATTTCTAACTAAACATGCTGCACTAATCAAATTATTCCTAATATCGGGTACATGAAAGACTGCATCTAGACTCAAGACGTTCCCGGACCACAACTCTAAATTGACTTGGCCTTCTCCTAAGACGCGAGCTACACTCCCATTCCCCATGGTTACAGTTCTTTGGCCGGATACCTGGTTGGACAAAAAATAATTTTTATCAGCGCAAACGTGAATGTTAGCCCCAGAGTCAATCCACCAATCATTTGTCTCAAAAACAACGTTCAACTATGGGCTAGGGGCTAAGTACCTGTTACCATGGGAATCGGGGTCAGCCTCCGTAGTCACTACATTGGCCTGAGCTTTACCAGGGGGAATCTGACCATTCTTAACTTGACCGTGACGGCGATAACAATTTCTAGCGATATGGTTTGTCTTGCCACAGACCCAACACTCAAGCTGACTCTTATTGTAAAATTTAGTCTGACCATGAAAGCCCTTGTTATTGCCCTTACCCCCAGAAAATTTGTTGTGACCAGTTTTCTTAAAAACTTGTGTTTGGGTTTATAGGAACTTTCAACATTCAAGGCCTTAGGGAGATGGTCATTTTTGACAGACGGTTTGGACTTAGAACGATGCATGTCCTCAATTCTCAAAGCAACAAACAAATCATCAAGGGTAAAATTATCAGGTTTGTGCCTAAGACCTCTAGCAAAGTCACTCCAGGAAGAGAGTAATTTTATGATCAAAGACGAAATATAAACAGACTCACTTTGCTGAATACCCTTAGACTTCATTTCATAAACCAAATTTTCAAAATCAATCAACTGATCAGACACACTTAAATTATCAACCATCTGAAAATCTAACCAATCATCAATAGTAACACGTTTAAGACTCCTTTCAGCACTACCATAACGACGATCAAGTGCTTTCCACAACTCAACAGCAGACTTAGAATCACGGAAAATACGATAAATATTATCAGACAAAGCACTTAAGATACGACCATGACATAAAGTGTCTCGGGCAAAAGGGTCATCGCTACTGGTGGTAGTAGTAGACTTAGTAGTTGATGGGGACGATGGAGGCACAGAGGTGGCACTGGGAGTTTTGGTCGAAGGAGGAGTAACAGTCGGATTAGGAGTCGGGGTCTTGCTTTTGGGTTCACATAACATAGAAAACAGACCAAGCTCAGTCAACCAAAACTTCATTTGCTGCTGCCAGCACAGAAAATTTTTCCCATCAAATTTCGAAGGCTTACTAGACAACGAGCTGATGATATCCATGACTTCCTAAATTAATTGAAATAGCTATTCCTCTCTAAACTTCTTGGAAATAAATTCACGAAATACCAATCAAACAAAAAACACGAAAGGGGAATTCAATTAGTTTAGGAACAAACAAGAACAAATAACAATCAAACTAAATTAAAACAATAAGAGTAGAGATTAGAATGGCCTGGGTCGAAGCACGCCGTAGCGCTCTCTTTAGAGAGGAATACGCCCCCACTGCACTGGTAAACTTGTAATCGCGTCCCTCTCCCAAGATTCGACAACCCGATGGTGCTCGTCGGATATAGCGAAGAGAACCCCGAACCAATAGATTACCAAGCTCAATGGATGATTGATTAAGTGTTTGTATAATTAATTGTAGAAGAAATATGCAGAAGATATTAATAGAGAAGAGGGTATAAGAAGAATAGAGAAGAGGGTATAAGAAGAATAGAGAAGAGGGTATAAGAAGAAGAAGACGAATGAGCAGGAAGTGTTTATTCTTCGAGTTGCTACTGTAAGCAAGATGAAAAACTAAAGAAGGAAAGTAAGACTTTTCTCTTGTAAACTCAGTGGATAAAAACAAAGAATAAGTCCACTTTTATACTATATTGTTACAAGTGCCCACTTCCAAACTTCCCAGTAACAAACCAATATAATGGTCTGATCCCTCGGCCCATTCACCCATGATAATAGTTGACCGTAACAACAGGCTTAACATAACAACCCATAAAACGTATTTCCTATAATTTAGGCCCAAGAGAAGACCAACAGTAAAATTGCAACGTTAACACTCACAAATTTAGGAACAGGAAAAATTAATTAATTTATTAAAATAATTTTAAATCATAAAAATATTTTCCAACAGAAAGGAAAAGTTGTAAGAATTGAAGGCAATACTGGTCGCCCATCAAGCATTTATGCATAGTAACCGCTAGAGCAGGGCTAACTTTCACAATATGTATGCAAACGTAAACTATATATAAAATTCCGAGGGGGCTGGGGGATAGCTCTGTCCCTCGCTAAGGTGTTGTATATACTTGGATTTAGGTCTCAGTACTGAGTACTCCCTCCGTCCCAGCTTAAACGGCACAAGGCATTTTTGTAGTGGAATAAGAAAAATTGATATAGTAAGTTGAGTAGGGTAATATTATGAAAAAGGAGGAGAGAGAATGTGAGGATTAATAAAAGTAGGAGAGATAATGAGAGAGATAATATAATAATTTAATAAAAGTAGGAGAGAGAAATATGTCTCAAAATAGATGGGGTGTTTGAGGTGGGACGTCCCGAAATGGAATATGGGGCGTTTGATTTGGGACGGAGGGAGTATAGTTTTTAGGCTAATGAACATACGGAGTACAGTTTTAGGCAAATTTAAAGAAAATAATTAAACATTTGCCCTATCTTCCAAAAATAACCCAACAATTTCTCTTTAACAGAAATAACCCGACATTTGCATTTGTATTACAATTATATTATATATATCCTAACGCTCGCCGGAATCAGAATCTCCAGTCCCCTATTGATAATAGATTCTATTCATTCTACTAAGAGTCGTTAAGGAAGATCAGCAAACCCACAAGCGTTAAAAATCACTCCCAAAAGCAGAAAACTCGGCGATGCTCTCCTTTGTAAAGATGATCATAACATATGCAACGAGAAACACAACTATGGAGAAACCATTCACAAAAAGGCCTCATACGCTTGGATCAACACTGCTCCACTAAGTCCCAAAAAAAAAAAAAAACTAAGAAAGCATTTCTATAACATGCATTTGAAAAGAGTTGTTATATAAACGGACCTATCACATGATCAATTAACGAGGAGGAAAGTCAGCATACAAGAACAATAGCACGCATCCGCGATATACAACATATCTTTAAGCTTCATTAACCCAAGGGTATCTTTACTTTTCGAATAATTTTTGTTCAAACCCATTACCCAGAAAACGAATAGATACAATCAACAAAAAAATATAACTAAGGGGTGGCGCCGTGGCAGAGATTCTGATTCTAGCGAGCGTCGTGATATTTTTAGTAACACAAATTCAAATGTCGGGTTATTTTGTTAAAAAGAAAAAGTTGGGTTATTTTTAAAAGTAGATAGGGCAAACGTTGGGTTATTTTCGTTAAATTTGCCTGGTTTAATCTAATCTTATCTGCATGATAAGTGCACTACATAATGAAGTTTTCACCGAGAACTTAGGGTCTCATCAATAAGAAGTGGGTATTTTGTCAGACACCACCTTTTAAGTTTTCGATTTTGACAGACATCACCTTTTAAGTTCAAAAATCCCAAACACCACCTTTTAAGACTATTTTCCTTGACAGACACCACCAAAATAAAGTCCGGCCACATTTTTGGTTGACTCCGGCATTGACTCACTCTCCGATTATTTTCCGTTGCTTTTTTCTTCTTCTCTTAAGCTCGATAACACCCCCCCCCCCTCTTATTAGTTATTTCACTCTACTTCTTTTTCCCTATCATATCAAGAATCTCTCTTATCTCTCCCCTCACCTCTAATGAAGTTTTGGATTCGACAATTGCAAGAAACATGCACCCTAATCTTTATCAAAGCTATGAACAACACCATTTTATCCTTTTTCCAATTTTCAAACTTTAATTTCACTCAATTTCACTTATAATTCATTTAGTTCATCTAACAATGTGAACTAAATGAATTATAAGTGAAATTAAAGTTTGAAAATTGGAAAAAGGATAAAATGGTGTTGTTCATAGTTTTGACAATGATTAGGGTGCATGTTGCTTACAATTGTCGAATCCAAAACTTCGTTAGAGGTGAGGGGAGAGATAAGAGAGATTCTTGATATGATAGGGAAAAAGGAGTAGAGTGAAATAATTAATAGGGGGGGGGTGTTATCGAGCTTAAGAGAAGAAGAAAAAAGCAACGGAAAATAATCGGAGAGTGAGTCAATGCCGGAGTCAACCAAAAATGTGGCCGGACTTTATTTTGGTGGTGTCTGTCAAAGAAAATAGTCTTAAAAGGTGGTGTTTGGGATTTTTGAACTTACAAGGTGGTGTCTGTCAAAATCGGAAACTTAAAAGGTGGTGTTTGGCAAAAAACTTATTAAATTTTTTAAATAAAAAAAACTGTGGAAAAAAAAATTCTAAAAATTTATTAAATTTTGTATTAAAAATATTAATTATATAGTTTAATTAACTAATTATCTAACAACTAACAGATAAATCTAACGGAAGTTACCATTTGGACCATGTGCACAAAGTAGTAAGTTTAGGGTACCATGTGCACAAACTTGCCAAGTTGGGTACCATGTGCACAAACTTGCCAAGTTGGGTACCATGTGCAATCAGTCAAAGTTCGAGGGTACCACGTGAATTTTTCGAAAAAAATATCATAAAACTTAACAAATATTCGAAAGATTTTTTTTTTTTGTTTTTTAAAATACGACGTTTTTTTTTTTGGTAAATGGTACCCCTGAACTATTGCGGTGTGCACACACCATGTGCAAACCCTCAAAGTTCAGGGGTACCACGTGCATTTTTCGTAAAAATTATACCATTGGATTCAATGAGAAATATACTTTTACAAGATTATAATTTCATAAATTTTGCCCTTATATTTTGAGATATATCAAATGTCCATTAAGTGTCTCGAAATGTGAGAAGGATGAAGTATTTTGGTTGAATTAAGTTAATTGCGGTGTACCGTATAAGCTACGTTAGTGAAGTGTATTGATTCGGCCTATACTCCTACCGAACAACAATCATACCCTTCAACCAACTTAGATTTGGTAGATGAAAACTTGAAGGTGGAGCCCACAAGACACAACTGCTTGAGCTTGACTGAACGAACCACTGAAACAAGATCCGATCTCTCTTCCAATTTTAAATAATACTAAAAAAATCCGCCAGATTCATCCATTTTCAAAAACGATGCCGTTTCACACTCCCTTGGCATAAAAATACTTTTATAATATAATGTCCGTATATTCCGACGACTATGAAATGAGAAAATAAAAAAAGAGGAGAGAGAAAACGAAAGCGAGACATGAGAAGAAGAAGAGGTTAAATGCCAAGGCTGTAATTCAAGATCAAACGGTGTGTTAGATAAGCCTTAAAACACCAGGTGACTAGCCTTTTCTTTTTCATTCTCTTCCATTATTTGTTTTCAAGATTATTGAATTATTTTTTTAAAACTCATAATTCAGCTTCATGCGATCAATATTATTCCATTAATTTAAAGTATTTTACTTCAATTATTTTGAATAAGACTTCCATCAAATAGGTAAATGTTTAATTTTTCCTACATGTGTAAAGTTGCAGAATTCTATGTAAGTTTTATGTGATGTGAAATCTTCGATTTTGTTTGTTTGTTTTTTTTTTTTTTTTTGCCTGAAATCTATACGTTTAGTGGTATGTTGAATACTCGTAATTTGGTGCGTGGTTGTATGATTGATCTGCACTTTTTGGTGGAAATACTGTTTGATTGAAATATTTTGTTTAAGAAAAATGATGTTTGTGTAATTTTAGGAAATGGGTTTTAAGGTGAGATCGTAAAGAGTATAGACAGCAGTGATTTGGTGTAATCTATACGGTTGATTGATTGTGTACAAAATTGTATCGATGGCGAAACATTTTCTGAGTTTTATATTTAATGATGACAGAGTATTACTGCATGTGGATACAGTATACTAGGAACAGTGTTATATACATTTCTTCTTATAGTACTCCGTAGTAGTAGTAGTAATTAGAGAGTGGAGTACTTCCTATATTTTCAGGGATTTCCATAATTAGAAACTTGAAGATTCGTATAGAGTTTTAGACGCATTCCATCTGCTTTAATTTTAAGATAGCTGACGCTTTCAATGAAGGAATGTCCTTTTTCGTGTTCTTTTGTTTATCAATCGTATACCTTTGAGGAGAAACAAATTTAATTGTTTGCATTGGTAGATTCCACTGGTTATCCTAGTTGGCAACGACAATGACGTGGATATTATGAAGGAGAATTGGGCAGTAGGACGCCTTTGATAAAACAGTATCAGTTCTACACGTATCAGTAGTCGACGTTTTAGGGTGAGGTTTTAGACTTTTAGGTTGAAATTTATTAAATCATCCCAGGTCCTTAAATGAGATGGCCTCACTCACAATTTTGCTTTATACGTTTTGAGCGTCCTGCCACTTTTTCTGTCATCCACTTGAAAAACTAGTTTGGGAGACTACAGTGAAGTTTGGTGTTTATGATGAGTCGTTCATAAGGAAGTATCAGGAATTACAGTATGTCCCTTTCTCATATATGGTTGTTCTCTTGTTTGTGTTCAAAACATATAGTTTTGATTCTACCAGAGTTGCAATAGAGAGAGTACGTGAAACGTTTTCATGTTTTTTCAATTAGAGAAAGCAGCCACAGGGAAGATTGTTTCATTATCCCAATTGATTCCAGCTAATCAGAAAACATGTATTTTAGTTAGAAGATACTACAGTAAGCAGGATGGAGTTATGTCTGCTATGTAACGGGAATGAATAAGCCTCCAACGTTCTTGTATGTCTTGTTGAAAGAGTTGAGCTTTTTGTTTCTTTCAGTGTGCCTCATAAACCAAGAGACGTTTGAGCATGTAGATTTTGTTAAGTGTGTATCAGTTAGCATCTGAAAATGTGTCGTTAATTCTTCTTCAATTTTTGATTTCTGATGCATCGTGATTCATGACAAAAAAATTTCCTGCTCCCTATTTTTATGTCACTTGACATTCCCTTTTCTTTCTAATTTTTTTTTTTTTTTTCAGATTTGAGCTCTCCTGTAAGCATTATCTCGCACTAGCTATTTCAGAGGCCCGGTGTGATCTTTTCTTTTCTTCTCATCAAGGGTAATCAAGTATCTGACTGTCGTATAGCTTTCTTCTATTCTCAATAGCAAGTGCCTAGTCTTGATTGGAATCACTTGTATAGCCCGTGATGTCATCCAACAGTGGCACCTCTTCGATTTCTACAGTTGCACTGAGGGTTTAAGTTTGACGGTTCAACCCATTCAAGATGGAAGTTGGCAAGCCCCTTAGATCAGCCAATGAATTAAAGCATCGGTCTCTGACCCCTGTTAGGATTTTAAGGGGCATATTATGTCTAGTGGTTCTTCTATCAACTGCTCTTACGTTTTTAGTGCTCTTCGTGCCTCCAGTAGCAGTGTTCTTGCGGCTCTTCAGTATCCATTACAGCAGGAAAGGTGCATCACTTCTCTTTGGTCTTTGGTTGGCATTGTGGCCCTTTCTGTTTGAGAAGATAAATAAAACAAAAGTCATCTTCTCGGGAGAGCGTGTCCCTGCAGGGGAGCGTGTTTTGCTTATTGCCAACCACAGAACTGAGGTTGATTGGATGTACTTGTGGAATCTGGCATTAAGGAAAGGAAGCCTGGGTTACATCAAATACGTTCTGAAAAACAGTTTAATGAAACTTCCTATCTTTGGTTGGGGTTTTCACATTTTTGAGTTCATCCCTGTTGAAAGGAATTGGGAGTCAGATGAACCCATCATGCACCAAATGCTGTTGACTTATACTGATCGCCAGGATCCATTGTGGCTTGCCCTTTTTCCTGAAGGAACAGATTTTACGTAATATTTCATGCTCCCTCTTCTGCTAAACTCATGTGTATACATCAATTTGGATAAATCATTAGATCACAAGGGGTGTTGGGTGTACCGATTTGTGTTTTTTTTTTGTTTTTTTTTTTGCCACTGTCGTAACATTCTTAGCATATAAATGAATTAACTCATGCGATTATTTCTAAGGCCAAATTTTATAGGCATTGAACGTTGTAGTCTGCTAGTTGTTATTTTTGGTGTATGCGTGATAGAAGTCAATTACTGATGGTAAAATTTCTGTGGCAGTGAACAGAAATGTAAAAGAAGTCAGAAGTTTGGAGCTGAGAATGGATTTCCTGTGTTGAATCATGTTTTACTTCCTAAAACGAAGGGATTTTCTGCTTGTCTGGACACACTCAGGAGCTCCCTGGATGCAGGTTTTTCTTCTAAATCTCATTTTTGGCTGCTCTTTATTTGTAACTAGATCATTCGGTGAAATCCATTGTTGAGATTGTATAAAATTATGATGAACTAAAACTTAATGGTAAATGAACTGAGACTCTGATTGGGATTCACATCGATTTAGTATTCTATATGGGTCAATGTACAAGTTAGGGTTAGCCTGAACTAGGTCACAAGCAAGACCCATAGAGGTTTCATCTAATGGCATTTAACGTACATTAATATATAATATCAAAACTGTGCTGTCTACGTGAATTTTCTGCTTCCCATGGTTCATCTTTCCAAAGTGGAGGGATTAGATGTCCATTGTCCCTAAAATGTTATGAAGGGTTCTATGGATTTTGTGTATAGCAAAATATAGTTTACCTTAATTAAGTATTTGTAAAAATTCTAGCGCAATACGGCAATACCAATCAAGGCGGAGGTCCGTAGATGCTGCTGTTTTGCTAAAGCTATATTACTCCATTAACTCTTATTTTATAAAAATGTTGTGTGAATTGGAGAATTTGAGACAAGCAAAGTGTATTATTGTAAACTTGGAACCCTGGACAAGACAAAGAAAACTCCTAAATCATTCTACTGTGTATGTTTCAACATTCAACCACATAGCTTCCGCACTATTATTTTTCTTCTTACTTTGTGCTCATAGCTGATCCTAATATGTGTAATATGAAGCATCTATCTTAGGCTTTGTTGGTCCGAACTCCAGAGTACTTCACTATTCCAGTATTCCTGTTACCCTGGAGTGTCGTATATGTTAGAGATGTTTTTACCAGTGTTTTGGTAGACATGGTAGTTATTTATTCAGTTTAGTTTATATTTGAAATTGTCCAGTGTGTCATTGGCATCTTATTCTGATGTGGCAAAGCTTTCTATATTCTTGGTTGAAATGATTTCAGAAAATAAGCTACCTTTTCACCATAGTTTTTCAGCTTCTGATTAGCTATACGCCTGCAGTTTATGATGTGACTATTGCGTACAAGAATAATTGTCCCACTCTGCTGGACAATGTATTTGGAGTAGATCCCTCAGAAGTTCACATTCATATTCAGCGTATTTCAATAAAGAAGATGCCAATATCTGAAGATGAGACAGCAGCTTGGTTGGTGGACGCATTTCAGCGCAAGGATAAAATGCTTACAGACTTCAACAGCCATGGCCATTTTCCCAATCAGGGAACTGAACCGCAAATGTCTACAGTAAAGTGTTTGATAAATTGTGCAATGGTCCTGGCTATAACTGGTGTCTTTATATATCTAGCCATTTTTTCCTTGTGGGTAAGATTCTACATAGCCGTTAGTTGTGCATATCTTGCTCTTGCTACTCATTTTAGATTTCGGCCTACGCCATTGTTTGGGCTTGTCGATACAGTGCTATGTAGAGAGAAATCCAAGAAATGTAGGTAGCTTAACAAATCAAAATGTGAATTGCTATGAAAATTTCTGGCCAGTATCTATTTGCCACCATTGGGTTGTGATTTGGCAGACGACACAAGTGTACTTTGAGTGTCTGTCGCCTGAAAACCATGGTCATACGTTCCAACTCCCTCTTTCTATATGAGCTTTTACTGTTTACATCTGGTTTTGACACAATTTTAGCGGGGACAATAAGTGTTATAATGTGCACATGGTGCAATTTTGAAGAGAGATGAGTTTCGAGACATTAAACATGATCACAACAAGACGTGAAAAGTTGGAGAAATTGCTTAAACAGGAAGGCGTAAACAATGTATATGAATAGCTTGAGTAGGATGTACAAAATGTCAAAATCTGTTGGAGTATGTCCAAGTGAGCGTTGGGAATTTTGTCCTACATTGGAGAATTAGTAAAGTTTTGAGCACTCATATGGATGAAATAGAATTAAGGATTGTTTGGACTGGGAGAAATTATTAGGCAATAATAGGGGCGAAAACAAGGGGGGAATGAGAGATAATGTAGGGGTGGAGGGAAAAAAATAAGGGGAGCTTCAACCCTTGTTTCTTCCCTCCGTCACTATTTCTATAATTTTCCATTGTTTTAGCCCATATTACACTACTAATAATTTCTTCCAATCCAATCAAGCCCTTAAGGCAGAGTTTGTATTTAATGGTTGCGAAGTCTGTATAGTATATGTTATAATCGATAATGTTTGATTACCAAGTTCGATAATTTCTTATGCCCTCATGTTTAGAGAGGGCAATATTGCTAGGTTAGCGACCCCGAAAAAAGAGGAACATTTCCTTGTACCCCCGAAAAAGGAGGAACATATTGATATAATGCTTGTATGGCAATGTCCCTGTTTCGATCTCAAAAAGAAGAAAAAAGATGAAAATCTCATCTATAAGTTTCGGTGCATTCCTACCGTAAAATCTATTCTAGTTTAAAGGATCCATTTTCATAATATAGTTAGGAAAAGGGACTAAATTGATAGAATTATTGTACGTGGTACTTCGTAGAGCTACTGTTTAACTCTATATAAATCTCAATCCATAAAAAATGAACATATGGTGATTTAGATTCGAAAAGTTGTATTCTTTAAAATGTACAATTACTATACTTTCCGTATTTATTGTCAATTACGCTAAAAGTTTTTATCGTCGGTTCCTATCCAGGTTCAGGTTCTGGTTCCATTTCGGACCAGTAAATTCCAAGTTCCAAGTGAGGAACCGAACATCAAAAACGACCTTTCCACAAAACACTACCGACACGTCTTCCTGTAACTCTAGTCAATGTTGCTATGTAATAACAACTAAAAATCCAAATCACTGAAACTTCTCAGTACATCTCTTCCTCTCCTTTGATTTGGGTTTTTCTCCTTCTAAATTCTCCTCCATGCTTTGACATTTGACTTCAACTACCTCTGCAGATCCACCGGTATCTTCTCTCTCTCCTCTTTTTTTTTTATTTTTTTTATTTATTTATTAATCCCAATTTCAATTATAATTTCCCTTTTTTTTCCTTTGATTGCTCTTGATTTATTTTGATTGCCATTGCCTGTAAATTTATTGCACTGTTTCGGATATGATTTGCTGGGTTGATGTAGTATCTGGAATCTGAATGCTTTTGAACTGATCATATTGTTACCTGATTTTGTTATTTTGTGGTAATTCTAGTGCTAACTGTTTCAGATAATATTCTAATGCTTTTAGAACACTGTGATGATCAATTTCTTATTGAAATTGTTAAGATATATAACCAATGATTGGGCCGCAACCATGAGTCTAGACTTTTGGTTAGAGTTGGCTCTTTAAGATGGTATCAGAGCCTCCGTCCAGAGGGGAAAAAAAAAAACCTTATTTCAGAGTGTTATTTATATCACTGTCGAAAGTCGAATAGGCGCTGATGATAATGGAGTATACATTGTGAATTGTATTGTTTAACCAGAAGCCAGGGACCCTAGACTAGAAAGGCACAACTTACCGCACATATATAAATGAATGCTAAACTGAATGCAATGCATTAAGTCGGTTACCGTTTGTGATTAACGAGCTAAATTAAACGATAATGACTAGGGAGGGTGAGGTTACTGGTTAGTAAGAATCTCCGCGATTGGTTACTCTTACCCATTTTTCTTGTGTTATGTTTTGATCAATCTAATCTGCGTCATTAAATGGGAAATGGTGTATTTGCGTGTATCATTATGAATCTCTCTGGTGCGTTGCTTGGCCAGTTAAGAGAAAGTTTTTCCTCTTGTTTCGCTTGCTTTGAGTATTGATGAGTGGTGATGAAGTCTCCCACTTGCTTTGAGGAAGGGAAGGAAATATAAAAACTCTCCCTTTGAAGAGATTTGTAGGGAATATGAACATCACTCGCCCCCTTTCCTTCCCTCCATTGTTATCTAAATAAAGTGGTCATTTCTTATTGAATGGGGAAAAAGAGAGGATTTAGTTCATTTGCTGGACAATGTTACCATGTGCAAGCGGTCTTCTGAGCCTAATAAGTACATCAGTTTTTGTTAATGTTTATTGATCGAGAGGCTTATCTTGAACAACCATGATTGACCTTTTTTCTAAATCTTTAATTTGTCTCAATATTCTTGTGGAATCGTGGATACTAGTACATTGAACGTAATTTTATAGATTGCATTATGAATCTAGTACATCATGAGCTTTGCTGAACAACAATAATGCTATTGCCCTTTGTTTAGACACGTGTAATGCCTAATAAATGTGTCATATTAAGGGTGAAATGTAGAATGCAAATGCCTCTAAAGAAACCAATGTTTTGTTCTATTATATGTAGGTTTAGACATTATATATGGCCCCTCTCCACATGTAATTCATTTCAATAATTATATCATTTTCTATAGTTGATAATTCAGTTTATGCTTGAGAGCCGAGATCATGACTTTTACTTCCTAAGAACTTAACCTGTTGTTCTGATGTATGCTATTTTTTTTTTATAATCTAGAATATAGATCATCCATAATTTGAACTTTAGAGGAAATTTATTGGCGTATGGTCGATAGCTCACCTATGAAACTTTCCTTTGATTGAGTTCACTTACACAATTTATTGTCCAAATTAGTTCAACTCAACACAATTTTAGTTTAGTTTAGTTGAAGTTGAGAACTTCAGTAGTAATTGAGCGGATATGCATCCATGTTTAGACCCTTGGGCTTTTGACTTCACAGAATGTAGTGATTGATGATTAATAGTTAGAATTGAATAAAGCAAATGAACTGTTTTGTAGTCTTTTCATAATCGCATAGTCTTAGTAGCTGTGAACTTGGGGCATGCTCCTGCTTTTGATGAAGCCGGACATTGTGCTGTGAAGAAGTCTAGTGCTTAGTTTCCAGAACTGGATTTTTGGTTGGCTTTAAGCTGATTAGTTGAGCATTATCTCTAGGAACAGTGAACTGCTGCCATTCAATAGTGATGGCCAGCAGTGGCTATGGAGAATCTACAAGCAGCATGCCCTTTGAGAACCCCTCTTGCTCAAGTAACAGTGGCAATGGTGATGCTGGTGACTTTGAGTGTAACATTTGCTTTGACTTAGCACAAGATCCAATTGTTACACTCTGTGGGCATCTTTTTTGCTGGCCCTGTCTTTACAAGTGGCTTCACTTTCACTCTCAGTCTCAAGAATGTCCGGTGTGCAAAGCTCTTATTCAGGAGGAGAAGTTAGTCCCACTTTATGGTAGGGGGAAGAACTCAACGGATCCAAGGGCCAAATCTATTCCAAGCGTCAATATACCAAATCGTCCTGCTGGACAAAGGCCGGAAACTGCTCGACCTCCTGAAAACAATCCTTTTCACCAGCATGGTTTTGGATTTGTGGGTGGTTGGAGTGGAATTCCTCCTGTAGCTAGTGCAAGGTTTACAAATTTTGCACTTTCCGCTTCTTTTATCGGCCTTATTCCTTCATTGTTCAACTTCAACATGCATGGATATCCTGATGCATCTATGTATGGGCCGGGAGCTGGATATCAACCATATGCCCATCCTGGATTGTTTCATGGGACATATTCTCATGCACACCATTATCGACACTCAGGTCGAGGACAACAGGATAGTTATCTGAAGATGCTGTTCCTTATCGTTGCTGTATTAGTGCTCCTCACCCTCATCACGGCTTAGGATATCAATGCTTTTTGAAGGCTGAAGCGGCATCCTAACAATCCTCAGCTGTAGACCTGTAGTTTTTGTAAAAATGCTTTTTTCTTTCGTTTTGGCCATCCATCCCACTTGAGGAAACTGTCACTGTGACCCTCGATGTATTTGTAGTTTTAATAATTTTACTAGCTTTGATATTATTATTTTTTTTTAATGGCCCCATGTTGCTATTACTCTTGAGAACGGAGCTGCATTCTAATTTGCATCTTCAGAAATCGTGCTAATGTTACTTTGCCCTTCATATCAACAGGTAAGGGTGTGGATCGATTTCTTTGTTTGGGTAACACACTCGAAAATGAATCATATTGGGTTCAATCGAAGCCCCATATACCCCATTTCCATTTCGATTATGCTACTTCCTCTCTCGGCCTTTTCTTGCATAAATTACGGCCTTCATAGTCCAAACGCATCTCTCTTTGCCCGCCATTGCGTAATGCGCCCCGCAAAGTAATTTCAACTGGGCAATCCAAAGAGAAATAATTCATTCATGGGATTAACAACGACAACTCTGAGAGCTACGTTGTACAATACCCCACACAGCTGAATAACTGCCAGCTAACAACTAAAACTGATCTAGCATGTTCGCGCTCGTAATCAACTAGATACAAATTAAATCATCCTTACCCACCATCCTCTCATTACACGGTCATCACCGGTCAATTAGACGATGGTATGCCCAAATTTACTTATGTTTTCATTTACTAAATTGTTACCCTTTCCGTTTGCCTTTAAATTTCGTACGGCCAGCGGATACGCTTCTTAAGGTGGGTATACACGTTAATCGACTAATTGAAGTTCTAAAAAAATTGCGTGGCGGATTAGATAAAGTATTGATCTAACCCGCCATGCAATTTTTTTGAAACTTAGATTAGCCAAAAAACGTTTACACCCACCTTAAAATGTGGGTCTGTTCGCCCTATGAAGTTTAAAGGCGAACGGAAGGAGTAGTTGATATGGGCAATTTTTGAAGCAATTTTTGAGGCAATTTTCATTAGGGGACACTTGTTACTCGTAATTCTAGTTCGTAGATGATATGTTGGTCAATAATTTCACACAAATTGATGCTATGGTTAGTCATTTCCGGTGGAAAACTGATTCGACCCAGCGCGGGGTCCCCTGGGTTAGGCGTGATTTTTTGCACTTGCCGAAAGGAATGGGCGGTTTGGGGATTCGGAAAAGTGAGTTGTTAAATGAGGTGCTTCTTATGAGACAAGCCTATCGATTGCATTGCAACCCACAATTGCTGATTTCCAGAATGTATTCTGCGAAATATGGGTCTCAATTACAATTATCAGGGAAATTACCCCGTTCCTTTGCTGGTGATGCTTCTTGGGGCCGGCGGAGTGTGTATCTAGGATGCCATTTGATCCAGTCTGGCCTTGGCTGGAAAATTGGGAATGGATCCAAAATTCCAATTTTATCCGAGCAGTGGATTGCTTCAAAGCGAGATGTGTTCCGTGATGATGTTCCATTGGCATCCTTCGCTCGTTCGAAGGTGGCATGTCTGCTCAGTTCTAATTATTTGAGTTGAGATGCAGCAAAAGTTCGTCGGCTTTTTACACATCAGGGTTCGTCTGAAGTTCTTGCTCTTGAAATTGGCTCTATGGTCGACGACGATTTTTTGTATTGGAAATATACTAGGTCAGGGGTGTACTCAGTTAAGTCAGGTTACGCGTTCCCGTGCTCTAAATATCTCCAATCTGACATTCCTGACAAGGAACAACATTTTTGGAAGCGATTGTGGGCGTTTGATTTATTACCAAAGTGGAAAGTGTTCATGTGGAAAATGTGTCACCAGAGTCTAGATGTCGCTCACAATTTCCGCAGATTCGGCACGAACCAGGGTGGAAAATGTGTATTCTGTGATGATGCTGAGGAAACAATGGATCACTTGTTTCGCTCATGCATGATGGTTCAACATGTGTGGAGTGCTTGCTTTCTGGGGCTTAATGTGTGTGCTAACTCTTCTGTTTCCTTTGAGGATTGGGTTATGGATACCGTTGGCTTCCTTGCAAAGTTGGACTCTGAGCTCTATTTGGTTGGGGTTTTTGTGTCTGTTCTTTGGGCTGTTTGGGTTCACCGCAATGAGGTCATTTTTAGAGGGTATGATCCAAATCCTACTGTTGTTGTGACGCTTGGTGGGAGGTTTTACTCTGATTTTCCTAAGTCGAGTTTAACTTACACTCATAGTCGCTTCTTAACCGGAAGCTCGACTTGTTCGGGAGGGAATCCTGATTGCCCTCCGGGTTTCTTTCTTGCTCATATTGGTCAGCAACCAATGTTTTCCCACGACGTTATACACTTGGTAGTTAATGGAGCCTGGCATGCGTCTACAAAGAAAGCAGGTTTTGGATGGGTGGCTTATACGGCGGATCGTGGTACTTGTTTTGGAAGGGAAAATGTGCGTGGTTATGCAAGCTCAGCACTACATGCGAAATTTGAAGCAGTTTCCTTGGCTTTACGATGGTGTATTCACTCCGGGTTCCAAGCTGTATTGGTTTTGTCAGACTCGTATAATTTGGTCGCTATGGTTCGTGGTTCGATTGCGGTAGATGTTTCATGCAAATGGCATTTGGAGCTTGTTTGGAAATTGGGTAGACAGCTAACCCATTGTACGATTTTGAAAGTAGATAGGACGGAGGTGACAGCGGCTCACCGATTAGCAGTTTCGGCTAGGAGGTCTCTTTTGTTGTAATTTTTGTTTTTTTTTACTCTTTTGTGGTTTCACTGTAATTTAGACGTTGTCAAAAAAATAAAAAATAAAAATTCACACATGATGTAACGATGATTGCCGAATTTTCTTTACTATCTGAAAGATTGTTTTATTCATAGTTGATACATCAAATTGCATATTAATAATTCAATACCATTACCTTTGTATTCTGATTGTATACTTCTATTTTTTATTGCATCTGTGTTTTAATTTTGAAATTATCGTGATATCCTTTCCCTTTTGATATCGTCCATATCCATCCAACCTTAACCTAGAAATTAAAGACTCATATCAACACATCCAACAAAATAGTTCGTTTGCGTATGCTTTAATGGCATGATGTGATTTATTTTTGATATAGTTTGTCAGTACATCAACCATACACATTAGATCTGAGTATCTGACCCATGTACGTTTCTCATTTATTTCAGGCTGGCCATGAATTATCCCATATTGTGGGGATCTTTAGAAAGTGCAGAACATACACTTGGCTGTTCAAGAGTGTAGATGCATGATCATCTCACTTGAAATAAATATGGATTAATTAATTAGTCACAATATATTGTTCCGTCACAAATTTACCAAGCATATGCTGTGAGCCTCTGTGGGTAGGATACTAAGATTATTGTAGGTAAAAGTATCTTTCACCACAAAAAATTTTATAATCACTCCTAAAATTTTAACTACATCTCATATCATGAATTCAATTATTATATAGTTAATGATTTTGACGTTCGAAAAGTACAGTTTTTATTATTAATTGACTTCGTGCAATACTTGATTGTAAGAATTTTTAAAAAGTGTAACGAACTGGTGATTTAAAAACTACGGAGTATCACATAAGATGTAAAAAGAGTTACGAAACTTAAAACTTTAAAAGGGTTATGTAAGAGCTTCCTCCTATGTACTTAGCATTGACAAAAGTAATCACACTACACATACGGAGTATTATTACCTAAATAACATTTTACTCTAGGTCAATTATTTAGATAGAATTTTTATATGGGGTGTTATCTAAACTTAGACGAAGGGAGTAGTGGATATATATCCACCAGGTTCATAGTCCAGAATACATTTTATTTTTTCCTTCTTACCAAACTATGAGTGTATTAGGTCCCAAATTCAGAAGGGATGAGCATGGTGACTATGAGTGTATTAGGTCCCAAATTCAAGTCCTACCACTGAATAAAATTATTTAAGATGAATTGAAGTGCAAAGATTCTAGGCTTATAATTTGTACTACACTTGGATTTGACTCCATGTTTAATTTGAAGATGTCGGAAATAATTTAGAACACAAATGATAGTATAAAAGTATTAAATTTAATACTACTATCCTTGAAATTTCCTATGTTACAATAAAAATATCTTTAAAAAGTTATCAAGAAATCACTTACAATTTCTAAAAAATTATGCTTTCTAAAGCAATGAAAGTTAAGAATAAACTAATACTAGTTTGCATGTCCGTGCCACGCTTGAGTTATTTATTTAGTGGTCGTTTGGTTCATGTAGGAATTTAATTCATATAGGAAGTAACATATCCCATGAATTGAGTTCATGTATAGAATTCATGTGAAATAGTTTATGTTTGGTTGACATCAAGGAATTTGAATTTCCCATTAATTAAATTCCAACATCTCGTTTGGTTGCACCCATCCAATTCCCTTATTTCTAATTCGTAATTACTATTATATCCCTTATAAAAACAAATTTGGTATTTCGTGGGGGACAATTTTGTAATTTTCATTTAAAGATGGTGGGGGAATTCAGAATTACCAAGGGGGGAGTTGGTAAGCAACTTCCACCATTATGTGGAAATTTCATTTTCCCATGGAATTTCCAATTCCCCCATTTTTTTAAATTATGGGCAACCAAACAACCCGGAGAATATGTAATTCATGTGATTTTGGAATTCCTGTGTTTTAAAAGGGCAACCAAACGACCACTTATAATGTTTATGCTCGTTTTATAAAAAAAAAACGTATGTTTATCGTTGTTAAATATTATTGAACGGTACTATATTCAACTTTTGTCATCATTCATATGCTATTATTATCTATTTCTACTCTCTCACAATATTATCATTACCTTTCCATTTTAACGTCATCCATTATACTATTTCATTTTCATTGCACTATCTCGTCACATGTTATACTATTTCATTCTACTATCTCGTCACTCGACATATCACATTATACTCCCTCCATTTCATTAGGTTCTTTGCATTTGGTTTGAATTCCTCTCATAGATTCAAACCAAATGCAAAGAACCTAATAAAACTGAGGGAGAATAAATTACCTAATCACCATAGTATTATCTCTTAGGTCTCATATTGTAAACTAAATTACCGTAATTATAATTTTTCATAAATTAGTTAATAAATATATTCTATGATAATTTATTACCATATCCTAACCAAAATTGTATGTAATGCTATTTTTTTATGTTCTATCCAATTAACGGGTGTCAAGTCTTCTCTTAGGAAAGACTTAGTTTCAGGTAGTTCTAAAGCTCGTGCATTTCACGGTTATATTAAAATTATTATATAGTATATACGCATCATCCATTACCGAAATCATTATGGTATAGCAAAACAATATTTAATTTAAGGTCATAACTATATTTTAGATTTTATATTCTCATTTTCAATATGATGGCCATAGTTGTATCTCTCTGTCAATAGATAGACTATATTTATATTTCGAATATTATATATTTTAGGACTATGCATAATTTTTTTTCAAAACATTAGAAGAATCCATTTGCGTTGTGGGATTTTCCCCCATTTCCAGACGCATTCAATACAAAAAAAAAATAGTTGAATTTTTAAGAAGATTACATTAAGGTAGCTTACCTTATAATTTTGGCTGCTAGTAATAGTTTTAGTGCAAAGAAATTTACTCTTACACATTAATTTCTTCCATTAAGTCATATATCACCTAATTGAATTCAAGTATTTTCTAATTGAATTAGATCATTTGACATATGATAAGTACAAATCAGATCAAATAACTTCTGATTTAATTATATATATATCTTTGTACAAAATCATACATAAATAACCAAGACATAATCAATTTTCATGCGAATAACCTCAAGCTAAGCTTCCCTAATTAATTAAAAAATATTAAATAATTTAGATCAATTGACATTTGAAATATTCATATCAGATCAAATAACTTTTTATTTAATCAAACATCTTCATCAGATCATACAAAACATATTAACCAAGACATAATCCTTTTTCATGCAAGCAAATAACCTCAAGCTGAGGTGGATTGATGTTCTCTTGATTTTGTTATTTTTACAACATGATTTTTATTGTGGTTTATTAGATGCATTGATGTAAAGTATAATAGAAAATGCAAATGATGACAACTATGAAAATTCTCAAAAATAACAATATGCAAAAAAAAAAAAAAAAAAAAAAAAAAAAAAAAAAAAAAAAAACTGTGACAATGATGAAGACCATATATTTTATATATATTACATTCTCTATTCAAAAAATATGTTTCAACATCATGAGGTGATACATTAAAATGCAAATATATTTTTAAAATATATAGCCAAAAATTGCAAAAGTATGATATTATCAAAGCCAAATGAGTACCATAACTTTAAGTATATAAATCTGATTTTTTTTCTTTTTTTTTTTTGCGAAATCAACAGCCAATACCTTATCTCCCCTTACTTATAAATTCTTTTTTTTTTTTGCAAGAAATTTTGTTCTTTTATTCATCCATTAAGGGAATAAACGAACTCCTTACAAAAAGCGCCACTACAAAACCGCAACTAAGGAGAGTCTAAACACTTTACACAGAGCTTAGACTATCTACTACCTCTTCTGAATTGCAATTTTTTGATAAGCATAGAAGCTAACAACAAATTGGATTTGCCGGACAATCCAATCAATTGAATGCTCCTCATTTGAGAACAATCTGAAATTTCTTTCTCTCCAAACGAAGTAAGCAGTGGCAGTTCAGCTGCAAATTGCCCCCTTATGCCTCCAATTCTTCTTCCTCCTCTTGTTTTGAAGCCAATCAGTGGTATCTTTCAAGTCCCTGCTATCCATATTCATTGCATTTCAATCTCTGATCTTATCCCATACTTCACCAGCAAAAGTGCAGCGAAAAAATAGGTGTCTATGTGATTCTGCAGCAGATTTGTAGAGTATACATCTATTAACGAGATGCATACCTCGCTTAATAATGTTGTCCACAGTCGCTAACTTTTTCTGAATAGCAAGGGCGACAGTGACACTGTTTGGGGAGGTTTACACTATCCCAAATGGTTTTGTGCCATCTGACCTCCGGCAGACTAGCTCGGAAGAAATTGTAGGCTACATTAGTGTCAAACCTGCCATTCTTCTTCCATTTTCTCACACTGCTGTTAAAATCATTTCCTTGATTTCTGTCGAGGATGACATTCCTTACCTTGATAATACTCTTCCAATTTTCTGAATCACCATTCTTGTAGTGGACTTCAATCAAGCTTTTCTCCCTGAGTTTGTAAGCTCTGATCCACTTTTCCCATGGACCTTCTTTATCCATAACAAGCCTCCAAATCCACTTGGCTAATAAAGCTTTGTTCCAAGCTTGGACATCCTTCACATTCATCCCACCCTCAGCCTTAGGAGAGCAAATGCTAAGCCAGCTCTTGTAGTGAATTTTTCTCTCTCCAGCACTGATATTCCAATAGAAGTTCTTGCTGATTTTTTTTATGTTCTTAGCAATGGTTTTAGGAAGTATAATCCCAGAGCACCAGAAATTTTCCACTCCAAAAACCACCGAATTTATCAATTGGAGCTTCCCTGCATAGGAGAGATTTTTCGAAGACCAATGACTTATAGATTTCTGAATTCTCCCTATCAAACTTCCATACATCTCAGTTGTAAGCCTGGAAGAATTAAGAGGGATACCCAAGTAGCGGAAGGGAAACAACCCCTCATTAAAGTCAGTCAGCTGAACTATATCTTTCTTAATCTGCTCATGAACCCTAGCAAAGTAAATATCAGTCTTTGAGTGGTTAGCTTTCAAACCTGAAATCCTCCCAAACTTTTCCAAGCAATCCATTGCAGCTTTAACTGATGGAGTATCTCCTCTTGTAAAAATCATGAGGTCGTCCGCAAATACAAGATGAGTCAGTTTAATTTTAGAACATTGAGGATGATAGGAGAAATTAGGGTAGCTCTTCATTTCTCTGAGATGTTGGGAGAGAATCTCCATGCTTAGGACAAAAATATAGGGAGAAAGGGGGTCTCCCTGCCTAATACCACTTTTCCCTCTGAAAAAACCTTCATAAACTCCATTAATCTTGAAGGAAATCCAGGTTGAGGTGAGACAGTTGCAAATCCATTCAATGAATAGTGTAGGGAAGTTGAAAGTGATGAGCATGTCTTTGATGAAGTCCCAGTTGAGAGTATCAAAAGCTTTCCTGATGTCTACCTTAAGAAGACACCTTGGGGAAACATTCTTAAGAGAATAACCCTTAACCAGAGCTTGTGAGATCGCAATGTTGTCAAAGATGTTTCTCTCCGAGACAAAAGCTGCCTGCTCAAACCCAATAATGTCCTTAAGCACCGGTTTCATCCTATCATCAAGGATCTTGCTAATTATCTTATAGACAGTTGAACAGCAGGCTATTGGCCTAAAGTCAGAAACCATGGCTGCATTATCCTTTTTAGGGATCAAAGTGACCATGGTAGCATTGAGTTTCTTAGGCATGCGCTGCTGCTCAAAGAATTGTTTCACAGCTTTAGTAAGATCCTTCTCCACCATCTCCCAAGTCTTCTGATAAAACCCTGCATTAAACCCATCTTGTCCCGGGCTTTTATCAGGGCTCATACTAAAAAGAGTACTTTTAATTTCCTCCACAGTTACAGGCTTGATAAGGTCAAGGTGAAAGTCGGGTGAGAGGCAACCACCTTTCCTGATGAATTCAGTATCCATCTTTTCAACAGGGTGATTAGTCCCGAGCATCCCTTGATAGAAATCAATAAACGCTTCAGCAATCTCCTTCTGCGTTCTACATGTCTTCCCATCTTTGTCCATAATATTAACCATACAACTCTGACTTTTCCTCTCGGCAATTCTGGAATAGAAGTACTTAGTACTGGAATCAGAAAGGTGGATATGAGTAATCTTTGATCTTTGCTTAAGAATACTCATTTCAGCATTTCTAATAGCACAGTATTGGCTGTGAGTTTCAGAAACTTCCTGCTGGAGAGTGAGATCTTTTGGAGCCTTCTCTAAGGTTCTCTGTAACTTCTCTAGGGTTTCCTTACAACTTTCAACTCTCTTTTTCATGTTTGAGAAGTTGTTTCTATTGAGCTCAGTCAGAGCATGCTTGGTAGCTTTGAGTTTGTTATGCAACCTGTCAATTGCATTACCTCTGCAATCTTTCCTCCAAGCTTCACTAACAGCCTTCTTGTAGTTAGGATGCTCTGCCCAGCAGTTAAGAAATCTGAAGGTTTTGGGAATGATTTTGTTTTCAACAATAGTAACAATGGCAAGACTATGATCAGAGACCCCACTTGGGAGGAAATCAGATTGAGAATTTGGGTATAGATTCAACCAGGAAGAGTTGACAACAGCCCTGTCCAACTTAGCCCAAGTCCTGTTTTCACCCTCTTGGTTGTTATTCCATGTAAACTCACATCCTATAAACTTTAGATCATCTAAGTCACAGCTTGAAAGGCGGCCGTTAAAATCATTCATATCAGCTTGTAATGGTTGTGATCTACCCATTCTCTCATTTGCCCAACGAACAACATTGAAGTCTCCCACTACTAACCAAGGATTCTGACTTTGCTTGCACCCAACTAAACCAGCCCAGAGTTGTTTCCTCTCAGTAGCATCATTGCTACCATACACAATAGTGTAGTAAATCTCAATATCAGTAGCTTTATTCTTAACCTTGCAGTGAATAATTTGACTAGTAGATTTGATAATCTCTACCTTGGCATATATTGGATTCCAAAGAGCCCAAATTCGGCCATTATAGTGATGAGCATAATTTGTAGCACTTAAGAATTGATCAAAACTTCTCTTAAGAATACTGTCAGCTTTCTTCTTATTCACTCGAGTCTCCATTATTCCAATAATACTCCTCACCTCATGCTGTTTGAGGGCTTCATTGAGCCCCCTTATGTTCCAAGCTCCCACTAACATAATGGTGGAGGGTCTGGAATCCCATCCTCCACTAATAAATGCTGCACAACTGTTAAACCCTGCACTTTCTCCATTCCAATCTCATTTGCTACAGCAGATAGTATTTTAAACCTGTTACTGAGAGTGGTGGGTTGTACATCCTTGCTTGTATTACTTTTCATTCCGCCCCCACTTTTCCGTTTTCTGAATCCCAAGTCATCAATATTATACTCAGCATTTTCCTCTACAGGAGATGGAGGGGGAGTAGAATGACTGATGTCTTCCACCACAACCTAAGTTTGCACCACAGGTATACTGTCATCCTTGCTTTTTTCCTCTACTGGAATGACAGTTTTTTGCCTATACTCCTTTGTCTTTGTCTGCTTGACCATTGCTTTCTTATTGTACTTGCAGTGCTGCTCCACATGTCCCAGCTTCTTGCAGCACTTGCAATAAAAAGGCACCCATTCATAATCTACCCTTTGCACAATTTGGCCACTATGAGGAGTGTTTATGATCACATCTTCAGGCAACTCCTGTGAAACATCCACTTCGATCATGATTCGCGCAAATGAGAGCTTTTCCTGCTGAGTTGTTGTATGGTCAGCATACATAGGTTTACCTATCTTGCTACCTATTTTACCCAATGCATTTTCACTCCAAAGCCACGGGTCAAGGTCTGGCAGCAAAACCCACACAGGAATGCAATTTATACTGTCAAGTTCCTGAGAGATTGCAGGGTTCCATGGTTTGAGGATTAGAGGGTTTCCTCCATATTTCCATGGTCCTGCCTTCATCACCTCATTTAGATCATTCTCATTATAAAATTTAAAGGTAAACCATCCTCTTCTAAAGTACTTCACCCTAGGTTTCCCCAAATTTCCCCAATTCTTATTAACATAATCAGTTAGCTCCTTGACAGAGGGTTTTGATCCAATTACATTTCCAATCAGAGTGTTTCTCCATTTTTCAATTGCATCCTGCACATCACCCTCCTCAATCGTAATCTCATTATCCTTACTGCTGTTTTCATCAAAGAACAAAGTCATCCCTATTTTCCCCTTTTCTGCAACTGATTTCCAGCTTGGGATCAATTTTTCACCATTATTACCAGCCTTATCCTTAGTCGTCTCAGTTTCCACCTCTAAATTCTTAGGCTGTACCCTAACCTCAGTATCAACAATCTCATTAGGAGAAGTATTGTTCTTACCAGCTTTAGAGAGTGCCGAATTGAGAACCTCGGCAAAAAGCAGAGGACGCGCGGTTTCAGTTAGCTGGGTTTGTGTTATTTGCTCCGATTCTACATCTTTTCCGCCAATTTCAGTAGTAATCTCTTCCTCGTGAACTGGGTCATCTGTTGGTGTTGCTTGTTTCCTCGGCCGCCCTGGTCTCCGGCCATTTGCCATGATCCTAAAGTAGCGAAAGTGTGTCTGTACTCTATAGGAGAAGCTCTCCTAATTTCATAGCAAGTTTAGGAAGAAGCGTGTGATTTTTTTTTTTACTTATAAATTCTTTTGTATAACTGTAAGTACATAAATTATTTTGTATTATTTTACCATTTCATGATTAACATATACTTGCATACGTGGAATTACTATCTACATTTACTTATAAATGAATTTTTTTTTTTAGAAATGAAATTTTTATTCACCAGAAACTGTAATAAGATTTCATTAACTCTTGACGCATTAATATCTCATAGTTAGATGCAGATAAGATCAGATTCATATGGAAATATAAAAACTGCCTTTATCCATAGCATGTGGTCAATTGTTTATACAATTAAAAAAAACACATATTTGAAGAAGAAAAAAATAGACTTATAGAGTAACGCAAAATTTAGTGGATAAAATTGAACTATATCCCTAATTATTAGTATTGGGAAATTACTAAATAAATTGAATTCCTATCCACCTATAGTAGATGAGTGACTTATCGTTATTAGTACGATCTTTGATTCGAAGTTTTATCATTAAAACACACAAATATTTAATTCTTATATTTGCCAAAATGTAGAAAACGTCATGTCAGACATTTTGTCACGTATTAAAATGTAAGTTTGACTTATGGTATACTCTGTATTATATTACTACAACTCATAAAAGAAAACTTTTATTTTTCCGTAGAAAAAAAAAACTTTTATATTAATTCATCTTTTCAAAATTACCATAAACTTACATAAGGTATTTAATGCATATATTCATAGGTAATAAATAAATTTTTTATATGATTACCTTAAACATACATATGTTAACTACATTTTCCTAACACTTAATTAATTACTTATTCTTCGTAGGGCTTTAGACATCTTCAATAAAGTTGGTTGTAATTGTTAGTGTTGAGGAGTTGATTTATAGTAGGGTCACTCATAGTTATTAGTACTCCCTCCAGTTTCTGAATGATGTTCTTGTTTTCTATTTGACTCAGTTCTAAATTATCTTCTACTTTCCTTATTCGTAATGATTTTTGTGGTCCTAATGATTTGTGACCCACCCACTTTTATTTTCCAGCACATCTTATTTCCTACAAAAAATTTCGTGTTATTTCATTGTGGAACATCATATAAAACAAGAGAGAATATTAGTATATTAAATCTAAATGTCATTATTTGGTGCTTATATGTAACAAAATGTAAAAATGTCATATTAGACTCTTGACTTATGGAACATTATCTTATCATAACATATAAAATAATTTCATGATTACCATAAGTTTATGTATGGTATACTACATTTCCATAACATATTTTAATTATCTATTCACCAGAAACTCTAAGAAAATTCGAATGGCTTTACACCTTTTCAATGCCCACGAAAAAAGCTTTGTTTATAAATACATTAAATATTAAAATTGTGTACATGATTACCATAAACTCACATATGGTAAAACAACATTTCCATAACATATCTATATAATAATATTAATAGGCTAACATTACTAATCCACGTGGCATGACATAGTTGATTTCGCATTGTTGTCATCTGCAATGCCATGTAGAGCTACGTGTCGCACTATATATAAATATATGAATTAAATATATTAAAACTAATGAAAATATTTTTATTATAAATATAATAAATAGAATACATTAATCAACTTATTTATTGAATTAAATAATAAATAATTTTTCATCTTCCACAATACATCTAAATTTTTTTAATTGAATTTTATGGTTAGTTTGAAAGTTTTTTTTTTATTGATGATAATCAATGTAGTGACTTTTGACCGTTGGTTTTCCAAGTTTTTTGTAACATATTATTTCGACATACTATATATATTTTGGTCTTTTGTTTGGCTTAGCATACAAAAAACTATGTGTTTCATCGTTTTTTTATTTAAGTTGTCAAAATAATGATAACTTTGGTCGGGACGAAAAGTGGTGCAGAAAAGGGATTCTCATATGCAACAGTATAGAGGGTGTTATTGTGTTTGTTCATATTAATTTTATGTAGCCATTATCATTGTTTGTAATCCCATATTATTAGCTTCCAAATAATATTATTATGTCGCACTTTAACTATTATAATGGATCGGAATTGATCGATTTGATCATTTATTTTTACGATTTGCAAGCGTTTAGTATTAAGATTTCAATAATATTGTAACATTGTTCCATGCATCAACTATGGGATTATCGAAGGGCGAAAGTGACAATTTATTCCATACACTTATAATCAATGGTGCAATCTAACATCATAGCTTCTACATGTGCAATTTAACACCATATGTTTTTATCATGAGCAATTTATCTCCTATGTTATTTTCTGTTTATTTTTTGTGATATAAGCATTTTATTAATTCCTCAAAATTTGAAAATGCAATAACTAATACACTAAATACTTTGTACTCAACTTTTGATGTGAATTTAGGTGTACATGAGTCAAAAATGTCGGCAAATGAGAGATTGTTGAAACGAGTTCAAAAGAGATCAATAGTATCTTCATCCACATGCTAGATTAGTAAACTGGTAGCGATGGAGTGTTGGGAATACTTATAGGAAATACTATTGTCCTCAATACGTAAACACACATTAACTAATGAGAATAACAATTTGAATTTGATTAGGTTAGGTAAGGGTACACCAAATGATATGATTACGTGATGATGGAAGGTTTTAAGAAAATTTACAATGATAATGACCGTTAGGCTAAACCCTAAAAATAGTCTGAAACGCAAACCTCTGGAGCATTTTTTAGAATGCGGAAACATTGGCGATATATCAGAATAAATCGGAAACTACATGGGTATTCTGAAAATATCCCTTTAAGATTTAGAATTGTTATATTGCTATTGTGGTTGATTTAGGGGTCGACTAATTGGCGTGGTCAATATTGATTGGACCAAGTTCAGTTAGGGTCTATATTCTATCAGGTTAAGTTCGGTTCATTAAAAGAAATGTTTTTGTAATACACGAATTAGTTTTGTAGAAATAAACTTACAGCGAAAAAACTGGTAATAAACATTGACGACCAATTGAAATTAAGGTTTCTCACATATATCCTTTTAATTTAACCAAGGAAAAGAGGTATATAAGAGATGTATAACAGTCCCGTGATTGTCACGGGCACAAAAGCTAGTTTTAATTATTTATTAACCAAAAGCTCTAAGAAAATCCGGAGGAATCTAGACATCTTCAATGCGCACGAAAAAGCTTCGTTTATAAATAAACTAGTTTAAAGAGTTTAAAGCCCGTGCGTTGCACGGTGACATTAACAATATTTTATATTATTTAGGCATTTTTTATTACCAAAATCATTATAATTATTGAAGTTAAATATTTTTTTATTAAGGTAACAACGAAATCAAGTTACCATTTATCTAGATTATTGAGTAATTCATTTTTAAAGTTCTCACACTGTATACTTACATGACATTAATGTTCTAGCTAATTAATTAAATTTTATCATAAAACCATTTACTTCCATTACTTACTTTAACCAACCTTTATCGTTTTACGTGTTTATATCTCATGACAAAAGTATAAAGATGTCAATACCAAAAAAAACTGAACACAAACTGTGCAAGATATATACATTTATTTCATATCAACAAACCTAAATAACAAATTGACACTCTCAATTGGAGCTTTATCAGGAGAATGCTTATGGCCATGAAGTTTCCTATCAAATTTGTGGACTGGATTTGTAAATGCATCACCACAACCTGGTTTTCTCTTAAAGTCAATGGATTCTATGAGGGTTTCTTCAAAGGTAAGAGTGAAATTAGACAGGGTGACCCCTTATCTCCATACATTTTTGTCCTTAGTATGGAGATATTGTCTAAATACTTCAGGCAGATGCACAAGGAGGAAAATTTCTCATATCATCCAAAGTGTGGAAGGATAAAGCTCACTCATCTCACCTTTGCAGATGACTTAATGATCTTTGTCTGTGGGGATGTACCCTCAGTTGGTGCGACTGTTAGATGTCTTCATGCATTTGCCAAAGTCGCAGGTCTGCATGCTAGTCCAGCAAAAACAGACATTTACTTTGGAGGTGTAAATGATGCATTCAAGTCTGAAATTCTTGCTCACTCTGGATTCTCTGAAGGTTTATTTCCTTTCAGATATCTAGGTGTTCCTCTCAGCTCTGCTCATCTGAGGAATGCAATGTTTAAACCCTTAATCCAGAAGATTCAGTCAGCAGTCAAGCATTGGACAACTTTGACACTCACTTATGCAGGGAAATGTCAGCTTATTACTTCCAACATTTTTGGGATTGAAAATTTTTGGTGTAACACTGTTTTACTGCCAAAGGGTATTATCAAGAAGATCCATAAACTCTGCAAAGACTATCCCTAGAGTACTGGTGATGGGCAGAGAAAAATCCAATTCAAAAGCTGGCTCAGCATATGCAGTCCTAAAACAGAAGGTGGGTTTAGTATTAAAGAAGTCTTGGCCTGGAACAAGGCTCTGTTAAGCAAATGGCTTTGGAGAATACACCCTGGTAAGAGGGGTATTTGGGAAAATTGGATCCATGCTTATAAGATGAAGGGGATTACTGTGGATAATATCAAAGCTATTCCTAGTGACTCTAAGAATTGGAGAAGCATTGTCAAGATTAAAAATGAACTTGCTGAGAACATTGATGGAGGCAGTTCAATTGGTGCAATTCTTGATAAGTGGTGCAGGAATGGTAAATTCAGCACCCAGCTAGCTTATGAGCATTACAGGACCAGATTTCCTACAGCTCACTGGCACAAGATCATTTGGAGAGGAGTTAATCTTCCGAAGCATAGTTTTATTGCCACTTTAGCTATGCAAAGGAAATTGGCAACTGTAGATAATCTAAGAAACAGAGGGGTAATCATGGTTAATAGATGCTATATGTGCAAGCATAAAGAGGTATCACATAGCCATCTCTTCTTCAGATGTGAGTTTGCTGCAAGGTGTGGGATGGAATTAGGAAATGGATGAATATGAACCAGAGCAATAACTCTTTGAAAGACATCATCAGCTGGTACAAGAGGAAGAAAAATAAGAAGCATTGGAAATACAAATGGGCAACCTGCAACCTAAACGCAACCATTTACTTAATTTGGCAAGAGAGAAACTGTAGAATCTTCAGAGATGAAGAGCATTCTGTCGAGTGGGTGATCAACCAATTGAAATTTATTATTATTACTAGACTTTTTTATTGGACTAGAAATTGCAATGTAGAGGAAGTAGTTGAGCACATGATTGCTTAATTGTGCTAGTGGGTATTTTTGTAAGAATGTTCTTTTGTTTTTCCCCCAAGTGGATAAATAATAGAACCAAAATCTAAAAAAAAAAAAAAAAAAAAAAATGACAGATGTTGTGCTATAGTGGTTAAGATAGATAGAGGTACCGAATACAATAAGTTTCCTTTTCGAATTTGTTCTCTATATTGTATACCGATTTCTAAGCTTATTACACTTAATGTTAGTAAGATTTTGTATGATTTAACTTATTCTTTTTAAAATATTCGTATCACGAGAGTAAGATGTTGTAACTATAATGAATCTAGTAAAAGAATTGATTCCAAAAGAATTTATATTAGGTTAAATCTAGTGCAAGTTTAATAAATTTAAATAATCAAAATAACTTTAAATCATAACTTACGAAACCGAAGCAAAAAAATATATTATCTTAATTATTTGTTTCTTTAAGTCATCTTATATTTTGTTACGTTGAATCAATGACTCAAATTAAAGATTATACATTAGTTATTTTAAATCTTATAATTGCAATAATGTTTGCACGTTGTACATTACAAATTCTTAAGATGAAAAGTTATGATTCGTACCAATGACTTTGTTTATGTGACCATGTTTCAAATTACCTATCAGTAAAAGGTAATTCTAGATTTGTGATAAATGGTTTTATGACTACTGGAATATATATAAATGCACTTTTGCAAATGTTTGATAATCAAGAATTTACTTATAGTTATTCTTCAATTAAAGATCTTATATCATCATTTTCAATATTATGGCTCGAGGGTCTGTCTAGACCTCCATAAAAATATTTATAATTGTTTGTTTCTTCAATAGATAGACTATATTTATAAATAGAATATTACATTTTATAGGACTATGTATTAAAATTTTCAAAACTTAGTGTTCAAATTTGATAGTTTTTTACGAAACCGACAGTTAATGCCCTAGCTCGCAAAATGAAATCGTCTTACATTTCTGTAAGGAGGCGGTATCCTATCTTCTTATGATTACAGTAAATTTGAATTTGGAATATAATATAATCTTTCCATTACCCATGATAAAATTATTTGTATTATCTTAACATTTCATGACTACAATATACTTGGTTAGAAATATTATCTTCCAAACTTATAAATGATTTTTTTTATAAATAAAAAAATCGAATTTTTCTTCACTTGAAAATGAAATAAAATTTCAATGTCTCTAGATGTATTAAAAGGGTCCATTTCTCATGAGAACAGCCTATCTCATGAGAACCATAAGAACCCCTGTATACAATCAGATAGCAATAATGAAGGGTCAAGATTAATCCCAAAAATAAAACAAACTCAATCCCATTTTCTCTCTCCTACCCTCACCCAAGGCCCGACCACCCACAACCACCCACGAGTCCTACCACCGGAAAACCACCCAACCACCATCCCATCCGGAGACCCACCATAAATTCGCCGCCGTCGACGTGCCCATCATCCGCGCCTCCGCAACACCACTTTTCTCCCCTAATTAAACATCAATTTTTTTTCTTCTTCCACATTCTCTCTCCTTGTTTTTCAGCCTCATCTCCGGCGACAATGGAGATTCCGGCCGACAATAATGCAAAGTTGGATTGCACAATCGAGTGTATTCAAATGCACAATTAGAGGAAATGCAATGCACATACAATAATTTGAGAATGTGCAATACAATTAAGGAAACTCACTCACATTTTCTCTCTCTTTCTCCTCCACCTCCCCAAACCCGACCACCACTATAACCACCCAAGCTGCCAAACCCTCTGTCACCAGCCGCCACCCAGAAACCACTATTATTGCTTGACGACGCACTAATGTTATTCCTCCACCCCCGCGTTGACGATACGTTTCCACCATCAATATTTTAAAAGGTATGTAATTGCACATACTCTAGATTCGGAATGAACATACACTAGATTCGGAATGCACCTACACTAGATTCGGAATGCACATTTAGAGATTATAGATTGTACCATTACATGATTCAAAATGTAACTTCAAAATTCAAAGATTTCGATTGTACATTAATTAGTTTTATAAGAATGCACATCTAGATTTCTAAAGACGAGGGGTGGCCCTGTTGTTGCCGGAGACGCTCGTGCGAGTGGCGGCGTGGGTCGGAGCGGCGGTGCGCGTCAATGGAGGTGGTCGTAGTATGCTTGTGGAGAGATAAAATGAGGTGAAGAGATTGTTGAGGTGGCGGGGTGGCTTGGCGTCATGGATGGGGTGGTGGGATGAGGTCGCGTCACCATGTGCGGCCCACCGGTGGTGAAATATGGGAGTGATCAAGCGGTCGGTGCTACGAACAGTGGTCAATAGCGGTGGTGGGCGGCGGTCGGCATGGAGGGGAGAGAGGAAATTTGGGGGGAGGAAAAAAAAAGAAGGGGAAAAAAGAACGTAATCCCAGCCTTCAATTTTAGATCTAATGGCTTCTAGGGGTTCTTATGGTTCCCATGTGAGGAAGAGTTCTCATATGAACTCAGTCTTGTATTAAAAGGTTATGGTTCTATGCAGAAAAGATCAGATTCATTAAAAAAATATACACACTACATTTATTCGTAGTTTGTGGTCAATCTTTTATATATATACTAAAACATAGATTACAAAAAAAAGAATAATACTATAAAATAACACATATATTAAAGCGAGTAAATAATTGCCTTTAGTCGTAGTTATTACTATTGGGGAGTTTACATGAATAAGTTACAAATTCTTTTCTATTGTCTTACCATTTCGTGATTAATTGTCATATACTCCCTTGGCAAACAAATGTTCCCATGATCATGATTGTTGAGGGATCTTTTTATGTTTTTTTTGTTTTGTTTGTTGCTTTTGACTATCCATGTTGGGAGCCACTTCTACACTAAATGAACTTATAACGCTTTTATTCACCTAAAACTGTATTAAAAATTCATTAATTGTAGACACATTTAAAAAAAATATTTGGTTCTTATATTTTACCAAAATGTAGAAAATCTCATATAGTTTTCTCTTATGTTAAAATGTAGGTTTTACTTATTATCTTACCATAACTTAAAAAGGAAACTTTTATATTAATGGTTTTTTTTCAAAATTACCATAAACCTACATATGGTATACACCGATTCCATAAGTAAATTATATGAATTTTATACATGATTACCATAAACTCACATATGGTAACAATTCCATAACATAAATTAATTCCTTATTTACCAGAAGCTCTAAGAAAATTCGAAAAGCTTTAGACCTCTTCAATGCCCACGAAAAACGTTTAGTTTATAAATATACTAGTTTAAAGCACGTGTGTTGCACGGTTACATTGAAAATATTATATAGTATATACGTATCATTCATTACCGAAATCATTATGATATAGCTTAACAAAGTTTAATTTGAGGTCATAAATATATTATAGATTTTATATTCTCATTACCAATAAGATGACCATAGTTGTATCTCGTTGTTAATAGATTGATTATATTTATACTTCGAATATTATATATTTTAGGATTGTGCATAAATCTTTCAAAACTCTAGGGTAATTCCATTAGCGTTGTGGGATTTCCCCCCCATTTTCAGACTCATTCAATGCAAAAAAATAGTTGAATTTCTAAAAAAAAAAAAGAAAAAACGATTACATTAAGGTAGCTGACCTAATAAATTTGGCTGATACTAATAGTTTTTGTGCAAAGAGATCTACTCATACAAATTAATTTCTTCCATTAAGGCATAACTCACCTAATTAAATTCAGTTTTTTAATAAATTAAATTAGATCATTTGACATCTGATATGTACCTAGATCAAATAACTTCTGATTTAATCATATAGTTTCAGACCAGATCATATGGAATCTAAATAACCAAGACATAATCAATTTTTATGCAAATAACCTCAAACTAAGCTTCCCTATATTTTACATTTCTTTTTTAATCAATTGAGATCAATTGACATCTGAAATGTTCAATCAGATCAAATAACTTCTTATTTTATCAAATATCTTCATACATAATAATACAGAACGTAAATCACTAAGACATAGTCATTTTTCATGCTCATAACCTCAAGGTAAGGTGGATTGATGTTCTCTTGATTTTAGCATTTTTACAACAAAATGTTTTTAACTGAAGCCTATCAAGATGCATTGATGTTAAGTGTAATAGAAACTGCAAATGATGACAATTATAAAAAAATTCTCAAAAAATAAAAAATAAAAACATTATGACAATAATGATGACAATACCTTTTTATATATATTACATTCTCTATTCAAAAATATGTTTCAATATCATTTTTGGAGGTGAGACATTAAACCGAAAATTTATTTTATAATATAAAGCCAAAAATTGCAAAACTATAATATTATCAAAGTAAAATATCAGATTTATGTACTTAAAGTTATACGGTGTACTCATTTGGTTGGTACATTTTGGAAATGAGAGAATATCTGTTATTATGGTTACAATAAACTCAAATTTGGAAAACAATATTTCCATAACTTATAAGAAAATGATTTTGTATTATCTTAACATTTCATGATTACCATATACTTGCAAATATAAAATTACTATATATCTTCCCTTACTTATAAATGATATTAGTTAGGCTCTTATATTTACCAAAATGTATAAAATGTCATGCAGACTTTTTCGCACGTATTAAAATGTAAGTTTGACTTATGGTATATATTATCTTACTATAACTCATAAATAAAACTTTTATATTGATTTATTTTTTCAAAATTACCATAAATTTACATATGGTAAGTGCATATTCATAAGTAATAAATGAATTTTTTATATGATTTCCATAAACTTACATATGGTAACTACATTTTCATAACACTTGATTAATTCTTTATTCACCATAAGCTCTATGAAAATTCGTAAAGTTTTAGACCTATTCAATAGAGCCGACTTATAATTGTTAGTATTGGTAATTCATTTGAATAAGTGAAATAGCTACCCATTTATAGTAGGGTGACTTATAGTTATTAGTATAAAGGTCATTTGGTGGTTATATGTACCAAAATGAAGAATTTGTCATATTTAACTTTTGACTTATGCAATATTATTTTACCATAACATATAAAATATTTTCATAACACTTGATTAATTCTTTATTCAAGATAAGCTCTATGAAAATTCGTAGAGTTTTAGACCTCTTCAATAGAGCCGACTTATAATTGTTAGTATTGGGAATTCATTTGAATAAGTGAAATTTCTACCCATTTATAGTAGGGTGACTTATAGTTATTAGTATTACAAATATAAAGGTCATTTGGTGGTTATATGTACCAAAATGAAGAATTTGTCATATTTAACTTTTGACTTATGCAACATTATTTTACCATAACATATAAAATATTTTCATGATTATGAAAATGTCATATTTTCATGATTACCATAAACTTATTTTCATGATTACTATAAGCTTATTTTCATGATTACCATAAGTTTATGTATGATATACTACATTTTCATAACTAATATATAAATTTTATACATGATTATTACCATAAACTCACATATGGTATAACAACAATTCCATAACATAAATTAATTCCTTATTCACCAGAAGTTCTAAGAAAATTCGAAGGACTCTAGACCTCTTCAATGCCCACGAAAAAAGCTTTGTTTATAAATATATATAAGATATAAGATGGACAATGCCAGAGGTCTATAGTGTAGATAGACACCCAAAAGTGTCTACAATTAGCAATAACTAGGTGAAACCGTCCGTGCGTTGCACGAGACACTTTATCATAATCGCTTATTCTTATTTATTAAGTTAATCTCAAAAGAAATAAGTAAACCATGATAACTAATTAAACGTCTGTTAGTTAAAATGTCTCCTAATCACACTCAATCGTCATTTTACATTTGTATGGAGTATTACTTGATCTTTAAATAATATTTTTTTTGTTTATTTTTAAATCATTTTTCACAAAAAATTTTAACTTGTCAAACATATCTCTACCAAAATCATACGTAATTTTTCAAAAGTATGTGTAAATGGATCTTATATTGAAATACATTGTGACACGAACTCAATGATACATGTATCGTAATATTTAGATATACGTAACCCCAGTTATAACAGTTTACATTATGTTTCATGTTGATAAATTTATTACGTAAGAGTTTTACAAATATTGAAATCTCTTTGCATGCATTGCTTAATGTTTAATATGGATTATCTTAATATTTTATGTGAGAGTTTAACATATCTTGGACTCTCTTTGTGCATTTTTTGAGCTCCCGATGTTCTCAATGCGCTCTAAATTATTAGTTTCTTAACTTTTCAAAAGTATGTGTAAATTGATCTTATATTGAAGTACATTTCGACACGAACTTAATAATACACGTATCGTAATATTCTGTTATACGTAGCTTGAGTTATAACAATTTATATTACCTTATTACTTTAGGTGAGAGTTTAGCAAATTTTGGACTCTCTCCCTGCATTTCTTGACCTCCCGACGCCCTCAATGCGCTCCAAATTATTCGCTTTTAGATATATATTTATTAGATTTTACTATACTATCAAAATTTTACTACTCACACAATTAATTTTAATACCTGAATTTTGCATTACAATTAATGTTACTACTCCGATCACAATTTTAATACTACTAAGTTAATATTATATTGTAGACAAACTAATTGTATCTAAATGTAGGCCTCTAGCAATTTGCTAAATATATTAAGATATTAAGATTGTGTACATGATTACCACAAACTCACATATGGTAAAACAACATTTCAATAACATATTTTTTTTTTATTCACCAGAAACTCTAAGAAAAGTCGAAGGGCTGTACACTTCTTCAATACAAAAACAACAACAACCAAGCCTTATTCCCAAAATGATTTGGGGTCGGCTAACATGAATCGTCATCTAGTAACCGTCTTGTGTACGCCATGAAATTCCAAAACGTTGTAAACCTTTCTGAAGTAATTAAATATTTTCAAAGGAAGTTTTATAAAGTCGTCAAAATAAATTCAAAAGATTTACAAAAAAAAAAAAAAATTTGGGAAAAGAGTTGGGGGAAACCAAACAAATAAATCAAAAGAGTCAGATTAAGTCCGTCGCATGTATAGAGTCTCTCCACCTCGCCCTATCCAACACCATACTCTCTTCAAGCCCTTGGAAGCTCATATCACTTCTAATCACCCTCATCCAAGTCATCTTAGGTCTTCCCCGACCCCTACTAATAATACCAATTCCCCACCCTTCTACTCTTCTAACCGGCGCGTCACTAGGCCTCCTCCTCACGTGACCATACCATCTCAGTCGGTTCTCCATCATCTTATTCCCGATGGGTGCAACCCCTACTTTCTCCCTAATAACTTCATTTTTTAACCTATCACGTCTTGTGTGCCGACACATCCACCGTATCATGCGCATCTTCGTCACACTCATCTTATGAACATGACACTGTTTCACGGCCCAACATTCCGTGCCATATAATAGTGCCGGCCTAATTGCCGTTCGATAAAACTTACCCTTCAACTTATTAGGCATTCCTCGATCACACAGAAACGGAAAAAAGCTTCGTTTATGAAGATTATTAAGATTAAGATTAAGATTAGACTAGCAATACACTAATACCAAATTTTTATTAGGAACTCAATTACTCCAATGGGTAGTTTCTCTTCTTGAACTTGCTTCGAGTTCCAATCAACATATAAGTGGTCGTATAGTAGGCAATAGCTCAAAAGAAATACAAGAATAATTTTAATTCCTAATTAAGAATTGTAACTCTTGTGGGTTGTTTGGTTAGTTGACATTAGTCACGTGAATTACAAATTCCCAAGGATTCCAATTTCTCTGAAATGGAGTTTTATCTATTGTATTAAAGCAAATAAAATTATAAATATAGGAAATTCACACGAATTATATATCATCGGGTCAGAATTGAAGTATGATACACGTGAGGTTCTATGAGATCAGACAATTTAGAAATCTATCTAATTCCTATGCAATGCCAATTCCAAAGGTGAATCAAACGACCATTAAATCTATAAAAGAATTTATACGGATAATCACTTCACTCACACTCATCGTTTCTCCAAAGTATTTTAATTTTTCAACATGTATGTTTAACTAAAAATTATAGAGTTCGTTATTCTTTATCCACCGAATTAGAAAATACTCATTATTTCGTCCATCGTAGGAATCTAGTGCCTTAAACTTCAAGTAGTCAGGTTCCATTACATACATCACAAGAAGCATTTGTAAAGAATGTATCCTAGATTTATCCTAGTTGGGTTAAATGGTTTCCCTTAGAGGGTATTTGTCAATAAATACTTGAATCTCAAATTCAAATTTGACCAAAATCTCATATTTAGAAATTCAAAAGTATATTTAGCGTAAATCAAATGACAGCTCAATGCCACTCACTAAAATTATGGAGAGAGATTCTGTTGTGAGGAGAGAAATTCGAGGGAGGCTAGAGGAGAAATGAAAAGATGTTGAAGTTGTGAGATGTGTCGGATGTGGAGGGTGAGATGGTGAAGGTCGGCCGCCAAAGGCAATTGTGCTAGTGTAATTGTAGGGGGGTTGATGGTGGGGGTCGAGCGGAGGTCCGACAATGGAGGACAGGAGATGAGGTAGGGGGAGGAGAGAGAAGACATGCAACTAGGATTTTTTGTTTTGTTTTATTATTAATTTTATTTTGAATTGTTTAATTTGGTCTATAGGATTGAATAAAATTAGGGAAAATTTTCAATGTACCATTGACCTTTCCGAGATTTTCAGTTATACTTCTCAGGTTTGCAAAATGAGTGTTTTTTTTTTTTTTTGTTTGTTTTTTACTAACGGAGTCTAACACCATTAACACATATGTATTTATTTTAAATAATTTCACATAATTAACCTTTTATCATGTTAATTACTAAAACGAAAACAAAAATTCAAAAATCAATCAACCCACCATTTTTTCTCTCCTCTCCATTTTTCTCTCCTCCCCACCACCAAGCACCACCTTCTCACGGTGGCCACACGTACGGACCACCATCAACTATAACAACACCACCATCCTCGGACATGCCCCATTCCGGCGACCACAAGCCGACCATCATACCCAACCCCGACCCCCGTTCCTCCATGTCTACACTTCTTTCTGTATTCCTCCATCCTCCCTTTTACACCTCCCCCTTCCCTCATTCTTGATCCACCACCCCTCGATCATGGTCCACGTCCACCTACAAACGTCGTCGGAGACCTCAAATGTTGCCATATAAGGAGGAAAATGAGGAGAGAGAAAATTGTGATAGTGAATAAAATGGTGGGGATATGTGACCGTGGAGGCCAAAAGAGGCGCCGGTGGTCGTTGATCATGGGCCACGTGGGGTCGACATAGGGTTGCCGATGTTCTGGTGGTGGTCGTCAGAGCACTGGTGGTGGATGAGGTGGTTGGGGGTTGTGAAGGTAGGAGGTGGGAGGAGAGCAGAGAGTATATGGGTTGGGTTTTTTTTTTCTTTCTTTTGTTTTAATTGATGAGATTAAGAGTCAATTTGAGTGAAAATAGTCAAAGGCACTAAGATAGGTACGGCGTCAGACTCCTTTAGTAAAAAAATATTAAAAAAACCCCATTTTGCAAACCTGAGGGTATTTTAGGAAACTCGGAAACGTGAGCGGTATACCTGAAAATCTCGAACATACGATACGGCCTATTTCTTTTTTTTTCCTTAATTTGTTTGGTATTGGATTACGATTGAGAATCCAATTGATTCCGTATTTTCCTAAACATTATTTGAAACTGAATATGAAAATCTCAATTGATAAATTTGTAATGACAATATTTTAAATCACTGAATTCAAATGCTATCTTAATGATTTTGTCATTTGTATTCGTTTCTTGAGCTCATGAATGAATTTCAGTCGGACATTTTCATGAGCTAGCTATTCAAGTTTGTTTTTTTAACGGGCGCACTTAAACAAGAAAATGAGATTTTAACATATGCCAAGTTGACATACTTGACAAAAAAAGAACAACTTAACTTTGTTTATTATTAGCAGTTTTGGGTCGAGTTGTTCTAATTGGTGTTTTGGGCAATATGTTCGTTCTTTGAGTTGTGTGAGTTCGGTAACTTACCCCTCGCCTGTTTTTAGGGCCCGCTGAACCCATATCATCTCACACCTAGTAAGGACACTGATTCCGACTTGATTTCAATCTGCTCTTTTGAGTTTTTGTGGGCTAGGATTTTTAGGCTAATTGTCATGGGAGATCTGGGTGTGTAGGTGGATTTCAGTGTCTATATTCTTTATAATCGGGTCTTCGAAGTCCACCTGCCTCACCCCGGATAAACACAGGTCTTTGGGTTGATCTCAGATTTGTATGTCTCTTTTTCTTTTCTTTTCCCTCCTTCCTCTGTCACAGGCACTTAGGCCATTTTACCCCTGCCAGTAGGAGTCCTATTTGCGCCTTTCTTTCTCTGCTTTGCCGTTACAAAAAAAAAAAAAAAAAAACCATTTGTACCACCCTTTGACTTTTATAGATGAAAAGCTAGGAAGCACGGACACGCCTGTTCAGTGCCGTGTCTGTGCCCGACACCGTGTCGGACAACGACACGTGTCCGACACACCCAAAAACCGTGTCCGGTTTTTTTATTTAATTTTAGGACACAGACACGGTTTTTTAATTGAACACGAACTAGGCACTGACCAGACACCAACCAGATACCCGACACGACACAAAACTACGTCGTTTTGATAAGTTTTTTAAAAAAAAACTATTTTTTCTCTCTCATATTCTAATTACACTAGCAGATAGCTCAACTACATGTGTTACTTCTTTGTCTCTTTTGTTTCCCATCTTCTTGCTCCGGTTGACTCTTCCACCTTCGATCGATGCCGCCTTAGGAGAATTCCTCCGACCGACGTCCACTAGCGGCCCCATCGCTACAGCCCAACCTGCACCCGACCGCACTAGCCCTACCTCTACCTACCCGCGAACAGTACTTGTAATTGAAAAAAAGATGCATTCAAATACATATTAATTTTTATTTTTTGCCGTGTCCGTGTCCGCTATTTTTCAAAGTGCCGTATCACGTATCCATATCGGTGTCCGTGTCCTTGTCCGAGTCCGTATCGGTGCTACCTAGATGAAAAGTAGTCTAACATACGGAGTATGTAATTTTCCTTCACTTGGTCATTTATTGATTGTTTTATGTAAAAATAGATGTACAATCATTTTAGATGATAGATTATTACTAGATCTGATCCCCACTCAACCATTCTCTTATTTATATTGTTTCAACAAACTTAAACCAATTCAATAGTCAAAATTTGCCATTTGTGTTTGATTAGTCTTTAAATAAAATTGTTTCACACGGCTTACTTTTAGCATCACCCATAAATCTGAATAAATAAATGGATGGTTAAGTAAAACTTCAAACAAACAGTCTAGAACTCCGATTGTAGATTCTATTAAACCAAATTCTGCCAGATCACATCAGGTTTATTAGACAATTATAGAACGATAAAACTTGGATTGTGAGTTTAGATATGCTACAAGATTATTCCAAGTGCTACCTAATGATTTTTGGTTGGGTCGGTTACAGACCGGGTCATCATCGAGTTATATCGGTTCAGTTCATCATTGGGTCGGGTCTTGTCCGGTTTGATTGATCACAATGTTGGGTCTTATCGGGTCAATTGGTCAACAAATAGGATCGGGTCGGGTTTGCCAGCCCTACAAAGGAGAAAAGAAAACGAAAAGAAAGAAGATGCCCCCACTTTGGAAAGCCAACACAACACCGGACTTGAGTCAATTCAACATGTGAAAGCAGACTGAAATCTCAATCTGAAGCATTCCTAATTATTTCCCTCGCCTTGAAGCTTCCTTCTCCCCCTCCCCCCAAAACCATTCCTCACTCTCTCTCTCTCTCCTCTCTTCTGCTTAACCATCTCCATCACTCTCCTACCCCCTAAAACAACACCTCCCATACGGCATACGTACCTTATAAGCTCTTATTATTCTCTGATAATTTTCTTCATATGTTCATTTCTCATCCCATAATTATCACAAACACAACATTATTAGTCTTTGTATCTACAATTATTATTACACATCACGAGGTACATACAATGCCAAGAAAAAAACAACACCAACTTGTTTATCTCTTGCTCATTATTATTACTAGTAGTAGTTTTGTATATTCTTGTGGTGCGTTAGCAGCAGTAACAACCCCTCAGAAATTCCGGGAGGCGCCACAGTTCAACAACGCACTAGAATGCCCCACGATATTGTCCGACGATCAGGACACCGTATCCGACACCGACACTGTTTTAATATGCTCGGATCAAGCCGTCCACGTGGCGATGACCTTAGACTTGACTTACATCCGCGGCTCAATGGCTGCTATATTTTCCGTCCTTCAACACTCTTCTTGCCCACAAAACATGTTTTTCCATTTCGTCATCTCCGCCACGCGCTCCAACGCGTCTGAGCTACGCGCCACGCTCTCCACCTCATTTCCTTACCTTCGGTTCGACCTCTACCCTTTCGACGACTCCGCTGTCGCGGGGTTGATCTCCACGTCCATCCGGTCCGCCCTCGACTGCCCTTTGAACTACGCTCGCTCCTACTTGGCGAACCTGCTCCCGCTTTGTGTTGGGCGCGTGGTGTACCTCGACTCGGACGTGGTTGTGGTGGATGACATTTCTACCCTCTACAACGTGGACTTGAAAGATGAAAAAGTATTGGCTGCTCCCGAATACTGTTACGCCAATTTTACCACCTATTTTACGCCAACCTTTTGGTCCAATCCTTCGTTGTCAATCACCTTCTCCGACCGCAACGCGTGTTATTTCAACACCGGAGTTATGGTGATTGACCTAAACCGTTGGCGTGCGGGAGACTACACGCGCCGGATTGAGGAGTGGATGGAGTTGCAAAAGCGAATGCGGATTTACGAGCTGGGATCTTTACCGCCTTTTTTACTTGTTTTTGCCGGTAACATTGTCCCGGTCAATCACAGATGGAACCAACATGGTCTCGGAGGTGACAATTTCAGAGGACTTTGCAGAGATTTACACCCTGGACCGGTGAGCCTACTACATTGGAGTGGGAAGGGGAAGCCGTGGGTCCGGCTCGACGCAAGCCGACCGTGCCCACTTGATGCATTATGGGCTCCTTACGACCTTCTACAAACTCCCTACGCTCTCGACTAGCTAGTCATCAGAGCGGGGTTTGAGGTGGTTCAGATGTACGCAACCTTTTTACTCCTTATATTCGTGCTCGATTATTTTTGCATTATTTGTGTACAAAGATCTGAGTTTCTCTGGCGCTGCACAGTCGGAGGGAGTAATATAATACAGTAGTAGTATGTTTGCTATACATACGTACTATATAATAAAGTGTTCTGCTAGTGTAAAACTGTAACTGGAGGAAGCAGAGGAACAACAAGAAGATGATGATCATCAAGTAAATGCAGATAAGTTGCACTCTGTAATATTTTTCACTATATATTACTACTGTATAACTGGGTAATTTAGATTAGGAGGAGGGAAGCTGTACGTGTAGGAAGTTTATACCTTTTTTACACTTTTTTTGTTTTGTTGTTTTTTATTAGTATATACTAGTACTCGTAGATTGCAGAATATTATAAAGAGCTTCAATTTTGTGCCAATAAATATTTCACGAGACACATGACACTAATGATATGTATATGCTTCGTAATTGTGATACGTTACGTCAGTAGACTTGTATAGAACTTAATACGGAGTAGTAAAGAGGAGCAATTTTATATCAATTTGAATCTTGCCTACGTTAGTACTCCCTCCGTCAGGGCCGTAGCGTTCATTTAAGAGGCCCGAGACAAAATACATCAAAACGATAATTTTGAGGCCCTAAATATAAACGATGTCATATGTTTTCGAGGAGCCATATAAAATACATTGTTTCAGACCCATTAAAAAAACTTTAGAACTAAAATAAATAAGGAAGATTACAAAACATTGCAAAAGATGAAGAAAAAAAAAATCAAAAGAAACACATTTAATTAGGTAAGGAAAGAAAAAAACGTTGGAAAAGAAAATAAATCAATAGAAACACATTTAATCAAGGCAAGGAAAGAGGTAAAAAAGGAAAAATAAAACAGTAGATAGTGGGTCTCGAACTCTTGAACTCTTGAAGGGCCGGTTTATTACATGCAAACATTACCACTAGGCTGCCATCATTTATCTGATACATTAGGGAAATGTAGTAAAAATTTCAAAGTTTTGGGCCCCCGAAAATCGGAGGCCCTGTTCATGGGCCCTGCTTGTAACACTACGGAATATGAAAAGTGGATTATGGAGTTGGTTTGTCCCACATTGGGAAAATAAAGCTCATATGATCAGTTTATTATAGATTCCTACCATCATACTACCAACAAGGCGTTCACCTTTTAGAGCCCACGAGAGAATATTCGGGCCTAATGGGTGACTTCCCATCTTATTGGGTTTTGTTGCGACGGACGGTGGATCGGGCTGTTACAGATGGTATCAGAGCAACCCTGCGACCACGTGCTGGGTGTTGGGGCGAGGCCCAGACCAGCCGTCTAGCGGGGGAGATCTTGGACCTGTGTTGATGTTAGTATGGAATGGTCGAGGCGCGACGGGAACGTCGCGTTCTCTAAGTGGGGGAGTTTGTAACATTACGGAATATGGAAAGTGGATTATGGAGTTGGTTTGTCCCACATTGGGAAAATAAAGCTCATATGATCAGTTTATAATAGATTCCTACCATCATACTAACAACAATGCCTTCACCTTTTAGAGTCCACAAGAGAATATTCGGGCCTAATGGGTGACTTCCCATCTTATTGGGTTGTGTTGCGACGGACGGTGGATCGGGCTGTTACACTGCTCGCCCAGCCACTTCTACAGGCCTGCCCTCCGTCCCATCTCAAACGACCCGACCGTTTTTTTTTCAGTGGAATAAGAAAAATTGATACAATAAGTTGAGTGGGGTAATATTAGGAAAAAGGAGGAGAGAGATTGTGGTGATTAATAAAAGTAGTTGACATAATACGAGAGAAGATGAGATAATTTAATAAACGGAAAATGCACGTGGTACCCCTGTACTTTGGGGGTTTGCACACGGTAACCCTGTATTTCAACTTAGTGCACACGGTACCCCTGTACTTTTGAAAACTGCACACCATACCCTTTTTTGCTTCTTCCCTCATAACATCATCAGATAATTTTTTTAGTGCATTATTTAAGCAACTATTCTAAATCATTAACATACTAATTACACATTAAACATTAACTTATCCCTCATAATACACATTAACCTACTTTGTAAGTTAGTACGTGGTGGTGGTGGGCAAGGAAGGGGAAGGGGAAGGGGAAGGGGAAAGGAGAGAGGAGAGAGAAAAATGAAGGGGTGGGGGTTAATTTGTTCTAATTATTATTATCATTTTATTTTAAATTATTTGGTAATTAACTTGAGTTAGTTGTAGCCATGTTAACATTATTAAGTATAAACTAACGGAGTTAAAAAGAAAGGGCATACTGTGCAGTTCCTAAAAGTACGGGGGTACCATGTGCACTAAGTTGAAGTACAGGGATACCGTGTGCAAACCTCCAAAGTACAAGGGTACCATGTGCATTTTCCGTTTAATAAAAGTAGGATAGAAAAATATGTCCCAAATTAGATGGGGTGTTTGAGGTGGGACGTCCCAAAATGAAATATGGGGGCGTTTAAGTTGGGACGGAGGGAATATTGTTATGTTGAGTTGTTCAATTTCTAGCTAGCTAGCCTCTTGGCAGTCGTAATTCACGACAATTTCAACTTTTGGTGATGTTCAGATTCAAATTCTCCTTACGCAATTGATATATTAAGGTGTTGATTTCATGTGGAAAGAGTCACATTGTTATTTTTGAAGTTTCATCCATTATTTTAATTTCTAATCAAAATCACAACATGTCCCAAAGGATCATCATAACTAGCTAGTGGCTATCTAGCCAAAAAAGAGAAAGTCTTAGTGTACACTTCGTATTTATATACAGTTCTAAATGTATAAGCACCAATTTTTATTCACATGTCTCACTACATTTCATTTCTCTCCCCTTAATTTCACCATATAAATTTAGAAAACATATCCAAACTACCCTTGGTGATATATATGACATAAACCTGTCAAACGGGTCGGGCGGGTGGGTTTCAGGTTCGGGTCACTACGGGTCGAGTCAAGTTAAATACGGGTCGACTATACGCGGGTTAATACGGGTTCGGGTCGGGTTACGGCGGGTTGACCAAAGGGTCAAAAATACATGCTCGCGCCTTTTTTTTTCTCGGTAATTATTATCATCAAATTATTATTTTATTACTATGTACAAGCATTTTATGTATAGTATTATATAATAATAGTTCAAGTATAGTTGTGTCCTTATACGAGTATGTATCAATTAATCCATTGTTAATATTTAATTAATATTTATCTATTTCTTTTTATTTTCTATTATTATAATATATATTTTGCACAATTAATTTGACCCAACGGGTTGACCGTGTCGGGTCGGGTTATGACCCAGGCATTTGGGTCAATTTCGGGTCGGGTAGAGAAAAACGGGTTATTTTGGGTTATTTTCGGGTCGGGTAATCTTCTCACAGGCCTAATAATGTGACATACAAATAGCCGTGCCAAAAAAAAAACTAGCTAGTAACTAGTGTATTCACACTATTATTTTAACTGTAAACATCGATTGTAGTACATACTCGAAAAACTAATTAAAAGTCTAAAATAGATACATACGTAATGGCATTAATGAAACTCTTACAAACACGAGAATTTAAACATGAAAACTACCTAGCTAGTATAATCCAAACTTTTATCGTAAATACTGTGCCGACCACGGATCGTTTGAAATATATAAGCATAAAAATCCTAGAAAAGCATGAGTTAATGACTCAATGAGCATCCAAGTTAGATATGATGTCAGGTTCTAATAATAAAGATGATTCTATTTTCGCATTTTAGGTAAATAAGGGTCAATTGAGTATAGACAAAGTAGAAGAACCAAGAAGAAGGGTAAACAGTTGAGAGTGGGGGGTGTCAGGGAGTCAGTGACCATAGACTTTTTAGAATAAAAACAGAACATAACTATTCATAATTGGATTTACACCAAATCATACAAGTAAATCATTGCCTTGTTGTCCTAGCTTGTAAAGTGCATTACTATGAGACTACTCGTATAAGATAGTGCCCTTACTCAGATGGGTATGGTCCCCTTCAAAAGTAAAAACAAAGAACTAAAGATATGAATGTATACGGATTAAATATTCAAGATCGAGCACTTGGTGCCAAAATCAGCCCCTTAAATCTCCATGTCACTCAACTTTACTTACAATTTTTGTTATCGTCAACTATTATAATTCGTATTTTGATCATTATATTGTTCAACTTTAAGTCTTACTTTGACTCGAAGATTTTTCACCGGTATATTTTCATTCGATCAGTTACATTTTCAAGTGCTCATGCATCCTTTTAAACTGTTTGAGCACTAGATTCAAGTTTGCTAAATAAGAGGTTTACAAGTATATGAATAACATTTTTAAATTGTCTCTCATGATAATAAAGCCCAAAATCCCATGGCCACAATCAAAAGGTTTTCATTCAAGTTTGCTAAACATTTATGGTCTTTCTCTGAGGTAGATAATTGGAGTATATTATAATAAAAGAATAAATACTAAAAAGTTCAGATTATTTTCATTTATTTTGAAGGTAGGAAATAATAGATTATAAGGGTACAATTGTAAATTGTCACACTGTTTATAGTATATATGCAGACGTCATGATAAGATGTGATTAAGGTTTGTGAAAAATAGTTGTTATTGTCGTTTTATTATTGATGAGGGGTGAACCCCTATTTATATCGTTACATAACTTGTACCGTAAGGCGGAGATCTACTCATATTATTCCATAATACTATTCCTACCATAAGTCTAATATTCCCTAATCATATTCCTAATACAATAAGGAATACTTCCAAATCCTCTAACACCCCCCCTCAAACTCATGGTAACTTTGCAAAAGTTTCCATGTGTTTGAAAATTACAATAATTGGGTAACAAAAAAAAAGGTAATATCCTTAGTAGCTTGATCGACCCGCAATGCCTCGTTCATCCTTGTTCAGCAACATTCGGTTTTGATGGAACCGAAAACCAATCAATAATTCGGTTTGATGGTACCGAAAAACCAAAATCGTATGGTTTACTGGACACCGAAAAATCACATAATTTGTTTGTCACGGTTTGATGGACACCGTAAAACCAAAATTTGTACGATTTATTGGACACCGAAAAACCACATTAGAATACGAAAAGGTCGAAATTTGGTTCGACAACATTCGTGAGAGGCTCGAAATTGGTTCGAGCGGATAGTAGTTATAGTAGAGGTTGAACAAGGGGCTTTGGGTTTGACCGTACAAGAGGGGTTTTCGTAGAGTTAAGGAACTTTGATTTGGGAGGCTCGAAATTGGTTCGAGCGGATAGTAGTTATAGTAGAGGTTGAACAAGGGGCTTTGGGTTTGACCGTACAAGAGGGGTTTTCGTAGAGTTAAGGAACTTTGATTTGGGAGTTTTGGTTGGGAATTAGGGTAGACTTATGTAGGTGGAAGGTAGAATTGAAAAAGATTCAACGTAGAAATAGAAAACCAATTGGAAAGCTTGGTTTAGATCTTTATGATCGGAATCCCGTCGGTGGGCACCATAAATTATCAGCCCACCGACAGCCAGCGGAAGCGATTTTGTAGAGTCCTCTAAGAAAGAGGCTATGATACCATGATAAGATGTGATTAAGGTTTGTGAAAGATAGTTGTTATTGTCGTGTTATTATTAATGAGGGGTGAACCCCTATTTATATCGTTACATAACTTGTGCTGTAAGGCGGAGATCTACTCCTATTATTCCATAATACTAGAAGGGTACAGCTTTCCGCACATTCATATGGTATTAGAGCTACGGTTTAAGAAACCTGTGGTGGTAAGTGGACTATGGCGTTTGTGGGCTTCCCCACTCGGTAACACCTCGCGACTGTGTGTCTCCGTATAATAAATGGAAGGAGGTCTGGCCATGAATTGGACCTTGGTTTGAAGGGAGGATTGTTGGAGTGTCAACCAGTCCCACATTGAAGAAACACGGACCAGAATCCTTGTTTATAAGTTCCACCTCCATGCTATATAGTATGAGGCCTTTTGGGTTCAAATGATATCTATGTTTGAAAAACCGTGCGGGGCTTATAACCGGACCCAAAGCAAACAGTATCATACTAATTTTGAAGCCGGTGATTTGGCAATAATTATTATGAAAACTCGTAGTAATAATTGTTAATGAAATTATGTGAAAAGCTAGATAGCTCGTTACAGCGCCTTAGATCCGCACATGCCATAGTTGGGTTGGGTGAGTATACCCCAAAACATGCAGACTGTCAAGTGATTTTCAAACTTAACATAATGTTCCTTTTTGGACTTTAATTAATTAGTTAATCTTTTTGCAACAAATTTTAATAATGTGTTTCATGAGAATTGAAAATGACGGAAAGGAAGGTGTCGGTGGCATACTGGCATATGAATAATTGACTATATATGTCCTGCTTTAATTAATGAGGGTGGGCTGCTGGCAAAAACGCAAAGAAAACAAAGGATTGATGAGGTCTTGAACCAATATTATTATGCGAAGGATTGTCAAATTTGGACCTGCCTGAAAATCACCGTACTGATCTAGAAGTCTTCGCTTTTGGGTCTACACATGATGTCTTGATCCGACTTTCGATAGGATGTACGTAATATGCGAACCTTGTAGGCTTGTAGCATACGGAGTAATTTGTTTTACCTTAATTAGTAATTATCAATTTATTTCCATGATTTATTTTCCATTTAAAAATATGTAATCTTAAAATGGAGGTATATGTATGTATGGGGTTCCAATAATAAACGTTCATAAATTAAATTAATCTCGAAGTTTAATCATAAGTCGATCAGAGAATGTGTGGGGCTATATATTTTGTTTACAAAAATACTGGAGTCTATATGTACACCAATAAAAAGATGTCTATGGTTAATTTGTAGTAAAATTAATCAAAGGTGCAGCAAATTTTGTAGCATAATTTTGTAAATGTTGGATTAATAAGGAAAGAGAGACAATCAAGGGTCATTGATTTGAGAATTAATTAAATCAATTTAATTTGTTTCCCATTGATTTCGTAACAATGCTGATTTTACTATCATTTCATAAATTTACTGCAAACATGTTAAATTTACTTACACACGCATATATTATTATTTACTAACTGCAATATTTAATTTACTGCAATATTTAATTTAGCACACTTCTAGAATCATCCCTTTGTTTAATCTTTCGTTCCATGAAAACCCTTTTTTATTTAACGAGGAGACAATAAGTGATCTAATTAAATTACGGAAGATTGCTTTGATATTTACACGATGAGTACACTTGAAGTGAAATATTACACTAAGCTTGTTGGCTTGCTACATAGGTCGTGATTAGCACTGTGATTGTCTCTAATTCTCTAAATTTTCTGTTCATGCATTTCTGTTGTACGTTGACGTCTGTAGTGTTTGCAAGGAAGTGGGAGGGAACAATGAGATAATTGCTGTGATGTGAAAAGTGGAAGCAAAGGACGAAATTGGTTTCCAATTTGTGCTTTTAAAGAGTGTTTATTAGTGCATGGCGATGTGAAATTGCATGTGCTACCGTATTCAAGTTCAATAAAGCTTGATAACAATTGATTTTACGTAAACTGCATGACAGCCGACCAAGGACATTTTTTTTTACAAGAATTTTTTTTATGTCATCAATCAAAGTCGTTGGTTTGTACCCCGTATGTTTTTAGTAGTAAAGTGTGGGATATATAGGTGATCCGCACACATTTTATAGGGAGAGGGAGATTGGAACAAAAGACTAGCAGGGAGGAGAGGTGCATTAAGAAAAATTTAAGAGTAACGTTGGAAATGTAAGGTTATGCTTATGCAATAGAACGATCTGGAAATCAAATCAAGAGTGGGATTGAAGTTCCTTAAAGCTAAGAAGTTAGAATTAAATTGAAATTCATCGCATTATTGTAACGACCACTGACCGTTGAATTTAATTCTATCGCTTGCTTTGCTCAAATAATATAATTTTTCGTTTTTTATATCGAGTGTTTTTTTCCCTCAATTAAAAAGGTAGACTTAGAGCATCCCTTACCATGAATGAATTATTTGCGTTGTTGTTACAATGAATAAATTCATTCATTGATGAATGAAATGAAACTCATTCATCTGATGAATGGTTTCTACACCAAAATCTCTACCACATATATGTGGGCTTCACTCCCCCAATATCTCCACTTTGTTTAATTCTTTTTTGCCAGATTTTGCCAAATATTGCTAAACGACGTTGTTTTGCCTCTTATTTGGGCAAAACGACTTTGTTTCACAGTGACTGAACCCAAAAAATAAATAGCGAAATGGCCAAAACTTAAATTAAAGAAATGACGCCATTAGCCCCTTGTCCTTTTGTTTTTCCGCATAAATTATGTTTTATTTAATTTCAATTATTTATTAATAATCCACGTTAAAAAACTATTTATTAATAATCAAAATTTCGGTGTTTAACTATAGATAATCATGATTAAATAGTCGTTAATGCCATTATATTAATACTAATTATAATAAATATTCACTAATTAAAAGTTTAATAGGAGAGAGAAAGTGTGGTGGGGTTTTGGATGAATGAAATTTTCATTCATGGTTATAGGAGATGAATGAAAGTTTGATTAAAAACATGGGGATGGAAGAGAAAATAGGTAGAGAGATGTGAATGAATGAAAAATCTCAACATAATAACGGATTCTCTTACATCTCTGAAGAGTTAAGGGTGTAATCAGGGTCTGAACTTGCGTTTTGTTTTGCCATCAGGGTCTGACAACTTTAGTGGGGGAGTTTGAGGTCTAGGGTAACGGACGTCCATTTCCGTCCAGTTATGCGTGTATGGGGTTGATGAGGTGGCATTATACATTAAATGCAATGGGAGGAATTTCGGCGGTTTGTCAACTCATGCACTACTTTTACTGTTTGCTGCAGAGGGGTGTGTTTTGGCGCAAAACTCATCATCTTCCCTAACAATATAACAGATCTTCCCCCCATTTTCTCCATAATTTCTCCAACCATTTTCTTCCCCAAAAAAAAAAAAAACTCTGATTATCTAAAAAAAACCATCTCGAATCTTCGATTATCACTGGTCAATAATTTTAAGGGTTCATTTTAATTTATTTTTCGTATTATTTGAATTTTTTCCGCAAAGAAATAGTTGTTTTTTTGTGTTGTAATTGATGAACTTGTATTTGAGGGTGCATGTTGATCTATATTTGTTTTTTATGTGTTGATGTATTTATTTTGTTTGTTAGATCTAATTTTTCTTTTTTGGGAATCAGGGTTTTCTTTATTTGGTTGAATGTTATGTCTCTCAAATTAGGGTTTGGTTTCATTTTCATCATTTTCATAATTTTTTGATTGATATGTTGTATTGTCATGGTAATTGATGTGTCGTTTAGATCATTTTCATCTGTTTTTTTTTTTTGGATTTTTGGGATTAGAGTTTTGCTTGGTTTGCTCTATTTTTTTTTGTGTGAATATGTTAGATCGGATGGATGCCTTGGCAGATGCTCATCCTCTTTTTAGCATGGAAGATACCTTGCTCAACCATATTTGGTTTCGTTTAGACAAACTCCATAGGGCTAAGTGTTGTCTTATTTGCAAGAAGTGGAGGGAGTGGTGCTATTGGAAGGAGGGGTGCCTAGGAAGGTGAAGGAGTATCATGAGGACAAATACAAAGTTTTGGTGGATGCTTTCTTCTTTGAACCTGCGCTTTATCGAGCAATTGTGGATGGTGATTACCTCTACTATTGTGATGGATTTCCTATGCTTTTCGGTGACTCTGAAGCATAAGAGAACTTGTGGGGGTCGTGGGATCTGGGTAGTGTAACATTTTGGGTAGTTTGATCCATTTGGCAGTAGTTTAATGTAACCATGTAAGATTTGATCCATTTTGTGTAGCCGGTGTGGCTTTGATCAATTGAATGTACCTATGGTATTTGTCTGTCAAGTGGAACAATATGTAATGAATTGGTGAATGTACCTATAGTAGTTTAATGTAACATTTAAGTGAATGAACTCTGTTTTCGATGTTTATTGCCAAGTTCTTTTCATTACATTAAAGCTTTTTCATTTTTTATGATTCAGATTAATCGATGTTAAATCCATCCATATTGCTGCATCATGCGGGATATTGGAAAGTTTCTCCAAAGTTTAAATATGTAGGAGGTCAGTGTGTTACATTTGACAACCTCCCTTTTGACATTGATGTTGCATACTTAAAGCAAATTATTGGTACGTTAGATGGTGATGATATCATAAAGATACATTATGAAGATCCAAAATTTGATTTGCCTAATGGTCTTAGATTGTTGTCTGATGATAGGAGTTATGAACATTTGTTGTTACTTCTAAATATGGGGCAAGATATCAGAATTTTCACTGAACATGAGCATGAGCATGCTCTTAGTGTTGTTGATTTAGATAGTGAACCTGATATGCCTTTGACTGTGTATGTTAGTGAAAGTAAACAACCTATTAATGAGTCTTGTTTTGAGATTGAGGAAGGGTCAGATGGAGGCCAATCAGATGGAGATGAGTATGATGAAGAGGGTAGTGATGTATCTGATGATGAAAGAGTTGATGCTAGGAATTTTAAAATTCTGAACAAAGAGTTACAAGCAGAGTTGGTTAGGTTAGAGCTTGAGTTGAAGAGGGATGGGTTAAATGCTGATAGTGAATATGAGTCTACTTCTGATATGGACAGCCCTGTTGAGGAGAGTGGGATGAGAAAGTTGGATACATTTGTCCTCCTCCTCTTAAAAATAGGGTTAAAAGAAAGAGAGGTCATGTGTATTTAGGAGGTGTGAATCCAGTTGATAGTGTGTTTTATGTTAATCAGAAATGAGATACTTCAGATCAGCTGAAAAAAGCAATTAAGGATTACTGTGGGACAAATGGAGTGGATTTAGTTTATACTAAAGACAATAAAAGCAAGATTGGTGTTAAGTGTAAGTTAATGGGCTGTCAATGGTGGCTTTGGGCATCTACTGATGGTGATAACTCTGATTATCTCAGGGTTAAAACTCATATTCCTGAGCATTCACATGGGAGATTGAGGACTAGTAGGCAAATTGATTACATTTGGGTTGCTGAAAAATTTGCTAATAAGTTCAAAATTAACCCTTACATGAAATTGGAACAGATTGTAGACCTTGTACAAACAGAAGCTGGTTTGGAAATCACTGATTACTGTGCTTATATGGCTAAGAAAACAGCCATTGATATAGTTGTTGGTGAGTATAAAGAGCAGGTATAAACTTCTTAATGAATATGCTAATGAGATAAAAAAAAAGGCAGACATCAATAACACAGTCATGTTTAAATTGGATGGTGGTGTGTTTCAATGTATGTACATTGCATTTCATGCTTGTGTACATGGTTTCAAAGCTGGCTGCAGACCTTTTATCTCAATTGATGGGTGTTTTTGAAGGGTCCATATGGGGGTCAATTACTAGTAGCTATTGGTAAGAATGGGAACAACCGATGTACCCTATAGCCTGGGCAATAGTACAGCATGAGGATTATGAATCCTGGCATTGGTTTCTTGATTTGTTGGCATTTGATCTAGGCACAACTGATGGAGCTGGTTATGTGATCATGTCTGATCAACAAAAAGGGTTATTGAAAGCAACTGATGATGTTTTTGCTATGGCTGAGATGAGATGCTGTGCTAGGCATGTGTATATGAATTCTAGGATGTGTTTGGAGGGAATAATGAGTACACGAGGTGGTTTTGGAGGATTTCGAAATCCACAACTGAGGTTCAATTCCATGAAAATCTGGAAAAGTTGGGAGCCATATGTATTGGAGCAGCTGAAGATTTGTTGGAGAGGAACTTTCAGAAATGGGTTAGGGCATATTTTACCACAATGTCTTCCTGTGACAATGTTGACAACAATCTAGCTGAAGTTTTTAATGCTTACATCCTAAGGTCAAGGCATAAACCCATCATCTCAATGCTAGAGGACATTAGGGAGGCAGTGATGGAGAGACACCATAAGAAAAGAGATCTCATGGCAGAATCAAATCTGAACATATGCCCAAGGATTCAGAAAGTGTTGGAGAAAGGCAAGTTAGCTGCTAGGCCATGGTCAACTAAGTAGGACGGGAGATTGACCTATGGTGTTAAAGAGGGGTTTGATCAGGAGAGGTTTTTGGTTGATATGGAGTTTAACACACGCACATGTAATTCTTGGCAACTAAGTGGCATCCCTTGTGAGCATGCAATTTCTGTTATTTGGCATCGTAGAGAAGAGCCTGAGAATTACTTAGCTGACTATTATAAGAAAGAGTACTACTTGACAGCATATGAACTCACTTTGCCAAATATCCGAGGTGCTAAGCAGTGGGAGATGACAGGAAAACCTGAAATTAAACCACCACCAATGAAAGAGGTGAAAAAGAACAGGCCTAAGACTAAACGTACCCCGTCTGTTGGTGAGGAAACAACAAAGAAATCAAGGAAATGATCAGCCATGAAATGCTATTATTGTGGTGAGGTTGGACACAACAAGAAAGGGTGCAAGTTAGAGGCTGCAACAAAATCAGAAATAGAAACGGAGAAGGAATTGGCCAAGGCTAAGAAAAAGCAAGTTTTTGATGAAAGGAGAGCAGTGGCACTTGCTAGGAAAAAACAAAAAGCAGCTCAAAAGGCCATGACTAATCAAAACACTGCCACAAGGAATAAGACTCGGATCAGCCAAGACTCAGAGTCGATCCAAACAACGTGTACCAATGCACAACAGGGGATATGGGAATTATACCTACCCCTAGAGCTGGCCACGGGCCGGGCGGGCCAGGGCTTACCCGGGCTAGTGCTCTAAAACTCGAGCACTGGCACTAGCACTAGGTACCCGGGCTAGTGCCAGTGCTCAACTTTTGGAGCACTAGCACTAGCCCGTAGTGCTTTGACCCGGGCTTGACCCGGGCTAGGGTCGGGCGGGCCCAGTGCTTGGGCACTGCCTCGGCCAAAAAAAAAAGGTATTAATATATTGATTAACATCGATATCGCCTAAAAGTGATTGCCCACACTTCCTCATCGTTCTTATTTGATCGGGAGTTAAATTATCCTCCATTTCGGGTTAATATTATTTTTTGAAAAAGGTATTAATATATTGAATACAATATACAATAATTATCATAACCAATAATAATTTTCAAAATAACAATAACAATAACAATAACAAAAATATTAAATATTGTATACTTAATATAATACTTGTAATAATTTTTTTTAACTAAACTTGAAAACTTAATTATTACTTGAGAATTGTAGAGTTGTAGTAATTGTAGAAGAAATGTAGAATAGAGAGAATAATTGTGTGGAAATTTGAGATGGATGAAGTGGGTATTTATAGATAATTTAGGGGAGGAGTAAATAAAAAAAAAAAAAAACCAAAAAACAGCCGTTGAAGGGCCAAACGGCTAGTTTTTTTGAATTGGGAAAACTAGCCGTTTAGGACCCGGGCTGGGGCGGGCTAGTGCCTTGACCAGGGCTTGACCAGTGCTTTGACCAGTGCTTGACCAGTGCTTGACCATTGCTTTGACCAGTGCTTGACCAGTGCTTGACCAGTGCTTTGACCAGGGCTTGACCAGTGCTTTGACCGGACTAGTGCCTGAAAAGTCGAGCAGTAGCACTAGCCCGGGTTTACACGGGCTTTCCAGTGCTTGGGCCAGGCCGTGCCTTGACCAGGGCCGGGTCAGGACGGGCCCGGGCTTCTAGTGCCAAATGGCCAGCTCTACCTACCCCAATGGATTTTCTAGACCTGCCATTGTAAGTATACTAATCATCTTACCATTTTAGTCTGCTATTTGTCATACTCATACTTTGTAACTCACTAACACAAATGTACTAACAGATGCAACCACATCAGAGAAATATTGCATTGTACACAGACTTTGAAGGGCAACAAACATTGAAGTCTGTCTCTCAAGGTCCTCCTGTGAACATGTCCCAAACAAGCTCTAGTTCAACTCCAAACAACACATTCATGGACACAAGAGGAAGACCTTCAATCTCAAGCCAAACTTTACAGGTAAACAAAATTATCATTTAGTTCAAATAGTCGAATTTACATCTATTGGAGAAAGTGTGCTAATGTAATCCATTCTGGAATTAGGAACGAGTGCAAAACAAAATTGCAGCAATTGGAAAAGGAAAATTTGCATCACATGTGCAATAATCGACAGGTAATTTATTCATCTCATACAATAATTCAGTTTCTAGCATAGGTTAAATAAATTACAACCAAAACAATTCCGACTATGGAATTAAAGCTCGGCATAATTCTCTTCCATGGATGACCTTCATTCTCGAGCACCAGGATTCTTCTCATCATGTACACAATTTCTGAGTGGATTTCTTCAGCATGTGGTGGATCAATCCACTCAAAAAACTCGCAACCAAATGATTTCTTGTATCTTGTACATATGTAAAACCTTCTTAATGGGTTGCGCATTGTTTTTGAAAGCGATTGTTTAGCTCTGCGATTGCAATAACACCGAACCTCACCCATATTCATGATCTTTATTCTTCAGAGTTGGAAGTGATTTTTTTGAAGTTGCAGTAAGTTTTTGGAAGGAAAAAAAAGAAGATTGCTTTGCTCTGTTCCTCAATCACCCTGTTATTCTTCTTATATGTAATTGCAAAGCCTCCAACGGCTAATTTTTGGGAATGATTTTGGAAAACGTTGTAAAGCAAAGTTTAAACCCCTCTTATTTTCAGCAAATATCAGACACAAAAGAATCTAACTTTGTCAGTATTTTGCAGAAAATTGTACAGGTATTGCCAGATCATCACCCAACTGATGGCAAGTATACGAGAAATGGACGTCCGTTACCTAAGTTGCCAGACCCTGATGGCAAAACAAAACGCAAGTTCAAACCCTGATTACACCCTTAACTCTCTAAAATAAGATACTAACAATTTCGAAGTATTGTGCATGTGACATAAACTTCCTACTTTATCTCAAAACCTTTAGTATAAAACTCAACACATTAACCACTACAGCAAAGGAATAATATTGAACATAACTAACATTCAAAATACTTATAATATTTTAAGTGGGGTCAATTGACCCCAAAAGCTACTACTCGTAGGAGTTCGTATTTAGGGGGATGGAGGGACTGAGCCACTGAGCTAAGGGAGTAGTAGTTGACTAAGACCTGTTTATATGTCGTCTATGTAGTCAAACATGCGCATTTCGTGATTATAAATTTCACATCCGAGAGCGCAAGAAACAAACATCATTGACCTTAGTTTGACAGTTTGTGTTCTAATATACTGATATAGTACTCCATGTCACAAACTTGCCTAATATTTTTGTAGGTACCGAAGAAAAGTCCGATTTGCCTGTTAGTATTAGGCAGTCAACATTCCAAAGAAAGGGTGTACTGTGCATTTGTGTTCTGATTGAAATTACTTTGAACAAATAAACAAGTGTGTAAATCGATCTCACTTAAGTTAGGCCTGGTGGGCTTAGATTAAATGTGCCTTTCTCACCAACTCAGAATATTGACTCCATAACCATGGCATAATGGAACAAACAATGGTCGTAAACAACAAGGTTAACGGTACAAGAGACTTGAGGCGGTCTAATAGCAGAATTTGTGTACATCTTTGATCAATAGTATGGAGGTTTAATTTGGGTTTAGCCATGCTAGTGGCCATGGCAGAGGACACTCAAGTACTCAACCCTCGATCTCATATGGCTCTTCCCTTTTGACGTCATTTTTCTAAAT